>CM068826.1:2980650-3580650 GCA_028554795.2 Sinohyriopsis cumingii | reverse complement strand
CCAGCAATGAGCATGTTAAAGGGATGGCGAAGATAAAAAGCCTCCCAACTGGCACGATCTAAGTGTTCGTCGATGACTTTGACAGTGGAGGAAGAGGGAGCAGAGACAGAAGAAGTAGCCATAGTGTTAGGAATGTCACTTGTGACACGAAAACAAACAAGACGAGAGTTTATATACTTTTTTCAGGACACGTTTATTGAATGTTTTAAACATGAATACGAAAGACAAAAATACATAAAAGCCAAAGGCTTAAGTACAACGATAAAAGGCACATGAAAATCATTAACGTGGAATAGAAACAAGTGTCTGTACAACATGTTTTGGGTAATGTTCTGACCAGTTCTATAGTAGGGGGTAAGGTCACACAAGTGTCCTCCCGAAAGGGTCTTTCAGGCCTGTCCACGACAGTCCTGTCCTGGGTGACGGGTTCTTCTGGTACCGTCACTAACACAGGTTGAAAAGTAACTTTTTTCCTTGAACACCTCTCGTGCATACTGGGCCACTTCTTGGGTCCAAGCCTCAAAATCCCAATTTTTCCAGGCACGGACATCTGTCCAATGGGGGTGTAAGTCACAAGCTACACACACATCGTCATACACGTCTTGGGTAGCTAAAAGTTGACGAATCTTTTTTTCCCGTAGAGGTCGAGAAGTATCCAGATGAAAACGTAAGGCTTTGAGCAAAAGGAGTCTTTCGTGACCATTTAAGGCCATTGGGGTGGTAAGTACTGTTCGTAAAGAGTCCACAAGGAATCGGCTGGTAAACGAAATCCCAGAAAACAAGTCACTAAGACACACACCACTTGTCGACCCAAATTGAATGGATACAGTTCTTGTAATAATCGATGGTAATGATCCACGGTTTGAATATGGTCATTGAGTTCCTTCCACGGAATCTGTTGGATTACATGCGATAAAAGTCGTGGCATGGCAGCCTGTTTTTATAGTCTCTTTGTTTCGGATGCAATACACGTACTTTCTAGCCAGAGATCTTCGTTCTCCAGTGGGGAATTTAAATGTTGCATACTGTAACCGAAACGTCAGAGATCGTTTAGAAGTTTCCTCTTCCGCTAAGTAGATTCCACGTAAAATATGTCGGTAATCCTTTACCTTGTCTTCCTCAATGTGTTGTACTAGGTGAATCTCGAAGTAACCAAAATGATCAACACGTGGATCATCGGGGGCCTGGAAGTATTGAACAAGGTCTGACCACTGAAACAATTTCTGACGAATCAGTTCTTTTATACCATTCAGGTACCAGTGGTTAAAGATCTGGTGACGTAACGGATGCAACTGTTCTTTACGTTTGACTTGTATTTTGACCAGCTCTCGGTAAATGCGTTCTCTCAACTCCACAGGCAAAGCACGAATCTTCTCTTGTAAAGTATCCATAAACAGGTCATACTAAATCCTCTTTTGCCTGACAGAAGAAATGTACCGTTTGCACAGACATGGTTTTACTTCAGTGCCAAATTTAAATCGTTTAATCACTAATTTACACATTACAATTCGTTCAGAAGTTTCCTCTTTCACTAAGATGACATTGTGTAAAAGATGTCGGTAATTCGTTAACTCTTCCTCTGGAATTGGATGCAGTACGTTTACATTGTAGTAGATAGAATCGTCAATAACAAACCAATCCTTTTTAAAACCAGGGGGTTGTTGATCAATGTCTGTCCAATGGAACACTTTCAACTGAATCAGTCCTTTTATAGCATTCAGGTACCAGTGATTAAACATCTGGAGACGTAACGGATGCAGTTGTTCTTTACGTTTGACTTGTATTTTGACCAGCTCTCGGTAAATACGTTCTCTCAACTCCACAGGCAAAGCACGAATGTTCTCGTGTAAAGTATCCATGAACAGATTATGGTAAGTTACTTCAATGTCTTGGTCCCACTAAGGGTAAGTAATGACAATTCGGTGACCATCGAGCATGTTCTACGTAGGCCGAATCTTGCGGTTCCCAGTGGTGAAGTGACACACCGCAACTGAAGCACTTGACTTTATCCCCTTCGCCCAAGTAGAAAAATCCGGCTCTGGCTAATTCTTCGGGGGTCGGTCCTCCCAGATACTTAGGCCATTTTCCTTTGAACGATTGAAGACGATTTTCAAAGTCGCAGTATTCCGACAAACGCACAGGAAACGAATATTCGTCTTTCACAGGTTCGTTTCGATGAGGGTTGGGTGACATGGACAGGAGTTTGCTCAGAGCTGGATGACATCCGTAGGGGGGTAAACGTGAAGGTGAACATCCCCCTTTAAAACGAAACCCAGTAAAGTGTCCAAGAGGATGAGCGGCATCGCTTTCGCATCCCTCAGGTTTGACACGCACAGCATCACTTTCCATGATAGGGGTAGTGACCCTAAAGTTCCCATGATGCTTTACGGCATCGCTAAGGTCACAACGTACAGCATCGTACCCATCGCAAGGCTCACAATCGCATTCCACTTCAGAAGCCCCAAACTTGAATTGTGCCTTTCTAAACTTGTTTTGTGTTTCTCTGAAAGTATTCATCTTGTTCGCTTGGTCTTGGTAGTCACAATGAACTATCGATCTTGCCTACAGTTCCTTTTTATATACAGACCAATACCGACGTGTCCATACGGCAAAGTGAAATGATTGGGAAGTCGCACTCGCTTCTGGTACACGATTTGATAGACTTTTTCCAAGGGCCGACTGACGATGTGGTGAGTGGGTAAACGTACAATCTTGTTCGGTTGATAGGTGGTCACTTTAAAATGTTCATCCTCTCCGGATTGCAAGACTTCTTTCAATACCCCAAAGTTGACCACTCGACTGGTACGATAATTCAGAGTCAATCCATTCACTTTGCACGTCGTGTGCACTTCTCCTTGTTTGTCTCGGTATTCGTAGCCGTAATTTTTGGGACCGCCACTGACGAAACTTAGAATCTTGTCGTCGGGATGCTCGTCTGTCCAGGCTCCTAAACGGTCTCCTTCGATGTCAGGGTGCTGTTGACTCGGGTGATCGATGTAAATGCAACTGTCCGTGTCAAAGTACAGGACGCGTTCCCCTAACAGTTCTAAAGCTTCGTACAATTTTAAGCGAGCATGGGCTGTCACGTAAGCCGCAATGATGACATTTCCAAAAGGGTCGTCTTGTACAAAGTCCAGATCTTCTTCGTAATTGACCAAGATCAAATCCTCGCGAACGACGTCCACGTGTTTCATGTATTTGGTTTTGTCGTGAATCATCTGGAAGTAGCGGGAAGGTTCTGTCAAATATTCCGTCTTGGGTAAACACGGACGTTGTGCCATTTTACCCCACAAGCAATTTAAGATCACTTTGGCAAACGATCGCCTGCCTTCGTTTTTTTCGATGTGGTCTAAAGTGATGCCTTCTTGTTCATAGTATTTCTCTTTGAATGTCTTTTCGTCTTCGGGAGTGTGACACCAGGAAGGATAGCCGCTGGCTTCTTGCTTCAGTTTCAAAAAGGCATCCACGTAGTCGGCGAAAATGCCTCTCTGACTGGGGTCACCCTTGTGGTATTGTTGTGTCTTGGGAAAGTGGCAAATTTCGTACACTTCTAACAGTTGGTATCCCATGTCCAGAGCTTTGAACAATTCTACGCTGACCCAGGTTCCCGTCAAGGCCCGTTCTTCCTGGGTGTGCTGACAAGGTTGGTCTTGGTTGCACGTTTCGGCACAAGTACGGCACAAAGGAAACATCAGTTTGCCTTTGCAATGGTGAGGTAACACGGGATGGTACAAGTCCGTGGGAGGCAAAACTTTACACTTGATCAGACCTTCGTATTGTCGAATGTTTTTCAGGTCGATGTGTTCCGTCAGCAATTGTGGGTGCCCTGTAGATAAAGCGACAATATTTGCACACGTAGGGATACAGCGAACACACGTCCAAGTATTTCATTTCTTCTCTTTTCTCTTCGTCGGCTTGGTACAGCAAACAGGTGGCATTGGTTCTTCCTCCGTACAAACTATGCCTCGGGTTCAGCGGATTCATGAACTGGTAACTTTCCACGAGGCGTTTAAACTCGGGATCGGTTTTCAAACGGTGATCGTACTCGTGTTCCCACATTTCCACCACTTGGTATCCATCCTGTTCTAACTTTAGGCGTCGCTGACAAGTGTCCTGGTACAAGTCTTCCATGGTTCGTTGTAAAAACTGATTTTTAGTGCTACGATCAGGGTAACAGACGGTACATCCGTGAAATAAGCAACCGTTAAACTCGTACACGATCTTGGGGTTTTCTAAGTCCCAGCCATCGACCGAATACGTTCCGATGGTCTTTTCGCCCCCTCCGTTGCGGGCATGCTGAATCCATTTGTCTTCCCTGTCGCACAAGTAATGTAACCAACGTAGGGCTTTGACCGAGTATTGACGTTTGACATAGTGGGTCGATTGAGGGCTGATGACATCCACGGTGTTTTCAGGCATGAATCGTTGTCGATACACTAAGGAACACGCTTTGGCAATGGTGCAAGCTTCTTTCAAAGGATCGACCCCTCCGTGTTCCATGAACAGTTCTCGAAATTTTCCACAGCAACGCCGTAAAATGTCCACGTCGGAACGACAATACTTTAGCATTTCTTCCTGAAAGTCGAAAGGGTCGGAGGCATGGACCTGGTACCAAGCGTAGAAAGCTTCTCGTTGTTCGGTACGCATGTTGTCGGGGTCGTAATAGTGAGCCTCAGGTAAATGGGGTAGAACGGCGTGTTGATTGGCTTCCGTATTGAAAAAGTGTGGAAAGTACCCTTTAGCCATTTCTGTCATTCCAAACGTTTTAGGCATTCGGCTCAAAGGCATGGCCAAGTAACTCATCGAATCTTTAAACTGTACTTGTCCTACTTGCATGAAAATGATTTTGGCTCCGTTCAAAGTTACTTTAGGACGCTCGGTGCCTTGTTCCGTATAGTATCTCAAAAGAAACTGTCCATCGTATCCGGAGAAATTGTGAGCCATCACCGTGGCATGACGATGACAATCTCCGTAACGTTCGATGTCCTCTTGGCTCCACGTCTTGTTGATGGGGTCTAAGACCCATTGGGCAAAATCGGCTAACGTGTTCGGTCCTCGAAAGATTTTTTCACGCCCTCCGGGAATCCTACTGCAGTGAGGGCAATGACTGAAGATAGGTTCTTGAATGCACTTCTCGCACGCTCGATGAGCCACGCAGAAATTAGGAATGTGAATGCCGGTCTCTTGCATGCATTCGAAATCGAAAAAGATGAAATTGCCTTTCTTCTTGTGACCGTCCTCTTTCTCTGGTGGGGGTTGGTATTTTTGCACGTAACATTGATGTTCCAAGTCCACGATGTGGTGACAAATGTGACATTTTTTCTTTCCTGAACATACGTGTGCCTTGGCACTATTGGTACGTATGCCTTGTCTACACGTAGGGCACAATCTCAGCTGTTGACAAGCGCATTTCTGCTGTGAACCTTGCGTCTTCAAATGTTGTTGGTAACAGGTAGGACTGACAAATGTGCGCAGACAAGCAGGACAATGCACTGGTCCTTCGCTCAGACAGGGTGGAGAGGCCAAACATCCTGAACATTTCGATCCGCAATGCTTGTGTTGCTCTCGATTATTATAACCACGGTCACATTTCTCACAGTATTATCTGTATCCCAGGAATCCGGTGTTACTGGTAATGGTATCGAAATGGTCATCGTGATAATAGACATGAATGTATTTTCCTTCTTGAGGGTACACTTTCAAGGTGTATCCTGGAGCTAGGGCATCTTGCAATTTTTGCATCTCAGGAATGCCACAGGGTGTGTCTTTTGGACAGTCCGGCTTGTTGTAACAGGAGTTCTGCTTCATTTCGTTGTTTGGCTCGGTCCGATTTTCGAATATTCTCCCAGGCTATTTTCCATTCTACCGTGTCGTTTTTGTTGGCATAGGTTCGTCCCACCACGATGGCACGGGCTAAACACATCTGGTCTTGAGGGTTGTTAATTCGGACGAGACTTGTTTTGGTGTTGCGAAGCTCGTTCACCAATAACATCTTTTTGCGTCCAGTCCCTTGAGGAGGAGAGACGTGGGTAATGTCCAGTGTGGCTTTTCCATCGGTGATGTCAAACTGGTCATTGGATTGTTGTACGTGTTGAATTTTGTCCATGACTTTGGAAACGGTCAATTCTGCAGGGGTGCTAAACTCGATCCAAACAGGGGATTTCAAACCGTCGTGTTGTATGGAGAGTCTCAAGCGATCGTCTTCTTTGGGTTGACATTGTCGCTTGAGTGTGGTGAGCAAAGAATCCCACACCCTGGTGATGAACCCTTCTGCTTTCTTTAACGGTACTTTGGACTTGAAATCTTTAAACTTCACTGTGTATTTGTAAGCCGTGGTTCTAAATTTTCTAGAGGAGCGCTTTCCCGTCTCTCGAATGGAATAGTTCTTTTCAGGGTTGACTAAGGGTGGTGAACTTTGTTTAGAGAGCTCGGATTCTGGTTCACTCATGTCCTCTTCAAAATCACGGGCATGAATTTGTGCCAAGACTTCAGCCCTGGTACGAGGCGATAGATCACGTTTCTGCCTCTTACTTTCTTCTTCTTTCTTCTCGAATGAATAGGATCGTTTCATCTTAAGTGAAAAAACGTCAAATGACTAAAGTTTAAACACCATGGGCTAATTTATAGTCATGGCAGACCAGCGTATATAAAAGGGTGTGTGTCTTGTCCTTTCACTATTCATTTCACTCTCTAACTGAGCACAACAATGGAAGAGACTAGCCAAATCGAACGTTTCATCAGAGCTTTGCGAGGAGTCATTAGAAAATTCTCGTCAGACCAGCCGACGGACTACTCTCCTTCCTTTCGAGATAAAAGTCAAGATACTTGCTATATCTGTCAGAAGAAAGGGCATTGGTCTTCAGAGTGTCCAGACCATCAAAAAAGAAAAAAAGGGGGCTAGAAAAGACAAAAGTCAAGATACCTGTTATTATTGTCAAGAAAAAGGACATTGGTCTCCAGATTGCCCAAAAAAGAAACAAAAGGAGTCAGAAGAAGAGAGGGATTCTTCAGAGGAAGAAGAGGAAGAAAGAAGACAATTCTATTTACAAGAAGCAAAGAAAAAGAAACAGGAGAAGAAAAGAAGAAGGGAAGAAAGTGAGGAGGAAGAAGAAGAAAAGCCTGTGACGGTGAAGAAATTGAAAAAAACAGAGAGACTAAAGAATGAGACAGAAGAAGTGTATGAACTTTTTAAAGTGCTCTGTTGCGAATTGTGAATTGGATTGTTAATATTTATAAAGAATAAATTAGGTATAAAAGGTAAGTGTCTTTGAGTTTTGATTTTAAATAAGAAGCTACACTCACGCACTCATATACACGTACTATAGGGGTTAAATGTTTTGTTTTTTTTGAGTTATTGGCAATTGAAAGTGTATCTCTTTTCGAGAGACGTGGGTGGCCCTGAAAAGGGCCTTGTTTTGGTGTAGGGGTGAGTTTAAGCAATCAACTTTAACTGTCTTAAGCCTTTGCCACGGCCGAGGCCTACTTCTGGACTGCGTACTGTTGATGATGATGATTTGGTTGAAATCACTAAGGGTGGTACGGTAGGCTTTGTCACAGGGTTGACGTGTTTAGCTCGGGAAGTTCGTATTCTCTTTGGTCGTAAAAAAGAAGTCTGATACATTTGTTTCAGACTTCTTAACTCCGCTAAAATGTCCAACATTACCGTGACCGTTTGATTTTCACCCTCTTGTTTCTTTGCTGATACTTCTTCTTCTTGTTGTTTTTTTCTTACCACCTCTTCTTGCTGCTGTTGCTGTAGGAGAAAAGCTTGTTCCGCTTCCTTTTGTCGTTGTATAAATTTCTCCAATTCTTCTTTCTGTCTCTGTCTAAAATTCTCCACTTGCGGTAATGAAGAAGGCAACGAAGGTTCCGGAACAAATTCTTGCGAGGTAAGAAAATCCACAAAATCCCAATTTACCTCTTCTGAAAGTAAGTCCGGGTTCCCTTGGGCGGTCTCCACTGCTGGTGCACCCCAATGGATCGTTTTCTGAGTTTCCGTCATGTTGAATCACTGTCGCATAGATTGACTGCACACAGGCGCTAGCAAATCTATATAGACCACGTGACGTCACAGACTGTTCTCTTCGGATTGGATGCGGGCTGACTGAATTTTGTAACGCGTGTTTGGATTGGTGAATGAACTCAATCCGTTTCAATCCTTCCTCTACCTATAAATAAGCGCAGTTCACTGCATTGATTCACCTGTTCTCGTCGCCTCAAGATGTGGACCACAGTTGAATCATCCACCCTTGTGTCTTCAATGATCTTTAGGACGGACATGCTAATGTATGTCCGATCCAAGTGGACCATTGTCCACAGGACAGACACCAGTCTGTGGATACGTAGGATCTACGTAGAAAGACAATGATGCCTCAAAAGAGTGCTGATTTACGGTCCTACAGTGAGACGCAGCCTAAGGACAAGAAGAAGACCAATGCGGTGCCCTTTATGTTAATGGATACATTAACATAAACCCAAAGGCCCTTTTCAGGGCCACTCATAGGTCTCGCAAAGAGAATGACTTTCCATTGCCTGCCCCTTTTTTTAAAAATTTTTTTAAAAAAAATAAAAAATAAAATCCCATGTTAAATTCCCCTTGTCCCTAAACAAGCCCAAACTCTATTTTCCCATGTTCAATTCCCCTTGTCCCTAAACTAGCCCAAACTCTATTCTCCATGTTAAATTCCCTTTGTCCCTAGACAAGCCCAAACTCTATTCCCCATGTTCAATTCCCCTTGTCCCTAGAGTGACCCAGCAATTGTCCCCATGTTAAATTTACATAGTCCCCAGAGTGGCCCGGGGGGGGGGGGGGGTGTCTGTAATGCTAATTCCCATTGTCCCTAGGGTGGCCCCATTCACTACTTTCAGTTGACATCGACTGTTATATAAATCGGGGAATAAGTAACCAATTTGACGTCAATCCTGTAGTACACAGTGCAGATGGTTCATTTTATTGTACACAATGCCGTTTAATACTGAAAGACTGGCCCACTAAACGCAATCAAACATGTGTAATACGAGAGACTACAGATTTCCGAGCAAAGAATGCTGAGACTATTTAGGTGTTTAACAAAATATACAAATCTTAATTGCAATAATGATAATACAACAGAGAAATTCTGCTTTTAACCCAAAATAAAAAAGTGAAAATAAATCACACGTAAGTATTAGCGGTGTTCATTCTGCGATTGGCTTTTAAAATGTTTGCTTAACACGTTTCCACACAATTAAATATTTACAGCGCTATCCAATATACAACTATTGCTTGGCCAACCTGTTTAATACAAGGCCGATAAATTACCCACACACATATAATGATATCGACTGGCGGTTTCGGGACTGATATCTCCTATTCATTAAAACCTGCACAAATCTGCACACATCGACATATATTTTATACATTTACCAGCGTATTTATCGCGGCTATTGAGCTACCGTCGGTAAAAGGGTTTCTATTGCGATATGATATGTACATATTTCCAGATAATATCCTGTGTTTGGCAACTTGTAAATTCACGTGGAATAGTACAACCCTCTAAAACCTGTGACCATTTCGAATTTTGCGCTAAATATGGCTGTTACCAAATACCGGTAAGTGTGTAAACTCCGGAAAGATTTGTATGGAGCAAAATTGTACATTTGAATAAACATGTGACGCCAGACGCACATATCGTCTATCAGTATCACAGATTGGTTGTTTGATTTATCGGACTAGTTTAATACTTGCGACCCAAATACACGTCCAATGCGACACATTTTCTCGTGAACTAGACACGTGTTTATTTTGATTGACCAACTTTTTTTATGGAGCTTTTGCGAAACACGCGATGCCGTGATATATAACCAACAACTTAATAAACATACTTAAAATTGTTGGTTTGGTCATCTGGTGAGTTTACAAGTAATATTACAGGATGGACGGGTGAAAGTGCTAAAAAGTGTCATCACTTAAATGTTCTCGGTAGGATATTGTTGTTGTTTTGAAGTTTAAAGCCATTTCTCAGCGCAAGATAGGCTATACGTGGCGGCCAGTATAACTAGTGGAGGAAGATTTCGGGAGAAACACCGGTAAGAACCACCGATTCACGGAAAGCTACTGGCAGTTTTCTCACGTACCCACATTGGCCGAACCTGACTCGAACCCATGCGGACAGAGGTGAGATGGCAGTGATCGGTAAAAGCGAGCGCTTTAAATCACAAAGCCACCCGGGACTCCTTCGTAGGAGATAAACTTGTCAATGCAACTGAAAATTTGGTACATTACATTTTTTTTTCCTTCAGTCTGCACGACAATTACTGCAGTATCAGTTTCTCCGGGGCATACATGTACATCATATCATTATCTTTTGCAATTCAACTAAAATGGCTGTTGAACTACCGTCGGTTGAAGGGTTCCTTTGGCGATATGTACTATTACGGAATTATATATCATCTTGTGAATTTGTAATATAGTTTTTATTTAAGTCGTTTGAGACAATAAAGTTATATTTTATATCATAATTCATTGGTTAGCACTGAAGTAAAAGTACATGTATGCATCGTCATAAGAGTTTCATTCATGGCAAGGCCGATCGCTAAGGTGAAATCAACAACTAAGCAGGTCAAGAATGACACGCGAATATGAATGTGCGTGTGTGTTGACGACCAAATTATTCTGAATGGGAATAACACGATCATTATTCTAGAAATTATGGTAAATCAGAGATTGTTTGCTTAAAACGCAAATAGTCACTATATACTGACCATTCGCACCATTTATTTTATTCTTGTTCATTTGTGCTAGAGTTCGTAAGAGTAGAGAGGAAAATAGTTATTTATAATTATATGTTCATTGCATATAGTTGCGTGGATAAATCTTTGATTTAAACAGTCAGTATTTTGTAATTATATTGAATGACCTGAATATTTAACTAATTTCACCGGATTATTCAAGGACTACAGTAAACAGAACAACAACAAACATATGAATTCATAATTGTGTTAAATTCAGTGGTGTTAAGCACGTTAGAAGCTTAGCTCAGAATGCATTGGAATAGTTTCTGGATTAGTGAGAAATTCATAGTACAAATAGGAGTATTATGATTATATTCTAGGAATTTTACATTGTAATTATTTTTTAATACTTTCCTTGTTTAATTGTATATTTTATTTAAATAAATTTAAAATTCAATGCTTATTTTAGGTTTTACATATTCTTGTTACTTAAGATTAAACCCCTAGACGTAACAATGCTATTATGCAATCTTACTTAGGTACCGTATATATTGGGACACCATAAAATATATATTTTTTCTTTCCCACAACTTATGATGAAACTTTTTTCACCTAGGTCATATGTTCCAAAACTTAAGTAAAGAAATAAATTTGTGTGTAATTGAACACCCCCCCCCCCCGTACGATGCAGTTAAAGAGATCAATAAAACGCTTGTTTGATAATAAAATGAAAGAAACTAACGTTGTATTGTTATCATTCTTTTTTTCCCCATCATGAACACGAAATAATAAATTATTTCCATGAACTCCGTTGCGTAGGAATCCTTACTTTAGCGTGTATCGCTTATGTCCGATAACACACGAAACATTGTTCATTGACATGAACATTGAGAAACAAACTGTGTTTGGTTGTACTCAAAGGTATGAATATGTTATCCGACTTAAAACTGGATCCAGCAAAATCGCAAACGAGAACAAAATAATCAACAGATTGCTTGAAGACAACTTCCATTCACGCATGGCACGGTATTAGGTGCTAAATAACCAAGATTGAATTATATCCAGATCAAGTATATGACAATATTTCGCAAATAAAAATCATTATTAGAAAATACATTCACTTTAGTGCAAATGACAATATTTTTACTAGCATGGGTTATATAAAGTATTATTAAAGCAAGTTATTATTGTGTATACTATTCACCCTAAAAACATCAATATCCGTTCGCATTAACAGAAACCATGCCAATAGAAGCCCTGGTGGTGAATAAACATGACTAGCAGCGAGCAGTAAACTCATTGCTTGAACTTACCGACAGGACATCAAAGACAAAGGTTATTTTTATTACAAAGCGAGCCGACTTGGGATACTTTAAGCCGTTTATAAAGGACATCGATACAATTGTTATTTTATTGCAAAGCAAGCAGACCTCGGAACACGACTTCAAGTATGCTGATTTATGTATTTATTTTATTTTTGGGAATATAAAAAATTAGCCAAAATATGGAAGCTAACTTGGGTTCCTTTTCACCGCTATTCGCGGTTATTTTCAAAATAAATTCAAACAATGGAACAATTTTTGAAGTGACTCAATTTAGTACTTTGTGCACACACATCGACGTCCCTGCGTCGACCAGAAGATTTGAAGAAAATAAAATCATTTGATGAATTCGCGAAGGCCAGAAGATAGATGATTTCAACGACATTATGATCATTAACATGGATGAAATTCTACTGTACTTATAACTCATTCATGAAGTGATTGACGATGGGGGTTACAAGTGTGAGAATTAACACGACTGGTGCAGATTCAATAAACATCTGACTTTAGGCGTTGCAGTTTCCGCCTCAGGAGATGTGATGCCTCTAACGATAATTTTTCACGGCACGAGAAAGCTAATGAAAATATTCATGCACCGAAATAATGGAACGTACGTGTGTAGAAGGGTTTTGATGATGATACGCTGCTGCAGTGGATTAAAGAGTTTTATTTCAAGTACACGTCTTTTTATTTTATAAAATAAAATTTCAGTTGGAGTGCAATTTCCGACATGTAATTTTCGAGTGATTTAAAAGGTGTCACACAACTTACGACTCGAAAACAACGTCCTGTTACGGAACACACAGTAAAAAAAAAAGAGAAAGAAAAACACAAAAAACCAATAAAAATGAATTTATGGTGTCCCAACCTATGGGGATATTTTTGTGCATCTTACCCACCCACCCCGTTTAACTTGTACATTGAACACGTGACATATATCAATAATGCCTTTAATATTGCCAGAAATGGCTAACACACGTTTGCCAAGTCCGAAAAATCTGTCTCTAATTTCACTGATTGTTATTAACGTGATTCCTTATTTTCCACAGCTTTAAACAGGTATCCCTTGTAGAACTTTGTTCACTCCTTACTGGATGTAGATGAGGTTTTGGCTTTAAAGGTGCAAATCCCTATTATTTCAAGTTTATCTTGGACCGTTCCTGTCAATTCTAAGATCATTGCAACTGTTAGTGCAGTATAATTACTCATTCGACTTTCTGTCGAATAAATTTCTGAAGCATTAAGATTGCGCACGTTAATGATGATGAAATTTGACAGTAGATAATAAGAAAATAAGAAAAACACTACCACCAGGTTAATAATGCAATTTATTATTTAAATTCCTGCTAAAAAAACATGAACTACCGCAGAGTAATGTATCTATTTCAAGCAAAGATCGGAATCAGTTTTATTTTGAAAAATTGTCAGTTGATGAATTGCAAATGGAAGATAAATGTAACACATAAAAATACCTATACTTTAATTATCTATGCCCGTGTCCATGTTGGTGTCGTAAGCTAAGGGTGACATCGATAAAAATTATAGTGTATAATTTCTCTCTCTTTCTCTCATATTTGAATCAAGACCATTACATCTTTCTGCATTAAATGCGTGGTAACTAATCGGGAAAAAAATTATGCATGCTCTACGAAGCATGTGATGTGGCATTCCATTACCAACAGCTTCAAAAAAGATATTTAAGATTGCTGGCTTGGTCTTCTGACGAATTTGCATGTAATATGACAAGATGGACTGAGGGAAGTGATGAAAAAAAGTGTAAATCACTTAAATACCTTCAGTAGGAGATTGACTTGTTTTACTTTCAGTAAATGTAGCATTTATCTGGTACAGTACATTCTTTTAATCCATATGGCAGATACTGCAAACTGTACCCGAATGACAAGCGAATATTGTTTTTATGTTACATGACAAATTTACTACATTTTGACTCAATTATCCTTTTCAAGAAGTTGACATGAATATAAATAAAACATTTCGTTGCCAAGAAACATGGATCCATGTTCGTATGTATACAGGTACAGGGTTTATCAATTTGGCAATGTGAAATTACTAATATTTTGCACATAACGGGTAATCGCCCAAATGGCACGGTATCTTTGGGAACCAAAACCAAGCTTTGACGAGTCACATTAACAAATTTTTGACTACTGCAGTTAAAAGCAATAACTTAGGTAAAAAGGGTTTGGCCAGTTATTATATGCGTATATGAAAAATGGTTTTCACATGTTGTAGCAGTAATTAATTTCTCAAGTGAACAGATCATATGATCATCTTTATTACCTCGAACACCACAGTGGACCTAGTACCCCTAGAGACACTTTACTTACATCCTCTTCAGTTTCTTCTCTTCTCGTTCTGGGAACCACATAAGGACTCTATCAGATCAAATATCTCTATGGTCAACTTTTCATTAGTGATACAATTAAATTTTTTTCTGACCGAGTCTCCTTAGGCAACCATATACGTGAACGTCCAACACGGGAGGGTTTTTCTCCCTCCTGTCAATCGCTGTAATCTTCCACATACGCAAAATCAGTATATTTTATTAATATGTTTCAGCTTAGTATATTTATAGTAATACTGCCAATGGGCGTAAGCAGGGCAATACAATGTAGTTGTGAATTTCGCCCTTTGATTTTGTCAGCACAGTCAGCTGACTTCATTATTTGAAGTTGTTGATGTGGATCATACTCTGTGTGCCCTGAAGTAATCCTGAAAGGATTAAAGACATTAATTGGCTATGACTGAGTTACTAAAATCTTAATCCGCATAAAACAATAAACATTATTTTGATTCTCTCAACAAGGTATGTTGTGGGTCAGTGGTTCTTTCCAGGGTTCTTCCTCCACCATTAATACTGGCCGCCATGTATTGCCTATCTTGTGCTGAAAAATGGCGTTAAACTCCATTACAACAACAACAACAAGGTATGTTCTGTTTTGGTGCTTAAAGTTGCTGAGATGGATGAGAGTATATACTATGCATGATCAAAAATAATTTGGATCAGATTATGTTGCAATACCAAATCACCAACATATTATCCAAAATTCAATGATGGATGGAGAAAGGCATTTCATGGTTGCAGTCAAGTTAAAAGGAACATGGATATATATTCTGCTCTTCCAGTAAAGTTGATATTAACATCTATTACGGTGCAAGAATGACACCAGGCATCATAAGGGGTGTAATGAATGAATGAAAAGTTGAACTTTCCTTTAAAATACTGTTCAAAATGAGTGAAACCGCGTAGTGTTCACAAGTTTGGAATAGCTTATTGTTCATCTTTGGAAACAGAAAAAGGTCAACTGACCTTAAATTTCGTTTGTTGCTGTACTCTCATATATGAAATAACTTCAAAAGATACACTGGGGTTATGCTATTTTAATTTTATGTAAGTCTGGCTTTTTCCGAAAGATTCTTTCACTGACTGTTGGGATGTTAACATTATTCTTTTCATGCAGAATGCCCTCAGTGTTATCAGGATAATTTTTTAGGCTTTTATTGTAGATGGAATAATATGTATATATTTCCATACGTCGTGTTTCACCAGACAGCATTGTAGTAATCTACATATGGTTGAATATAGCTTTTTATGGTACATTATCCTGTTATTTCACTGACAAACATGCTCTAAATTTACATGATACTCTTGTATGAACGTTAAACTCCTGTCTTCTCCTCTTAATGGTTCCCATTTACAGAGACACATTGCGATCTATTTATAAGGTAAACTCTTTCGCTAGTACTGTATGACACGTACATGTGTTAAATTTACAATGAAAATATTGTGATCTATCTATAAGGTAAACTCTTTTGCTAGTGTTGCATGACATGTACATGTGTTAAATTTACAATGAAAATATTGTGATCTATCTATAATGTAAACTCTTTTGCTAGTGTTGCATGACATGTACATGTGTTAAATTTACAATGAAAATACTGTGGTCTATCTATAAGGTAAACTCTTTTGCTAGTGTTGCATGACACGTACATGTGTTAAATTTACAATGAAAATATTGTGATCTATCTATAATGTAAACTCTTTTGCTAGTGTTGCATGACATGTACATGTGTTAAATTTACAATGAAAATATTGTGATCTATCTATAAGGTAAACTCTTTTGCTAGTGTTGCATGACATGTACATGTGTTAAATTTACAATGAAAATACTGTGGTCTATCTATAAGGTAAACTCTTTTGCTAGTGTTGCATGACACGTACATGTGTTAAATTTACAATGAAAATATTGTGATCTATCTATAATGTAAACTCTTTTGCTAGTGTTGCATGACACGTACATGTGTTAAATTTACAATGAAAATATTGTGATCTATCTATAATGTAAACTCTTTTGCTAGTGTTGCATGACATGTACATGTGTTAAATTTACAATGAAAATATTGTGATCAATCTATAAGGTAAACTCTTTTGCTAGTGTTGCATGACACGTACATGTGTTAAATTTACAATGAAAATATTGTGATCTATCTATAAGGTAAGCTCTTTTGCTAGTGCTGCATGACACGTACATGTGTTAAATTTACAATGAAAATATTGTGATCTATCAGATCAAACTCAGTCCTAAAGTGAACAAATATTCCTCCCAATATTTTTCCCTGGTCAATAATCCTTTTGTCTACCACAGAGATGCCATTTTTTTCTAGGAAAATATGTTTCTTCTAGAATACTTATACAATCAAAATACCTTGGGAGAACTACTACTACCTTGCAAATCCAGCCCTCCAAGATAACACTTTTAGCTAAATGCTTCTCGTTATCTACCTACCTAGGTAGCAGTCAGACAGAATGATCTCCTATAGGTATAGGGATTGGTACCAAATCCAGTGAATATCGCAGTTACTACTGGAGCATAAAGCACGCTGTCTAAATGGGTGTAATGGGAGGGGGGAGGTTGAAAGGGTGTATTGAATTATGATTGGGTAAGTATTCTTGAAGAAACATACTTTGCTAGAAAAAAAACCTAGAAAAAATGGTTTCTTGCTTAAATACATTACCCAATTATAAAACCTTAGGAGAATAGGTAAGAGGTGGAGAAAGATACATCCCCTTACCACAGAAAGACCATATTCTGTCCCCTAAGGTATGTGAGACAGCTTTTAGATAACCTGACTGGAAAAGACTCCATCTGTCAGGGAGCGGCTTTGAAAGGGAACAATTTTCCCTCCTGCAAATCCAGTGGAAGTTATTTAGCTGTGTCCTTATGAAGCTGTCAAATGCTCTAGAAGGCTAACCTTTGTGCCACAGCTAAAACATCATTGCTAGTCAAGGTTCTAATATGTTAATGCTATTTACACTATGGCGGATCGATCAGATAATTGTGTGCTTTGTCATAGCGACATCTATTGTATTTCATGAGTTGTCACCCGAAGTAATGTAATGCCAACTAACCAATAGCATGTAACAGCGGTACATTGTTACTTTGTACATTGACCAAAAATGGTGGAGACAATTGACTTCTAAAGGATAGTCTGTAACTTTAACATCAAGACTATGTACCAGAGAGAAGCCATTTGTGCATTTTAGGAATTATATTTGTACAAACGCAGAGTGGCAGTGAAAATTGCTTAATATTTATCAGCCCATTCCAGTTGTGTGCTTCCCTTCTGTCGATCATGTAGGAACTGTTCAAATCTGAACAACTAGATTTTGATCGGATGCAGTGGCTTTGCTGTTGCATCCACTGAAAATCGCAGACCTGAAGCACTGAATTATCTGATTGGCCATGGTGTAGATAAGGTTAACACATCGCAACCTTGGCTAACGAAGATGCGGTTAAAGGTTTCTCCAAACTGAATGAGCCTTTTAGGATGAGATATCTCTGAGCAAAGCTGGAGAAGACTACTTGGATCTCCATCTCACGGTATGGATAAAGATAAGAGTTTCACTCACATGCAGTGATTGAACTGACTTGAGCTGACATGCGGAGCAAATTCATTTATGTGGGTTTAGTCCGACATGCAGGACAGATAGCCCAAATTATGATGAAAATGCATGATATATCATCCTTCCCTTATTTGAAGATAAAATGAGGCATGATTTCCTTTGAAGCACTGGCTCGACATTCCTCGATGCAACAGCTCGATATTCAGAGCTTGCACAGTCTCCTATCAATGACCTTGTGATAAGTTCCAGAACAGATGGGAATTTTTATCAATATCTAATTCCTCAAGAATGGAATCTTCTTTTTGGCAATGAAAGCATGGATTTCATGGGTGATATTTATCAATCATGGTGGAGCTGCAAGTAGATGGGATCATCAATAAGAAGGAATCGCTGATTTTGCCTGCCGACTGCCAAAGTAATCAAGAAGCAGGACTGCTAAGATAGGTGAAATAAGTAAGCTCTTGAGAGCTGTTCAAATGGTGTCTTGTTCCACCAGGTTAATACCCATGATAACTTCCACTTGGGTAAGGGCTGAATGGCATGGCCAGGTGTAATGAATAGAATGTATGTCTTTGGCTTGTTAGAGTTCCTCTCCATCATGATAGCACAGGATGCCAGTGTTTGTGGAACTAGCTTTAATTATGATTGGTTCTAAATGTTTCTCATCGAAGAATAAAAAAAAGTTAGCTTTTGAGGTATGGGTGCCTACTTGGTACAAAGTGCTTTGTGCACTACACCAAGATTATATTCCATTGCTTTTGTACGCTTCTAAGGTGGCTAGCCATCTCATTTGATAATACTCCACTACTTGATGTGAATACTTTGTTCTTAAAAACATATTTCATAATATCCTGATGTGCCGGTTCAGTTTTGATTGGGGTGAAATCATAATTTATTAATTTTGATGAGGGAATATTGTAATTCTGGCAATTATGTTGTGATTGATGAGGTTGCTCCAATATTACCCATCTGAGTGTAGTAATTGGGATGAGGAGACACTCAGATTTGCCGATTCTTGTGTCCTCTTCTGGATCAGTGATGGTGGATGAGTGTATTAGTTCAGCTGTTCCAATCTACAGAAAGAGCATCAATTATTCAGGTCTTTAGTGCCCAGGGCAGGTAAGACAAAGGCTGAGGTTTTGGCATTCCACCTTGTTACCAATAGGTCAATCATAGGTCGATCCCATCGTCTCTTGAGAGAAAACATAGGGATGAATAGACCATGATGTTTGTATATTTCCTTCTTACAGAACCATGAGTCCGTCAATACATTATCAAGCTTAGTAAATGTTGAACTTAAGCATGGATTGTCAATGAAGACACCACTTTAGAAAATCCCAAACAATAATACAAAAGTCACAGTACTTGTTCCGCTTTACTGCTTGAGATGAGTCACCATAATTAAGTTACTGGATATAAGGAGTTCTCCATTCCAGCATAGATTCTCCAGCCACCAATGAAAAACTCTCAAAATAGTTTCCATATCGATAATGTTAATACAGTCCTACCCACTTATATCGACATCACTTATGTTGACAAGCCGCTTATTTCGACAAAAAAGCAAAGTCCCGGTCCCTTGGTCTACTATTACTACCAAAATTATCATGGCTATGTTGATGTCGAGATAAAAAATAAACGTACATGTCAACCAGAGGCGTAGCTGGGGGGAGCAGGGGAGTACATATGTCCCCGGGCGCCAAGGTACAGGGGCGCCAAAATGAGGCTTACAACGTTACATTATAATAAGTAAACAAGGGTAATATTCAAAAATGTGATTAAATGGGGAGGGGGCTGGGGCGCCAATTTTATAGTTCGTCCCCGGGTGCAAAATATCATAGCTACACCTCTGATGTCAACAGAAACCCTTGGTCCCATCTTGAACAAATCCTTTGTTTTCTAATCATTTATGTCAACTAGCTGCCAGTTCCAACCCATACTTTATTCAACAATTAGTTGATCTTGCCACCACGCTTTAATTTTCCCACCTCATCATTTATGTTCTGACCTGTACTTTATTCAACAGTTAGTTGATCTTGCCACCAGGCTTTAATTTTCCCACCTAATCATCTATGTTCTGACCTGTACTTTATTCAACAATTAGTTGATCTTGCTGCCAGGCTTTAATTTTCCCACCTAATCATTTATGTTCTGACCTGTACTTTATTCAACAATTAGTTGATCTTGCTGCCAGGCTTTAATTTTCCCACCTAATCATTTATGTTCTGACCTGTACTTTATTCAACAATTAGTTGATCTTGCTGCCAGGCTTTAATGTCGCTGTTGGACAAAAAGGATCTCATATACTGCAAATATAAGTCACCTTTAGAGTTAGTTTACAGTTAGTTTGAGGTGTTGTTTATCTGCAAATGAAACCACATCTACATTCCCATCAAAGAAATATACCCTTTATCAGTAAGTACATGTACACTTCCTGTAGTTTGTTGTCATTAGCTCCACCTCTCCTCATGCCAAGCATAGTAGCTACTTTGCATTTAGATGCAAGACATCAGTCAGTGTGTACCAAGGTGCCATAAGTTATGAAATTTCCAAGAATAACACCTGACATACAATATATCATATATATTATCATGATATGAAATAAATGTAAATCAATGTTCATAGCACAATTCTGTTTTCTTCCTTTTGCCATTTAGATGAGGTGTCATGCTTTTTGCCATCCGATATTCAGGTTGTTTGCAAATATTTACATACTGAAATATGAATACTCTTGTACCTTTTTTTTTATAAATGGTATGTTTTTCCCAGGTCACTTTTCATACATTATGTGACAACCAAATTAATTTACAGACAGAACATACAAGCTAGTTCATCAAATCCCCTGACGGCTTCCATAACTGTTTTCACTTCAAAGGAGTTTTGATTTTCATAATACAAAACTCACTGTATCTCAAAAGACATTGATTTGCATACGATACTGGAGACTATTTCATTTATGATTTGCATTTGGACTGGCAAAATGGAATACATGAATTGCTATAAACACTTAAGCCAAATTAGCTCTCTATGAAGGATGCTGGTATGCATTACTCAGACATGATTTAGGTTCCTTAGAAAAAGAAAAGAAAAAAAAAACGTGCAAGGGGGATCTGATGGGGAGGCTTACAAAACTCTGCTGGTGGCCCACATAATATTTTGCAAAGTTGTTATTTCATTCCTACAAAAAATATAAAAACTTACCCAGCTTGAAACAATCTTCAAGAATTCCAGTGTTCATTGTCACATCAACTTTTTTCCAATAATATTAGTGCTCAAGTCATTATATATTCATGTCAGTGTTCACACAATAATTCAGCCAGTGAATTTTTGCAGCACATTTTACATGCATATCACACTATTCTCTTGTCATTTTTTTCCTTCTCATTTTAAAAGTTTATTATATATATATATCAACTACTTAAAAATATTCACATATATTCACTTGTCTTGTCCCCCATGGCACACAACAACCTGTTGATACCAATGTGCTAGTCTTTGGGGTTTTTTTTGTAGGTTTCAATGTTTATCCTCCTTGATTTGGAATCAATAATATCATTCAGGACATTGAAGGATGACTCTGCTATGAAAACAACTTGGTAAAGAAATGACTATCTTTGATAGACAAAGGTATCTGGCCACATTGGAGGAGAACCAGTTATAATCTTCTACCTTCCAAATCAATCTGTTCCAATTCCTTCTCCTTTAACACGTTAGATGCTATTGTAGAAATGATAGCACTAGTTCAAATCTTTCTGGCAAAGATCATAAAATGCTTGTCCTCTGGCATTCAGTTTTCTTAAAAAACTGACTAAGTACGTTTGCATCAACTCCACATTCATGACATTCTCTTTTCCATATATTTTTCAAACTTTCATCCAAACCCATATACCCATGTCTCTATCATTAGTTGGAGATGCCATGTTTGGCAAGCACGCTTATTAACTTAAGTTTTCATTATGCAAAAATTCATTGGATGAATAGAAGCTTTTGACCAATCAGAATGCTTCTTACAATGACAAATACTATTACAAGGATCATCTTTAATAGAGATTGCAGTATGGGACTGAACAGTAAATTATTTAAAAACTATGTTAGAGGAGAAGATAGCATAGAAAAAAACAGACCATACAGAGGAAAATCGGATTCAGGCCAGGAAAAAAGCCGAATTCCATGGAGGAAGAAAATCATCACTGATTATTTTAATATAACTGGAAAGATCTATACCTATAGAGAGATGTATATGTGTATTTACAAAAAGGCAAGAGTTCTTGTAATAATGTCAGCTTACTGTACATTGTACTTAACATGACTTGTGCCTTTCTGCACAAACTATATAAATATGTGTAAAAAGGTCAGGCAATAGAACAGTAATGAATAGAATAGATTTTCAGTAAACATCTGCTTTCTGCCAATTTGTACAGTTTTTTTCATTCATACTTTAATTTTCAAACATGTCCATATTGCTATTTTAGACTTCAGCTATTGAAAAATTTAAAGTTCCAATAATAACACAATCTTTGATGTGTTAAAAATGTTCATATAGAAAATAAGATTTTAATAGATAGACTGTGTATGAAAAATTACATTAACTACAGTAATTATATTTATTATAGGTATATAGAAAATTAAGATACAACAAAGTGATTTCAAGAATTCCTTAAGGTTCGCTGTTTTTCTGTATATAGTGACCCTCAAATACTAGAACACAGTCCATCTAGATTATTGGTTCATCTAAGCAGGACACTTGTATCTAGTGTGCAGATTTAATATTACCAAAACTGATTCAACCACACTCCTGTATATCCATGCATTTTTCATGATCCTTGAGGAGTTGGAAAAATAAAGTCGATATCATACAATACACCAGGCACCATCATACAAAAGTACATGTTTTATTATTGAAAAAATTATTAAATATCACAAAGAATGCATACAAATTAAGACATTTGTTTACCTGGAATAAGTAATGGAATGCTAAAAGATAATTTAAAAAATTTCAGGAGAAAGCATTTTATGACATGGTTCTTTCCAAACTTAAGCATAATAATAATGTGAAAATTATTGATAAATTAAGTTTGAATATGATGCATTCCTTTCTTTTCTGACAGAGAAATAATAATATGCCTCTCCCTCGATAATTTGTGCACAATGGGTTCCACAAACATAGACAGCACAGAGGGCACAAGTTACCAAGGGACCTCCCAAAACATCTGCTTATACATCTAGAAAATTGTGTGTGTGTGTGTGTAGGGGGAACTTGGCTGTTTAATGACTAAATCCTCATTTTACAATCACGTCAATAATAATTATTAATATCATGCTTTTTCTAATGAGGTTGTTTGTTATTCTGTATAAATAACATTTATTTTCAAAATGTCCAACATGAAAGATCGTTCTGGTGGGTTTCAACAACCTTCACGTGTATGCGAAAACATCTGTTTATTATGTCACTGCTTTTTGTTTTGTTGATAAGTTTGGTTCCCAGAGTGGTATTTAATAGTATACTACCAAGTCAGGGGTCAAAGTTGCCTGGAACCAGACTATCTGTTTATAAACCACTAAACAAAATTCCTTTATTTTCAAAAACTAGCGACATTTATTTCGGGAGACAATCGCCTAAGTTAAAACTCAATTTTTGTATTGTTCAATTAGTACAATACTGATGTCATGATTTCATTGAAATTAATAGTGAAATTTCTTATCGTCCTTGAGTATACTCTAATTGCCAGTTCAGGAATTCTCTGAAAATTGCTTGCCCACAATAGTCAGTATCTGTGAAACCAAGCTCTTTATTTTGAAAAGTATTCATTTCTCTTGGTTACTTTGCTATCTTTGATCACAGTTATGAATGAGTCAGTTAATTTAAGGTAGTTTATGTTACATACACAATAACATTTATAACAGTGTTCAATTGATCAAATAAAGTGAGTTCACCTGATACGACCGGGGCCCGCTAGATTTTAAGTATGTAGGATTTGCATGCCTTTTAACTTCTTTTTAAATTCCACCTCCTTTATTTGATTCAAAAGATATAATTAATGTGATAATACAAAGGAGGCCAGCTTCAGTGCAACATTACAATAAATACTTCTCAAAGTCAGTTATCAAAACACTGTCGGCACCTAATTAGATTCTCAGAGAAATGCTTGCGTCTATAGCTGTTATAGTAGATTCACACATTTTACATTTAAATACACATTGCATTTATGATAATTACACTTAAGTGGAACTAAAAGATAGAATTAAAATACTAATTTCACTTAATAAAAATCATTTAATTGGCATCTAAATATTAATGTACTGCCTACAAAAGCCATAAGTGACATTTTCATTGATCAAACTTTCCTTGAATATCTTTAATTATGGTTTACTAAGAATGTTGTTTGGAAAGAATATGTAACCAATTATATGACTTCTTATTAAAGGTTGATAATTTCAAAATGTAGATTAAAATTTCTAGGTCATATCTACCATTTTCAACCATAAAACGAGCGATATATCAATGTTTCAGTTACCAATTTTTATTGCAATTTTTGTCAAATTCAAGAAATAGGGATAAAAATGTATATTCTGGTTTAAAAAGAATGGGATCCATGCCTTACCCCACATTATAAGTAGATGCGCAAGTTATCAGGTTGCGAGTTATCAAGGAAAGAAGATCAAGGAAAAAGACTCTTTAATCCTATCTTTGTGTAGTTGAAATAGTAGATTTGTTCAAAACTGCCATCATTAGAATACACAGGTTGATAGTTGGCAATTACAGCATCTGCCTCATCCTTCATGGATGGAAAGGTGTGGTTACTCTTACGAGCTGGAAAAAAATACATCATTGAAATCACACTATGGGAAAACATTAAAAAGTTTATAAAATATAATGCAAACTCCATGAACAACTACCTCTCATATCCAATAAGTGTCTGATTGCTTTTGTCTTAATCCATAAATTTCACCTCTGCTTAACTTATAGCTATATCCCTTAAACAGCCAGAATACATCCATACTGTCAATGGGGGTTTAAGAGAAGTTACACTGTATTCACACTTCTGACACGGCCAGAATGCATCCATAATGTCAATGGGGGTTTAAGATAAGTTACACTGTATTCACACTTCTGATACAACCAGAATACATCCATACTGTCAATGGGGGTTTAAGATAAGTTACACTGTATTCATACTTCTGATACAGCCAGAATACATCCATACTGTCAATGGGGGTTTAAGATAAGTTACACTGTATTCACACTTCTGATACAGCCAGAATACATCCATACTGTCAATGGGGGGTTTAAGATAAGTTACATAGTATTCACATCTCTGATACAGCCAAAATACAGCCATACTGTCAAAGGGGGTTGAAGATAAGTTACACTGTATTCACAACTTAAACCATTTTGTTAAGCTCACATATTGGTAGATGGCACAACAAAGATATGAATTTTAATCAAGTTACAGCTTTGGCATATGAAAGTAGAAGATTTTGTGTAAATGTTTAGGAAAGACCTGTACAGTATCTCAAAGACTGGTTTGTAAGTGACACATAAAGTTCCAAAAAACCACTGTATATTTTACTTCATCATCTGTGGTAGCTTGTACATGTATTTGTATGGTTAAATTATATTTTGTCACATGTCATACACCAGTGACACTAGGATCTAAATAATACCCAAGGTACATAATCAGTGTACAGCAGATAATGTTCACAATGCAAGTCTCTCACATTTTTTTTCCTTTGAGGTCTATTCATTTTAGGGATTTTCTTTTTTCTTTACCAAATTTTTCTCTTAACTGATAACATCTCTAGTGTACCAGCAGACGTCAATGAATGTAGTATGGCAATCCTCACAGCACTATGAACATGTCAGTGCTATGCAACACTTTCAATACTGTCTCCATTCCCTCTTAGGCGTTAAACTAACTTGGGTCCAAATTTTAGCTGAGACTCAAAATTTAAATGATTTAATTTTTCAAATTAATTTAACAATTAAACTTATTACATCCCTTTTGTTTACAGGTCTTCTGCAAACATCAATGGATAAAAAGGGAAAGGAATAGAACAATGAGCAAAAATGTATAGCTCAGTTATCAAGAGTTTTAGTGGGCCAAGAATTGCAGAAATATTAAAAACAAACTGGCTTACTTGTGCAGTTTTTATAAAATGACATTATGAATATTTTTAATGATAGTACACATCTGAAATTATCTGAATCAAATGTGAACAGGCATCTGAAATTTCATGAATACAAAAGAAGGGTAGTGAAGAAAATATTGTGACATCAAAAACAGTCGGATTTATAACAGGGACTTGTGTCATTCTAAATTGTATATTACTAGATAATTATTGGAGAAAAGAAATATTCTCAGGTCAGACTCAGATAGTACTTGGCAAAAACAGGAGGGAATATATGATCCGATCCCACTCTATTGAGGCAAGTGTCGTGTGTTGAGGTTGTATCACTTGCAATGGCATGGGTACCTTTGTTCATGTGAATGGCAAAATGAACTCAACAAAATAAATAGCTGTTCTTAAAGAAAACTTATTGCCAGTTATCACCAAAGTTATTGCCACCACAGTATTTCTGCAAGGTTCATAGATATTTCATAATGATAATGCAACCTTCCACATTCATGCGTTTCTACATGCATAAATTAGGCATGTACATGAACTAACTGAAATATCTGTAAGTTAAAGCTAAATAAAATATCAAGTTTTGAGACAAGAGAATACATTTTTATTTTGAAAAAATTAATGGAGTACTTTAACTCAAGACATGCATCATCAATTTTTTGGAAAATATTTTTGATCCAAGAATTTATTGTTTTTATTTTTGATTTTAGAGTAGATAATTTGTTTTACAGAATCCATGCCATTTTTTGTGGAGACAAGTTGGAGAAACATACCGGGAACAAAATGTTTTTTTAAATAATTTCATTCTGCCTGATCTCATAAGCACAAAATCTCCAGCATAAAAATGAAACTGAGATGTCATCCGACAAAATCAAGAAAACATACTTTGAAATGATGCTTAGTCTTTTTACATTCTGTAGATTTGTGCAGAAGACTATTAAACAAATTATAGGAAATTTGTAATTCTGTCTGAGTTCTCTGCAAAGTTACGAAAAATAAAAATTTCACATTCTAATTGCAAGTCTGTATTGATGAATGATGACTATGAATTCACTACACAGAGTGATTAAAAATTTTAAAGTACCTTCCGACACCAAGAAGCTGGCAAAGTACTGAGACTCTGACTGCATGACTATGAATCCACTAATCAGAGTGATTAAAAATTCTGAAGTACCTTCTGACACCAAGAAGCTGGCAAAGTACTGTGAGACTCTGACTGCATGAGCGTCATGGTTGATATCATATTTTGGGTTCCACTGGAACAAGTTTTTCTCTGGAT
Source organism: Sinohyriopsis cumingii (assembly GCA_028554795.2). Classification (NCBI taxonomy): domain Eukaryota; kingdom Metazoa; phylum Mollusca; class Bivalvia; order Unionida; family Unionidae; genus Sinohyriopsis; species Sinohyriopsis cumingii. The sequence goes on along the minus strand of CM068826.1, from coordinate 3,553,286 downwards.
GCCACTGGGTTCCAAAAATAGGGTATTTTTTTGCTGGAAACAAAAAAGCTAATGTACTCTTTGGTGCTTAAATTTCTAATAATTGATTCACTATCACTGTTCTATAAATATCTTGATTACTATGGAGGATTTATAGGGTACCATTCTACTATTTATTCAATGCAAAAGTTCCTTCCTTCAAACCAATGACTGTTCCCCATATGTAACCTATGTTGTGCCTGATGTAAATCTGATAGTATCCTGTTAGAGTCTATCTTATTTGTCTGGAAGAATTGCTTTGCCATCAAATAACTCATACTGTCAGTATGATGAGCTACTAAATTTGGCTGCACAAAACATATCTATCTACATGTATGCGAAACAATATAAGAATGAACACAATCATATTTTATATGACAATGCTTTAAGAAATCAAATACTAAAAACATCTTGGCCTCTCATGGGATACTTGTGTGACTTTCTAAAGGGAAAAATCATTACGTGATACATTTTTCGTATCAAAGTGATTTTCATTTATAAATATTTAGATTTAATTTTTGTTAAAAATAAAATAAAACGTTTTAATATACAAAAATGAAAGATAAAATTTGGACATAATAAACTATATAAAATGTCTGATATCATAAAACCAATTTATTTTACATAAAATATTATCTTTTCTGACATGTTAAATAGAATAATGAGTTCAATGACAGCTCATATAGATGGAGGGGTGCATGTTGAGCAGATTAAGTCAAATTCGCATGAAAGATACAAAAATAAGATTGAAGCATAATAATGTTTAACGGTAGAAGATTACCTTTCCACAACCAGCCTCAGACTAGTTGAAAACTACACAGCCCACCAGACCGACTGAACTGTGTGATTGTTTGGGGGGTTAGAATTAAGAAAAATTCCATAGATAAGGAAATTTTCAAGTTAAAATTTGAGGCAGTCAGGTCAGATTCTTGGAACCTTACTCTAAAGTTCAAATGCATTTCAGTTAAGGTAGTTTAATAAAGTTGAGGAGAAGTCACTTGTACAAATCAATTTTTTACTGCTCACATTTTTGTTTTTATAGGATTCTTCATTTTCAAGCAATTAATGTCCAAATAAGAACTGGAACAAAACAGAATTTGTTGTCATGTAGGTATAACCACTGTAATCTGAATTATTAGATTCCCAGTTATGAGCTGTATGTAATGAAATGTCTATGTAAGCATGGTGCAGTTTTTATGGTTCTATATTCATGCAACTTCAGGTTTTTGAATAATTATACCTGTTCAGTTAGCTTTGTCTTTTGCCTAAATAAATCATAGCACATACAGTACAGCAATGACATTATGAGTTAAAATGCCACATACAGTACTGTAATGACATTTTGACTTCAAATGCCACATACAGTACTGTAATGACATTTTGAGTTCAAATGCCACATACAGTACTGTAATGACATTTTGAGTTCAAATGCCACATACAGTACTGTAATGACATTTTGAGTTCAAATGCCACATACAGTACTGTAATGACATTTTGAGTTCAAATGCCACATACAGTACTGTAATGACATTTTGAGTTCAAATGCCACATACAGTACTGTAATGACATTTTGAGTTCAAATGCCACATACAGTACTGTAATGACATTTTGAGTTCAAATGCCACATACAGTACTGTAATGACATTTTGAGTTCAAATGCCACATACAGTACTGTAATGACATTTTGAGTTCAAATGCCACATACAGTACTGTAATGACATTTTTTGTTCAAATGCCACATACAGAACTGACATCATGAGAGCAGACAGTCTGATGAATCCTGTCAAGCAACACATCCACCTGTGGACCGCTCCAGTGGCCTAGTGGTTAGAGCGTCCGCCTCAGATGTGGGAGGTTGTGGGTTCGATCCCCGGCCGAGTCATACCAAAGACTTACAAAAACGGTACTAACAGCTGCCTCGCTTGGCGCTCAGCATTAAGAGGTTAGTGTTAGGACTGGTCGGCCCGGTGTCAGGATAATGTGACTGGGTGGGACATCATGTTACATGTCTGCGGCATGATGCCCCAGTGCTAGACATCACTATAAACTGCCACATTGCAGACATCATAGCGATATGACTGAAAAATTGTTAAAGCTACGTTAAAAATCCAAATCACATCACATCACATCACATCGACCTGTGGGTCACAATGACCAACAACTCTGCCATTATGTAACTATGTTAGACATTCTGATTCAATTATCACTGCACCTGTCCTTGCTTAGCATACTGCAGAAATTCTGCACATTCATTTTATCTTTGAAAATTCCAATTTTCATTTAGGCCTCTGCAATGGTATCATGTCATCATTGTTCAGGTACTTGTTCATAACTGTCTTTACAACATGTCATCACATGCTTTATCATTATTTTTTGGTTACAGATACTTCTTTAACACACAATTCCAGTAGTCATCTCATAACGATTCTATACTCTCCTCAAGATGCCAGTGGAATATATATAAACTGTTGATCCTATCACATTGTACAAACAAGAGACCCTTGAAGTGACTGATGCTCTACTCTGTGAAAAGAATTTTCAGGAATTCAAGATAAGACCAATGCTTCCTTGAACCTTTTGAGTTGGATCAATTTCCAATATTCTTTAACGATTACAAAATTTTCAAATTAGCCTCTGTTGTGGACATATTGGATGTCAGATTGGCACCATTTTCAATGAAGACCAACAATATATCATAAAAAGTCTTCCACTGAAAACCCCCATGTTGATATGACTTGCTGTTTTGGATGAGTAATGATGACTAGACTTTCAATATGGTTACCATGGGTGTGTGTGCATAGTGGATATAAGATTGACACCATTTCCAGAACCAATCCAGACATTATAAGAAGTTTTCTGGTTAAAGGACAATGTCAATGGGACCAACCATCTAGAAGAAATATTGTTAACAAGACTTTCAAGATGGCTATTGAGGTGGCCTTATTCCAAGTCAGATTTACGTCATTTTCACTTACAATCAAATAGAAGTTGTAGGAAGTATTTCATTTAAAAAACCCATACTGATGTGACTCTTCATTTAGAAGAAGCAGCAATAACAAGATTTTCAAGATGGCCATTGTGACATCTATACTGAATGTATGAGTGGCACCATTTTTATTCAGGACCAGTTAGACATGATAAGAATTTGCTTAGTAAAACCCCCATGTTGATAATCCATTCTGATTAAGTAATGATAACAAGATTGATAAGACTGCCACTGTATGGCCACAAGCAGCACCATTTTCTTTTAGGATCAACTATAGTCTGACTATACATCCCCATTTATTTTTAACCCTCTACCGATTTCAATAATGAAAACGTTTAATGTGATAAAAAGTGCACAGAACTAAGTCAACTGAATCATTGATTTATAATTTCTAACCTAACTGTGACCACAATGGCATAGTACTGGCATCCCTTGAACCCTTTCATGCTTAACAGACTTTCCATACTAACACAGCGCCATATTGTGTACACTATAGGCAAGTTAATTTCCATCAGACAACATAATGATGTAGTTCATCCTGTTCGGCAACTGCAAGATAATTTCATAAATTACTATTACATTGAGAGTTTGGAATTATATCCCTTTGCACACATGAACATGGAAACTAAACCTCTTGTTAAATCCACGTGAAAAGCAAATTTGTTGTTGTCATTATTTTCCTTCGCTTGATTCGACACTGTAAATATCGGAAGCAGATGACTTATGTATATACATCTGTAATAGTGATGCATCCCTTTGTTGAAAATGGACTTGTCCAGGAACTGGAAATGGATCCGAGCATGTCCGTCTATTACATTAAAAACATCTGTTAAGCATGAAACGCGCAGAAGATCATGGTGTTAGGGCCACTCTACTCACAGTCAGGTTAGAAACTATAAATCAATGAATGAATTGACTAAGTTCCTTGCACTTTTTATCACATTAAAGGTTTCCATTATTTAAATCGGCATGGGGGTACAAACAAACGGGTTTGTATTGTCAGACTATAGATGTCTGGTGAAAACCTGATGGCAGTATTACTTTCTGTTCAGAAGGAGTAGCAATAATAATATTTTCAAGATGGCTGGTGTGGTGGCCATATTCAATATCAGATCAGCACCATTTCCATTTAGGACCAACTAGACAGCATCAGAAGTATTTTGGTTAAAACCTCATGGCAATAATACTTTTTGTTTAGGAGGAGTGATGATACCAATATTTCAAAAATGGGTGCTGTTGCAGCCATATTAGACATCAGAGTGGAGCCATTTTTGTTTGGGTCTAACTAACATTATAAAGTCTTTGGATGAAACCTATGTTAGTATGACTTTCTGTTTATGAAGAGTAGCAATAACTAAAGTTTCAAGATGGTTGCTGTGCCATATCTGGCATCAGATTGGCACCATTTCCATTTAGGACCAACCAGACATTATAAGAAGTCGTTTGGTGACATCCCCAATCAGATGAAGTTTTCTGGTGAAAACCCTGTGTCAATACTACTTTCTGTTCTGAAGTAGTGATAAAAAGAGTTTCAATATGGTAGCTGTGGTGGCCATACTGGATGTCAGATCAGTGCCATTTTCATTTAGGTTCAACTAGGCATCATTAAGAAATCTTTTAGTGAATCCCAATGTTGATATGGCCATCCAGTCGAGAAAAGTGGCAATAAAGTGATTTTCAAGATGGCTTTATCAGTGCCATTTTCATTTAGGATCAACTAACCACAGGATTCATTTGAATATAAAGGTTCTTGGTAATCCTCCATGTAGTTTAGGAGGAGTAGCAATAACAAATTGTTGCTAATGGATGGATGGACAATGGACCATAGACCGATCTATAAACATTCCTGGTCTATGACTAGTAGAACTAATAGGGTCAAGTATTAGCAGTGAATGTAAAATAACATTTTACTTACCTTCCATTGTGGATATGAAGACTTTACCATTTCTGTCCAAGTTGGTAGACAGAACTGTATAAAATTTTGACAAGGCAGGGTTACCATTAAATGTCTGAAACAAATTAATAAAAACTTTACTAAATAACAACAACAATGATCCATTCAAAACATGGAGTGAATAATAATACAAAAAGATAAATAATTACTGCTGCTACACATTTGTAAATGTGAACTAACAATACTAAATAGTAGGATTCTGAGTTTAGATTTTAATTTAAAGTTCTGACCTTTACAAAGTAATTTTCTAAATCTTTGAAGTTCTTTAGGAGATAAAGAAAGCATACCCGTCAAAACACGTGTCATGCTAAAGACATGATTTTTTTACTCCAAAATCCGGATATGGTAGTGTTTTTAAAAGCTAGATTTTCAGTAATCTTTAAAAAAAACCAACAAACACGATGCTTCAATATATGCCCGTAACATGTTGCATGCATAAATGGTAAACATTCCTGATTGGAACTGACTTAAACTATTTTTAAATAGTGGGAATTAAAAAGGACGAAGTTCAGGTATAAACAACCACCTTTTCACATAGTATTTAACTGGCTGACAAGAGCTAAAGTAAAGATCACCAAGTGGAACAATCCAATTCATCTTGAGTAATAGGTAAATCAAATATATGCTAGATGAATGTTGAAGAAAAAATGAAGAACACATTAAAGAACACTTAAGCCATATTAAAGATTATTGGCAAGCATGTGAACAATGGCAATGCTCTTTCTGAAGTTGGATTTTAGCTGTGGGAATAATGTTTAAGTAAGTGTGATTATTTCTGAAGATAATTTAGTAAGCAATAAACTATAAGCTAATCAAGCTCAGCTAAAATAAATTTCAGAACTTCAGGTTGATGGAGATTTACTGTTTGAAGCAAAGCAGCAAGGAGAAGAATTTTATTCTTTACATATACTGAAAACATATCAACATAATCGTTCTGGAGTGTACGACATCCATTGAATAGGAGCACTAATTGTATGAAACACATCTGACACACTGAACTGAATATTCAGAATGGTTCTCTATTATTATTCGGTATCTTAATCTTGTTAAAATACTAATCATGATCACTGACTCATGTTTTCCAGGATTATTTAAGCCATGAAATATAATGACTGAAAGACAATAACAAGCACATGCTTATATTTGCACAGCTGATTTGTGTTGATAAACATTAACACCTGCACTGGACAGAGGCATTTATTAGTGCTGTATTACCGGGAGAAAAAACCCCATTAAACATGAAAATAAAATCTCCCCTCCCCCTCTCCACCCCTTTCCTGAATGAAATGGTCAGTCCCAAATGTGATGTATATTCATTTTTCTAGAGACAAGTATATCTTATGATTGGGTTCCAACAAACTACCAAACAATGCATAAAATATTTCTGTTGTTACTAGTGCAACTTCTTATGACAGCTTGCACAACAGTGATTTGGATTCCATGTAATGATGATGATGATATTCTTTTATAGTATGAAACAGGAAAATTAACAGAAAAAGAAAAACAATAAAACATTAATTTCATCTAATGCTCAAGTTAACTTGGTGATATAATGTACAGCTATATAAATGATGTATAGTATTTACACACAACAAATGGGTATATATTTGTCAGTCAGATTAGTTGTTTAAAATTAATGGTGGTCTTCCTCCAAACTACTTAGAGATGTAATTCTACCTTTTACTATAAGAATGAGACTGACAGAACTGTACTCAATCTTTTGACACAATCTCTGCCTTTTTGAATTTATTAATATATTGTCTTCAAAAATTTGACACAAGCTATTTAGTTTCTTCTCTATCCATAATTTTCTTTTATGAGAATCAAACAATGGAAAAGTCTATTGTTATACCAAATGATTCACTTATCCAGACAAAATTGTAAACATAATGGCAGAGAAAACAAGCCTGCAGAAGAATGCTGTTTATTGTCAACATAATGGCAAAGAAAACAAGCCTGCAGATGTGATGTGATGTGATTTGGATTTTTAACTTAGCTTTAACAATTTTTCAGTCATATCGCAATGATGTCTGCAATGTGGCAGTTTATAGTGATGTCTAGCACTGGGGCATCATGCCACAGACATGTAGCATGATGTCCCACCCAGTTACACTATCCTGACATCGGGCCGATCAGTCCTAACACTAACCTCTTAATGCTGAGCGCCAAGCAAGGCAGCTGTTAGTACCGTTTTTGTAAGTCTTTGGTATGACTCGGCCGGGGATCGAACCCACAACCTCCCACATCCAAGGCGGACACTCTAACCGCTAGGCCACCGGAGCGGTCAAGCCTGCAGAAGAACGCTGTTTAATGTCAACATAATGGCAAGAAAACAAGCCTGCAGAAGAATTCTGTTTATTGTCAACATAATGGCAACGAAAACAAGCCTGCTGAAGAAAACTGTTTAATGTCAACATAATGGCAAGAAAACAAGCCTGCAGAAGAATGCTGTTTATTGTCAACATGATGGCAATAAAAACAAGCCTGCAGAAAAACGCTGTTTATTGTCAACATAATGGCAAAGAAAACAAGCCTGCAGAAGAACGCTGTTTATTGTCAACATAATGGCAAAGAAAACAAGCCTGCAGAAGAATGCTGCTTATTGTCAACACAATGGCAAAGAAAACAAGCCGGCAGAAGAACGCTGTTTATTGTCAACATAATGGCAAAGAAAACAAGCCTGCAGAAGAACGCTGTTTATTGTCAACATAATGGCAATAAAAACAAGCCGGCAGAAAAACGCTGTTTATTGTCAACATAATGGCAAAGAAAACAAGCCTGCAGAAGAACGCTGTTTATTGTCAACATAATGGCAAAGAAAACAAGCCTGCAGAAGAATGCTGCTTATTGTCAACATAATGGCAAAGAAAACAAGCCTGCAGAAGAACGCTGTTTACTGTCAACATAATGGCAAAGAAAACAAGCCTGCAGAAGAATGCTGTTTATTGTCAACATAATGGCAGAGAAAGCAAACCTGTAGAAGAACACTGTTTATTGTCAACATAATGGCAATAAAAACAAGCCTGCAGAAGAACGCTGTTTATTGTCAACATAATGGCAAAGAAAACAACTGTTTATTGTCAACATAATGGCAAAGAAAACAAGCCTGCAAAGGAACATTGTTGTGCTTTTAGGATATCTGGTTGCATCTGAAATGAACATGTCAATAATGAAGAATGCAAACCATGCTGATGGCTTCTCTTGTGCTGTTAGGTTATTAGTTTGCACATGAGCATTTATTTTCAAAAAGTGTTTGGGTCATCCTACATCTACTAATTTATGCATGAGCAAGGGACAGCTGAATTATTTTTCATTAAATTTTAGCTAGAAACATCTTGAACAATGCACCTGCATTTAAACAAGACCATAAAAAATACTTAAGTCGTTTTGCCAAAATATTTAGTCAGGCTTTCCTTTTAATCTCAACTCAGACAAAGGGAAGTCAGGTTTGAATCAATGACTCAGAAGCCAACATGATTATATTTTATCCTTTATTACTTATAATACTTTTAAAAAATCCCACATTTGGCCTAAACTCTCCAGGTTACAATAATAAAGTAATCAATTAACAGCTTGTGTCAACATGCCAACCTCAGTTGTATTAGTGGTCACACATCATTGCACTGGTTGCAACAATTACTGGAACAGTTCAAATACCCACTAGACTGGTTCAAGCTGGTTTCCGGTAATAGATATCCAAAATGGTATTTTGGAATCACATGTATGTTAAAGCCATCTGTGCACTAGTTATAGTAACTTATGCAATCTGTTCCCCATTCATCAATGACGTAGTTCGCTTTGAACACTAAGTTTGCAGCTTCCAATAGAAGTATAATAAGTAGGAAATCTTCACAAGGGTATGGGGCTTACAAAAGGATAAATATCAGTAATTTACTAGACTTTCAACATCTTGAAAATATATTTTTGCATTTTGAAAGCGCATCAAAGTTTTCTCAGCAAATTAGATTTGTCTTTTCAACAAGCCCTACTGCAACTCACATAGAATACAGGAAGAGGCAGATCCAAAATTTGAGGGGCCCACGGCATTGGGCTACCAGATATTTTTAGCACTGTAATGTCAGAAGAATTTGTACATTATGTTAATGAGAACTTGTGGATGGGGTAACCATTGGAACTCATGTGATTTTTTTCTCTCACTTTAGTCAGGTCTGTTATTGATTTGTTTGATGTTTATCGTTCTTTTCACTGCTGGGAGTGAATTATCACTGAATTTTATGTCTCTTATGCAAACAGAAACAGAAATAAGGACATGAATGCATCTGAAGATTCAGATATCATAGTACTGAAATGAAAATAATTACATTCCCTGCACAAAATGTTGTATTACTACAGTTTTAAAGGCGATGTCATTATGTTGTTGTTGTTGTAGGGTTTAACAACATTTTTCAGCACACGATAGGCTATACATGGCGGCCAGTATTAATAGTGGAGGAAGAACCCAGGAAATCCCCAGAAAGAACCACTGACCCTCGAGAAGCTACTGGCAAGCTTTCTCACATATCCACATTGGCCGAATCCAAGACTCAAACCTATGCAGACAGAGGTGAGATGGCAGTGATCCGTAACGGACAGTGCTTTAGACCACTCGGCCACTCGGGGCCCCTCATTATGTTAATAGTATCAAAAATTTGATTGGCATTATGTATCATACATTATCTTGATTAGAACTAGGAAAAGTTTAAAAGTAATTAAGTTATCACATTGTTTGCCATAAACAAAATTTAGCAAATTGCTAATGAATACAGATAAATCGGTGCCTTTCTTTGAACCTCTTTTTAGAGCATGCTTGAAGGGGTCATAAACAGTATAACATGCCCATATTAACGAGTCTATGTCCACTCCATGGTGGTCATCATAAGTGACTCCAGTAGTGTGGTGTGCAGAGCTATGGAGATGCCACAGGAAGTCCATCAGTATGCATGGTGAGATGGTGGAGTTTTTTTAATCCTCTCTACTCTTTCATCCCCACCCCACCCACCCCCACACAGCAGGATGTTTTGAAAAATCATCTGAACTGTACTGTATGCATACAAAAATGCAATCCAAATTTCATTTGTCTACCTCAAGTCCTTTTTTTGCCTGCTTAATTGTGCAAACAAAGTTTTGTCTGTAAAGGAAAAGTCAAAATGTTCAATGACCTGAAAATTTAATGTGACCATCAACTTATAACCTAAATTCAAAAGTATTTGTAATATTTCTCTATAATGTATTTGGGACACTGACAGACATATGAAAAAATGTACATTCATATGGAGAGACAAAAGCAAAATAATAAGCCCCCTTCTGCAAACCCAGTGGAGACATTTCAAATGAACAACTGATAATTACCTCTGGGGACATGCCATACTGGTGATAGTTTTCTGTGACATTTTCTTTGGTCAAGTATTGATGTACATCTCTTGGCAAGCCTCCCAGCAAATGACTCTTCTGTGCATCTTGAAAGAAAATGTTACCAAAAATTCTCTCTCAGAATGTACATTTCTTTGTGGAAGTTCTTAAACAGCAGAGACAGAGAAAATCTTATCTTCACTATTAAACTGTTATAGATGGTTTGTACCCTATATTTAGACCAAGACTGCCGATGTACGGTCAAAACTGTCCTAAAAGTCACCATTACTCAGGGGTCACCTGTGCTCAATGGATAATCTAATCCCCCTTTTAAAAAAATTCCCCTTAAATGTCCTGAATGTCGTCAGCAGATCAGTGATTTCTCCTTAAGCAGTCATTACAGCATATCTACACTGACTGTTCATTCTATTCAAACTGAGTTTTTGCTTCATAAAGAAGGCATTCCTTTGGTAAAGGAATATGATGTGAGTAGTCATTACAGCATATCTACAATGACTGTTCATTTTGCTTCATAAGGAAGGCATTCCTTTGGTAAAGGAACATGATGTGAGTAGATGTAAAAATACTTCTTTTCTTGATTGTACTTGTAATTCCAGTCATGCTGACAGTGTAGAAATGTGTCAGTAGGTCAAATGCAAAAGTGAGGCAGTATTTATCATTATGGTAGAATGTCAAAGCAATGTGTTTGCTGGAAGGGGGGAAAAGTAGTTATGTGATTGGAGAAAAAATGGAAGTCATCTTTTGTGCTTGTGCAACAGGTATAGTTAGATATCTTCATCTATTTGCCTGTAATTTAAAGCTATCACTGAGGAAAAATTTTAATCTTTGAGAAGATATATGAGTTACATCCCATTTAATTAAGGTCAAGATTCATTCAATATTCAAATGATGTCTGTAAAGGCAGGTGAAGTTTCAGTTCATGGGTCACACTGAGCAGCAATATACAGCTTCTTCTGATTTCTGTTCATCACAGGTGTCAAACATAAACCGACTGTCTTTTGATTTCTGTTCATCACAGGTGTCAAACATAAACCGACTGTCTTCTGATTTCTGTTCATCACAGGTGTCAAACATAAACTGACTGTCTTTTGATTTCTGTCCATCACAGGTGTCAAACATAAACCGACTGTCTTTTGATTTTGGTGAGTGAGCAACTGACAAATCCAAATACACAGCATTAACAAACCAAAATTGGTGTATATTTTCAATGTCTGGTGCATAACAAGAAGTCTCAACTGAACAAAAAAATTCTTAAGATGCCTCAACTGACCAGCAAGCTTCTTAGTATGTCTCGACTGACCAGCAAGCTTCTTAGTATGTTTTGACTCATTAGAAAGCTTCTTAGGATGTCTCAGCTGACCAACAAGCTTCTTAAGATGTCTCAACTGATCAACACACTTCTTAAGATGTCTCAACTGACCAACAAGCTTCTTAGTATGTCTCAACTGACCATCAAGCTTCTTAGGATGTCCCAACTGACCAGCAAGCTTCTTGGTATGTCTTGACTGACCATCAAGCTTCACAGGATGTCTTGACTGACCAACTAGCTTCTTAGGATGTCTCAACGGACCAGCAAGCTTCTTAGGATGTCTTGACTGACCAAGGGAACAGACCTAAATGTCCCTACTGCAAGCAGTTGAGGTATATAAAGACCAAAATTATTTCATTAATGTCAGACTTTAATCAGCTACAGGTCATCTATAAAAATATAGAAAAGATGTTCATATAATTTATTTGTCTAGGTCAAACACACCACATAATTTTCATAATAGTCTAGTCCATTTTCACCCAATAGGTCTTGAGCTGTACAAGTGTGAAATCTAGGCCTTAAGTCATTCAAGTATGAAAGTATGGGTGAAAAAAAAAAAAAACCCTGAAATGGTGTGAAATTCTGATTATGTCATTTATATAGGCATAAAAATGCCAGGCAGATTTCATCTGTTTAAAACTTTGATCACACAAACTTGTGCTTTGTTAAATTAGAGTACACATATTTTTTTACCTTCCTAATTAGGCGTATAAATACTTTTCAAAAGCAATCACGAGTTAAATGAAGTACTTGTGATATTACAATGGTACAGAATTTAGATGTATATGACAGCAGTGTTTCGATAAAAGTGAAAAATATGTATTACATTTCACAACATAATACAAGCTTGATTTATTTTTCCAAACATAAGGTAATTTTTATTTTTAGTCCATACGATTAAGAGCCATTCAAAAATGTGCTGCATTAAGTGTAGACTGAAACCACTAGTATAATTACTGCATACATCTACTTATAAACAAAGACCAACTGCAAATACACAGATCTGCTGTTATATCATACATTGGCAGATCTGCGTCTATGGAGTTTGTTAGGAGCAATCAGTAGAATAAACATCACAGATCCTGATTTGCTGGTATAATTATGCAATGGCAGATCAGGGTCCATGTTGACTGCAGTTGGACTGAATGAGTGACTGTGCAAGGTATCAGCAACTGTACATGTTCACTGTTTAGCAAGATTAACACACATACATATTTTCAAGTGGAATAAAGTAAAATAAGGAGATAAACTTCTGGTTTAGTACTGAATTTAGTCTACTCAGTCTGTCTTTAGAAATCATATGATCCAAGGATTATACTTCCAATCTATGGACAAAATCAAACAGATTTATTACAAGGGTTGAAACAATAGGATTTTACTGATTTGTTATATGTCAATACATATTTTTAGTCAGTGTTACTTATATACAGTAGAATTTTTTTGCATTATATTGTCCATAATGCATTTTGCTGCTTTAGTGTCTTTACACCCCGCTTTTACATTTTTATAATATATTCCTCATTTACATAGAGGATGTTGCGGTAATTTGGCATAAAAGATTTTTATTAAAAGCTACTTGCCCAATCAACCAGACATCATGTACATACATCTATTGAAAGCTACTTGCCCTGTCAACCAGACATCATGTACATACATATATTGAAAGCTACTTGCCCTGTCAACCAGACATTATGTATATACATATATTGAAAGCTACTTGCCCTGTCAACCAGACGTCATGCACAAACATCTGTTGAAAGCTACTTGCCCTGTCAACCAGACATCATATACATACATGCATTGAAAGCTACTTGCCCCATCAACCATACATCATGTACATATTTCTATTGAAAGCTACTTGCCCTGTCAACCACACGTCATGTACATACATCTATTGAAAGCTACTTGCCCTGTCAACCATACATCATGTACATACATCTATTGAAAGCTACTTGCCCTGTCAACCAGACATCATGTACATACATCTATTGAAAGCTACTTGCCCATCAACCATACATCATGTACATACATATGTTGAAAGCTACTTGCCCCATCAACCATACATCATGTACATATTTCTATTGAAAGCTACTTGCCCTGTCAACCACACGTCATGTACATACATCTATTGAAAGCTACTTGCCCTGTCAACCAGACATCATGTACATACATCAACATAGTACTCTATCTTCAATATTGTTGGGATAGGATTGATTAAATTTTCCATTTTCTCTAAGATTAATTTAGTTTCAAAAACTATCATTGCCCAAAGTTCTTATGTACCAGTACTCTAAAATATACTCTGGAGTACAGAGTACTTTTCTTTTTGAAACCAGGAGTATGAGTACTTTAACTTATTAAGAACAGGAATATGACAACAAGTACAACTAACAAGTACTTGAATTTGAGTACAATGTACTCCACCACCCCATGTCTGATCAAAATGAGCAATGTAGGTAAAATGGTAGAATATTTATGCAATATTTAAAATTTCAGTCCTTTTCTTTCTCTAGGTTTCAAAACTGTCCACATTTTACCTTGGGTAAAGTTGAGGGGCCAATTCACATTGGTTGAGTCAAATGTGGTGAGAAGATCCTGTCCTGCTGTTATTGCTGTTAGAAGCTGAAATCCCAGGCATGTACCCCAAACTGGGAAATAATCACCTTTGTCATGGGCCTGTAATACAAATTAATTTGGAAAAGTAAAGATCTTCCTAATTATAATGCTGTACATAGAAGCTATTGAGTATTTCATCTAATAGCGGAGTACACAATAAATATAATTTTACAACCACCTAACGAAATGGAATTAATGACCATATTCATTTTATAACAGGAACCATGTCATATTGATGGGCCTTGTGGTAAGACTGCCTAATAATAAAGAATATGATAAATATAATTTTACAATCGGTTAATGAAATGAGTTTCATAACCATACTCATTTTTTAAGTACAGGAACTGTGTTACAATGCAGGGCCTTATAGTGAAGGAGTACTGTACATAATACATATAATTCTTTTACTAAATAATGAAATGGTATCCAATACCATACTTACTTTATAACAGGAACTGTTACACTGAAGGTCTTACAGTGAAGGAGTGTTGTATTAGTCATACAAATAAGATTATCTCAAATATTGTATCAAGATTTTTCTGCAAAGTATAGTCCAACATCTAATTCTGCTATTAATCTATTACAAAGAAAAACTCACTGGTGTGGTCAATCTATTCAATATTCAGTGTCACTTATTGCTGAAGAACCCCATAAATTCTACAAGAAACAATGAAACATTAAATTCAAAAACACCTGACTGAACCTAACACTAAAACTTGGTTACCTAGTGATTTTAAGTCTCAGCACACTCATACACATATCTGGAATCATAAGAGTACATGTATTTCGATATGGATAAGTGATAACTGGAATTTGAGTAAAACATTTTACCAAACATGACTGTCACTTCTTAGTGCTAACTAATTTATGGCTCAATGCAGGAAAACAAAAAAAATATGCAAACCGTAACTTGTAAACTCACAATCATTAAAATAAAGATGTTACACTCAGAAGGATGATGGATGCCTCTACAATGCTATGTGCACCCCAAACAAAAAATGTTCCAGACAACAATTTGTGCAAAAAAATGTGTTAATACTTAAACTATCTTTCATATAAGACAGTAATTGTTTAAGTACAATTTACTATTTAAAGGATCAGAGGTAGCAGAAAACTTTTAATATTTACTGATATTAAAATATTAAAATTTTTGCATCTTCATATTACCTATGCAGTAATATGGCTTTTTCTATGGTGTTAACCATACTGGCACATGCAGTAATATGGCTTTTTCTATGGTGTTAACCATATCGGCACATACAGTAATATGGCTTTTTCTATGGTGTTAACCATACTGGCACGTACAGTAATATGGCTTTTTCTATGATGTTAACCATATCGGCACATACAGTAATATGGCTTTTTCTATGGTGTTAACCATATCGGCACATACAGAATACGGAAATTTCATGCAAATCAATGCTTTCTGCCCACAAATATATAATCAAAAGAAAATCAGTTTTTTAATAAATATAAAGAAATATGTTACTAGTAATGTAACTTTTTGCATTGACACTGATTCGTTTGTGAAATATTTCCATACATCTACTAAAAATTAGAGATATCCTCTATGAATTAATCACAGATCTGAAAGCTGCTCTTCTGTGGCAAATTTCTTTTGAATCAATTTTGTGAGATTTGCACTGAAATTAGACTTTTGATGGAAAATGTATCACTGATATCCTAAAATCCTAACATACAAGGCTTTTTCTTTTCTTGAAAAGTATACTTATTGCTTCCCTTCCTACGAAGCCATATGTTCTTTAATAGCAAGGTAGGTATATAAACCAATTTTTTTCTAGTAAAATGTTTTTTTTCCCAATAATATTTACCCTAGCATATTACTTTAGAAATACTATTACCTCACAAATCCAGCCCTCACATGCCAAAACGTTTTTGTAGCTCAAAAGCTAAAGTGGCACTCTACAGTTTCGTATTTTGCATGGGTTAGGATTTTAAAGAAAAAGAATTTCCCTGGCTTTCCTCACTGGTTATACTGGCTATTTAAAAAATACCTTGTATATCTTAGGTATAATTCAAAGAACCTTTAATTCCCTTTATTATGATTGATGGGTGTACTATGAGTTATAGAGTATACAACTTGGCCTTACTTCAGATGTGCACCTTTCAAAAATAAAGGTAGCTCTACTTGGTCATTTTCACTTCCTGAACTTAAGAGGTAAATTGCATAAAAAAGAGCCGATAACTTTTTTACATTTTATATATTTGGTAATTCATTCATTGCACTTTCAGAAGCTTGTATTGTCTAGTCTGGCAAAATTCATTTTCCCTATTTTAATAGCTGCTATGTATAGTGTACTTTAGATTAATTCAGGCTGATTTTTTTTAACACAAGGGAGCAGTCATTTTAGTTAGCAGTGTGCTTAAATCATGTAAAATTTCCAAAAGTACAATATCCAAAGAAATATCACCCATATTACATTAATATAGCATAGAAGTATGCCAACATTCTCTCCATTGTGCATGTTTTAAATGTGAACTACTTCACCTTAATATGTCACTCTCTCAAAAGTACATATTAACTGGTAAGCACCCCCTAAAAGTTATCTGCTCACCTAGCTGGCAGTTAGAGTGATCTCCCCTTATTACTAAAGCATAAGGCATGCTCTCTCTATTGATGTACCACAGAAAAGCTGGGAGGGTGTATGTGTGTTATGATTGGGTAAGTATTATCAAAGAAACAATTTTACTATTAAAAATTGGTTTCTTCTTCAAATACATTACCCAGTCATAATGCCTTTGGAGAATAGTTAAGAGGTGGAGGAAGATACATATCCTGATCCCACAGAGACCATCTCTGGTTCCCTAAGGTATGTGACACACCTTCTAGATAAGCTGATCAGAAAACAGACTCCCTGTGACAGGGATTGGCATACCAAAATAGTAGGACACTTGTTCCCCAGTCCTCTGTGTTCACATCCATTCCGATCATGATTGCCAGAGGTTGTACTTGCAAAGGTATTCCCAGTGCGAGTCCAGAGTTGCTTCCCTGCCTTCAAGACACAGCCTCATATTGGGCAGATTGTGAAAGTTGGTTCAATGGTCCAAGGTTCAGTCTCTATTTGCACCAATGAATCACTGAGCAAAACTCATCAAGTGAAGGAATTCTCTACCAGATGGATTGTTCCATATAGGCAAGGAATCTACCATTGCATGAATTCAATTCTTGTTCCTGGGAGAAACATGTTCCTTTTACTTGAATATTGATTTCCAAACTAGTCAACCAAAATCTTTGTAGGGTACAAGGTCAGAGATGTCTTTGTTGGCAAAAAGATTGAGAATGAATGGTGTAACACATGAAATCATGTCTTGTCCAAAAATATAACTAGCCTGCTATTTGAAGCCTGTTGTAGGCAAATCACAGAGCTTTGGAAGCCATGTGAGTGGGGATGTGAAGTCATGCCTCTTGCAGTCCACACTGATTGTGTATTCTCCTACAAGGCAGGCATTAGAACCCACTTTTGCATCCCGTTGCAAACCCAAGATCATAAAAGAGTTGACTGAATGTACTTTGGTTGATGACCAAGTGATAAGTATTATGTTGTAACTGAAAGAACTCTGAACAAAGACTTTGAAGGTGCAGTGAACGTGATACAGAGTCCCCAGGAAACCATTTGTCAGGTCCACATGTCATCATGGTAAATCTTCCCCATTTGGCAAAGAAAGATTGGAGCCTTCTCCCTGCTGGGATCTGTAATAAGGGAGGCAGGATAGGGAGGGTCTCATGGAACACTTGTTAAAACAAAATGATCAACCTCCCTTTAACTCTTCCACTTAGTTTGGGAGAACTGGTTTTCAACATTGTAAATTCGGTAGTACTGCTTCCAGTAGGATGAGCCTTAGGGATATCCCTGCAAACTTTTGTTGGTTGCTTGCAAATTACTCCGCTGTACCCGAGACTTTGAGGTATGGTGGAAGGAATGCATCCTTGGTGGCTTGTTGTGAATTCCTTCAACCTGTTCATTAACGAGGAAATTAGATAATGAAGGTTGCAAACATAGTTTAGCCTATGATGGTCTTTAAGAAAGGTAGTGGTAGAGAGCATTCCATCTTGTTCCACCTTTTGTAAGTAAGTAGCTGCTGTTATGGCCATGTCAGCCTTTATATTGTGAGGTAGGCCATTCAATAAACATGCTTCCATGTATTTCCTTTGAGATTCAGGGTGGGACAAGGTAAACTGTATCCCACCTATTGAAAAGTGCCATAGATATTAGATGAAACATTGTTCCCCTATCACAGTGTTATGAATCAACTAATGGGTATACAAAAGGAAAACTGGGGGGAAGGTACTTGTGAGAAAAAAACATCCATAGCCAATTGGAACTTTTACTTGACAATTGTAAGCAGCCCCAAAGTGTCAGTAACACTGTCAGCAATTTAAAGTATAATTCTTACATAGACAATAATCACCTGATATCAGAACTGTAGAACCAGCAGGAAAGAGGACGACAGAACTACAATAAGAGTGGGCAGAAATTTTCTTCAGTCCAAGCCTCCAAGGTGGAGTTTCACTCATTACAGTAAGAGCTAATGACAATGAGTCTTGTAATACCTGTGAAGTAACTGGAGAAGAATGTCAAAGACTGTGGCTCACTACACTTGCAGCACATTATGAATTAGATTCCATTACTTCTAATGTGTCGCTAAGTAGAGGCTCATTTTGTGTAGCAGAGGCTTGAGGGTGAGTGAAGAGACATCTCTTGGAAACTGAGGCACCAAGATAGACATAGTATGACAGAAGTGTCCTGATTTAGTATCAGATTAGAATAATCCAAGAGGATGCCAATATAAACTGGACATCATCCACAGAAGTGCCTAGCAGCAGTATTTTAGACTGCTTCATGATAGTGCCCATGTGGACTGGACTTTGTCTGCAGGAAGTGCTTAGCAGCACTATGGAATATTGATTCATGTAGCCAGTCCATAATTCTCATATTCGAGACTGTAACTGAGGCTGTTGCTGCTGCCCGTTGACTTCTGTCCATAATATGCAAGTCTGACATGTATTCAAGGAATGGCAATCACAGAAAACTACACTTGTAGAGTGGTTGTCAGACTGGTCTCGCCCATGGTCTAAATCTGTAAGACAAAAAAAAAAGAGCAGACAGTAGATGAGCACCCTTGCTGAGTTACCCATTATGATAAATACCTGTAAAAGGGTGCACATGGTTTGTACAGATAGAGAATTAGAGCATCTCTATTAATATTTTCAAAGCGGATGCTAAATAATCAATTCTAGCAAAAAGTAACCTGTAGGAAGGACAATTTTTACTGTTGATACAGGTACAATCACTGAAGTATTGCTTATAGTAACTATATGTAAGAAGTGGAAAGCAAATAATTCTATTAACAACTTACCCATAGGAAGGCCAATTTTGGGACTGCCTCTACTGGTAAAATCACTGGAGCATTGCTTGTAGTAACTACATGTATGAGTTGGATGTATTGAGTAAACTATGTATAGAAAATTTACCTGTATTTATCCGACCATGGCAGAGGCAAAACAGTAATATAAATGAGTTTTCGACATTACATACAACAACCTGCACATAAAAAGGGAACTGAAGTATCATTACTGATTATGAGACATTGTTACCTGTAGGAAAGGCCCAAAGACTTTCTATATAGATAAAATCAGTAAAGTGTCACAAATACAACTATGAAACAGATGCTATGACAAGATAATATAGAAACTTAGCTGTATGTATCCTGACTTATACAGCAATATTAAACAAGTTTTCTATATCACGCACCAGACAAGCACTTATTTATATGGTTCCATAAATGTGAGGGGAAGCTGTTGTAACCCATGCAGGTATGGACCAAAGGCACCTAAGTGTGTGTAGGCGGCAAAGTGATTACATAAAATGTTAGGAAATTTTGTTGTCAGCAATAGGAAGAACAGAAAAGTTGGATATTTATAGATAGAGATTACTTCCCTGCAAAAATTGAAACTCCTCCACCTTGATCTAAAGTAGAAAACTTCCAAACTGCTTGTACGGATTTTGCAAAGCCTCTCTGTCATAATGAGTGTGATACTCTGCATGAGCAGATTTAGTACCTGAGGATTTCATGGGATTTGGTGCCAATCCTGGTATCAAGGGCAGATCACTGTATCTAACTGCCATCCAAGTGGGCAGATAACGTTTTGCTTTTTAGCTAAAAACAGTTTATCCTGGGATGGCTGGATTTTCAAGGTAGTAGTAGTTCCCCTAAGGTATTATTGTTGCATAATGTATTTGGACAAGAAAACGATAGTCTCTCAAGAATGGATGAGAAGATAAAAATACCCCACCATACCTATCCATGCAAAATATGCAAACAGGTCTGAACAACACAGACCCAGATCTGTTGTTTGTTTCTTTCTGCTGAAGATTTTAACTGCTGTGTTTGAGTTATTTTCTTCATAAATCACTTTGAAACCATGAGTGAACCTGTCATGGGTCAACAATGCTGGGTATCTAGGAAGTGCCTCTTTATCAGATTGTGTTTTTGTAAAATAACTGGCCAAATAAATTAATAAAAATATACAATTCATAGAAAGCAAGGTCAAAATATTATGTGATAGAATATTTCACCAAAAATATAATTATGTAGGCCTAGTAGTAGTAGTAGTAATAACAGCATCAAACCATAGTTATTCTAATAGATTCCCCAGGAGCAGTGTGATTTCCAAAGTGAAGAATGTGTTGATGTTGTGTCTGTGTTGATTTTTGTTTAATACTGCACATCCCTGTTGGACTCAAAACATTCATGAATTGTTCTGATTTTCTAACAGTCAGATTATTGTTAATTATTTGGACAAAACAGCCATATATGGATCTATATGCCTCGATAAGGAAGGAATTTCTTTTTATAGAAAAAAGGGAGGGGGTCATTTATTAGAGGGGGGTGGGCTTCTATTAGAATAACAAAGGTAGATTTATTTACCTGTACAGCCATTAGAAACAGCAACTTTCCAGCTTTAGCATACTCTGATGTTATGATATCAACATCCCCTCCAGGAAATAGTACTCTGTAATGGGACAAATTCACAAAGGTTTGATTCCTATATAACTTAATGTCTTGAAGTGGAATGTGTTCTCAGTAACAGAATCTAACTAAACCTATATTGTTTTGGCTTCGCATCAGCACAGACAAGCTAAATATCTTGAAATTTCTGCACAATTGACTTCAACAAGAATTTCCAAGGAATTACTTGTGTCACCAACTCCACTGATTGATAAAGAGCCATTTTCCTTTTCAAATGACCTTGACCTTGATGATGGTCAGAAGGCAGGTTCAGGGAGCATGGGTATTTAAGGGCAGATTTACCTGACTCTATGGTCCGAGTTTGATATCTTTCCCAGAGTTTGATAGTTAGCTCAGAGTGATGATTGAAAGTGCATGTAAATAAAAGAATATGTGTTTGCCAATTCTGTGGTCTAAGTATGATAGACAACTGTCCCAAGACATAGAACTTACAGCCTTAATGAAAAACTTTAAAATCAAAACTTAACCATTATTTTCAAATGACCCTAACCCTGACTGACAGAAAGAGAATAGAGGTACATGGATATTTCAGGGCTGAATTTATTGATTCTACAGGCGAAACAGTATAGTCATCACGCCTAGAGTTGTGGACTTAGGAAAAAGAAAAATCTCAACTCAGAACCTTAGCCACTGTTGATAGCATTGTCACTAGCAGAATGAATGATATTTAACTAGTTCAGTGACTTTTGTTATGAAGTTTAAACATACCAATTGCTGATGGACAACAAACAAACAAGTGATGACATATGATGCATGGCAGATGATAAGCCATAAGCTTACTTGATCATGTGGACGAGTGAGATCAAAGTTGATAGAAAATTACGTACATTTCAATACATAGAGGATATTTTTCTTTTCTAAAGTTAATACCAGATATATTTGATCATGTAGTACAAAAACATGATATTTTAATGAGTGTCAAAGCCACAAGTTAAAATATGTAGCTTTTGATACCACAAGACAAAATATAATTGGTATTAATGCAGGAAGAGACAAGTTTCTTTTTATTATATACCAAACTTGATCCAGAATCAAAGTTTCGAAGATTAAACCCACTCTTCTGCACAACACACTACCACCCACCCACTTTTTAAAAAATTCACCTCACATTCATAGCCTAATCATAATAATATATGTGATTTAAGAAAATTATAGGATTGGGTTTACCTAATCTATCACAGTAAATTACATTTTTGTATTTTATCTATGTGAAAATAACCCAAGTCTAATTCAGCAACGTATCACAGCAGATTTGTTCTTGTTACCAAGGAAATAAGGGCAAATAACTTCAGAGAGATGCAAACAGCATCTGGTCAAAGCTCTTTATCAAGGATTAAATTCTCTATTAATGTAAGACAGTTTTTATTTATTTGTTCTGGCTTACAAAATACTCATTGTTGTTGCTGCAGGTACAACTTTTGTGGTAACACATAACTAGCATCGCATAGCATGATAGGTAATCTTATATTTTCACATGTGAAAATATAAGGATGTATTTTTCACATGTAAAAATATAAGAATATATTTTTCATACGTGAAAATATATGAGTGAAATAGATGAAAATTATTTTGCCAATAAGTTTCTAAATTTCACACTTAAGGATATAATAAATAATTAAAAGTTGTGACCTTTGTATTATTTACACAACCCTAAAGACAGCTGTAACAAAGTTCTAAAATTAAGAAATGTAACCTACTTTGTCCAATCTTAGGTCAATGAAAATGTTTGTGCATGCATTGTTACTCAAGGCCACAATCAATCACATCTATTTAAAATCTTTATCACCATGTGCATTCTCCTACTTGGTAGTGATGATAATATACATATTGCATGTACTATACAGGTAAATGCTCAACTAAGTTATTTTCAAGGCTATATGTGCTGAACATTTCTTTTCCAACTCAGGATGTTAATATGCATGCATCAACATTTACATTTGTTTAAGTCAAGACAAATGTAGGTTACTTTTTCAGTCTGAACAAGAACGTTTTGTTAATTTTCTCAATATCAAGTCTTTGCTATGATACATTTTACAATTACATAATTAGCAGAAAGTTCTTAACTTTTTTCAGATCTAAGTTTAATAAATTTCAAGTACATAAACAGCTTCTCAAAGAAAAGTATATCACTGCTTTATAATTTTCAGATTTTCAAGACTATGTTAATAAACTGTGTGATGTGTGTGTTCATATATGTATATATGTATTCATGTAAGTATGTAAATGTATGAATTCATTTATGCATATGTGAATATTTTCATGTGGTTAGATACATGTGATTATATTTCATATGTGTGCACAGGCGATTAGATGTAAGTGGACATGTATTCATCTGTGTTCACAGGCGATTAGATGTAAGTGTACATGTATTCATCTGTGTTCACAGGCGATTAGATGTAAGTGGACATGTATTCATCTGTGTTCACAGGCGATTAGATGTAAGTGTACATGTATTCATCTGTGTTCACAGGCGATTAGATGTAAGTGGACATGTATTCATCTGTGTTCACAGGCGATTAGATGGAAGTGGACATGTATTCATCTGTGTTCACAGGTGATTAGATGTAAGTGGACATGTATTCATCTGTGTTCACAGGCGATTAGATGTAAGTGTACATGTATTCATCTGTGTTCACAGGCGATTAGATGTAAGTGGACATGTATTCATCTGTGTTCACAGGCAATTAGATGTAAGTGTACATGTATTCATCTGTGTTCACAGGCAATTAGATGTAAGTGGACATGTATTCATCTGTGTTCACAGGTGATTAGATGTAAGTGGACATGTATTCATCTGTGTTCACAGGCAATTAGATGTAAGTGTACATGTATTCATCTGTGTTCATAGGTGATTAGATGTAAGTGGACATGTATTCATCTGTGTTCACAGGCGATTAGATGTAAGTGGACATGTATTCATCTGTGTGCAGAGAAGAGGATGGGAATTTTTCAAAGAAGTTTTACCCATTAATGCTATTAAAGAGCTTTTCATAGTAGTCCTCAGGTTCTTTTACTCTGAAATAAGACAAATATGTTTGCATATCAAATTTCCATAGTTTACCAAGAAATCTATATTCACTACCTATCCAATATATCACTTTCAATTAATGATATCATAAAATTCCTAAGTCTTCAAAGTAAATTTGTAAATCTGTCTGATGGCTTCTAAATACTGCATCTAGTCAGCATTTCACCATCTAAATTTATTTAACAGCAGATTTTTAAAAAATCTAAACACATTTCTTCTAACCTGCAAACTGACCTGGTTATTACAAAGTTGACAATGGAAGATATATGAACAGCTGCTGGTAGGGGATATACTGCATTCACATAATGAATTGAAGCTGTTGGCAAGGGAGATACTGCAATTGTATAAACAAGAGAAACTGTTAGTAGGGGATATACTGTGATCACATAATGAATTGAAGCTGTTGGCAAGGGAGATACTGCAATTGTATAAACAAGAGAAACTGTTAGTAGGGGATATACTGTGATAACATAACGAATTGAAGCTGTTGGCAGGGGAGATACTACAATTGTACAAACAAGAGAAGCTGTAGGTAGGGGATATACTGTGATCACATAATGAATAAAAAAGTCTAAATAAAATCCATGAAACTTGAACATAACATGGTGGTGTTTCATTTTCAGGAAAATTAGGAAAAGTTCTGTAACTACAGAGAAGCATATTCAACTATGTTGCCTGCACTGTGTGAAAAAAGGACTTTCTAATTACATCCATAACATACCTCTTTTCTTAAGTAAAATAATACATAAATATTTTACAAGCCTACAGGCATGTAACGCACAATGTAAATTTGAAGTTAATTATGTTTTTACTGGAATAGTTATTCCATCACATGTTCGGAAATATACTCTGCTACCTCTTGAATATAGCAATGTCCAAAAGATGAACATTTTGTCTTACCAATTACCTCCGCTTATCAGCCACTGTACATGGTTACTCATCAACTGTATGTTTACCACTTTAAGCTCAATGAAGACGCATGCATTTGTGGGAAGGTGTGCAATGGGGTGAATAGTAATGTGATTCATAATTTACTAATAAATGTATTTTCTCCATTAAATCCATTTGCAATTCACATCAGTATGATGAGAAAAGGTGAAAGGTGAGGGAAATCATATGCATCCCACCAATACCATTGGCACCCTTTAGGGGATCAATGCCTGGATTCCCTACATGAAATATAAACTGCTCTTCCAACATGAGGACAGCACAAACAATGGTTAGATAATCTGTGATAACAATACATGAATAAGAAGAAAAGAATGACTTTCCCTTTGAAAAATATCTGGGTGAATCCAGTGTAAGTGCTAAATCCTCGCCTGTGAGGAGAATTTGCTGACATCAATTTGGCCTTTTGGTCATCTAGGCTACAAACAATGGACCCAACAGAAAAAATGACATAAGGTTGGCTGTACATGCCAGCAACAACTTCTAAAAAGGACTCAAAACCAAAAGTTATGTTCAAAATGCAAGGACTGCAGAGATCACTTTAATTTGCTAAGCTGAAATTTTCATGAGGCATGTCTGATCTTTTGAGATCATAGTGTATGCCAGGTTTATTACCTGCTACAGCCATGATATAAAGGCTATATCTTCTTTCCCAGCTTGTACTCACAAATATTGTACAAAAATAACCACTCATTTACAAACCCCAAAGTGTTTTACACTGCTATTTTTTTATGTAAAAGTAATGAAAAACAAAGAAATGAAACCAAATATTGACAAATTGTGTATATGTGTGTCAGTTGGACAGACGTGTAGCATGACGCCCCACCCAGTCACATTATCCTGACATCTAGTCGACCAGTTCTAACACTAACCTCTTAATGCTGAGTGCCTAGCAAGGCAGGTATTAATACCATTTTTATAAGTCTTTGGTATGACTTGGCCCAGGTTGGAACCTGTGACCTTCCGCATCCAAGGTGGACACTCTAACTACTAGGCCGCCAGGGCAGTCCTGAAATATTGTTAAAGTTATGTTAAAAATCCAAATCTCACATACACACTTATTCTAAAATTGTTTGAGAAAGTTCTTAAAATTCAGGCTCATAGACTTAAAGATTGGTTTGAAAATCAACAACTTCACTTAGCAAGAAGTAACAGTCATAGAACTTTTGGAATTTATTGTTACCTTCTCTCGATTAATTTCAGTGATATATAAATATATATATTTCCCATGGTGTCTGAACTTGGGATTTTGAGCTTTTGTTGGAGGTTTATGCTCCAAATTATCAAGAAATGACTTGATTCAGAAAAGCACAAGGTGTTCTTTAAATTATCATGTCTACATCCAGAACACATTCTTGCACTATTGAGTTACATACCTAATGGGAACAACTTGAGCACCAGCACTCTCAATGTACTTGATGTAGCTTGCAGGAATGTAGGTGTCACCATAAGTACCTGAGTCTGTTTCCTGTGCTAGAATACCTTCAAAGAAATTTAGTCAAGTTAATACCAGTCTGAATTTCCAGTTCAATCTTACAAAGTAACATTTTCTGATAAGTGAACATATATGCTGCAAAACCTTCTCAGTGCAATCACCCTTAAAATATAACCACCTTCCAATAACAATTATTTATTGTAATTTCCATTTGTAATGGAGCAAACATGAACATCATTTACATTCGTGAGTTAATTTCCATATATTTACATGATCATAAGTGGCATATACCCGTGCCTACAGAGTAAGCTCTAGCCACTTATTCTAAATTCATTTATTCATTTAGAATAAGAGGCCAGAGCTTACTCTGTACAATGAAGTACGTGCAATTCACTGTGTAGCAGGTCACTGCACATTAATACAATGCAGAATGCAAAAAAGGGATGTCTTTGTTGACTGGAATTAAACTGCTCATGGCAGTCTATGCACTCACTAAACAACACTCTGACATGCAGTTGAGTAGGTACCATTAAGGTGATTATCTTTTCCATCATTAACTATCTTTAATGACTGGGTATGGTAAATTTTCTTTATTATTAATGTCATGCAAGTGGGCTTATCCAAGAAGTTACAATAATTAATGAAATACAGCAATGCACTGAACCTGATCCTATTAAAAAAATAGTTCCTGACAGGTTTAGATAATTGTCAGACTGTACCATAGTCTTCGGTTTTGATGCACTTGAGCGCCTACTTTCACCTTTTCTGAAGTATGATCCATTCAAAGTGAACTTATTTCATTGAAACAGTACAGTTTAACCTATCCTAATGGTCACCTGAGTTCAGTAGTCACCTGGTCACAATGGCAATTCTAATTTCCCAGTGCCCTTGTAAATTTCCTATACAAATGTCATGTAATCAGTGGCCACCTGTCTTCCACAGCCAATGGCCATGTGTTTCTTAACCAAGCAGTGGTTTCACCCTACCTTTTGCAGTCACTAAAGCATATCAGCAGTGGCTGCTTCAAGTATGCAAATTAAATTTCTTTTGTTTGATGAGCAAGGCATGGTATATATAAAGGTATATTGCATGAATCGAAGTTTAAACATTTCATATTGCAATCGTATTTACCATAAGCCAGTGAAACTCAAAAAGGTTTCTGACAAAGCCAGATTCATCATGCATACAGCATATGTCCAAGTGTTAGTCATGTAGCCCAACAAAACCATCATGTACTATATTCTTGATGAATCTGACTTTCTGCTGTGACTGGTCATTCTTCTCAGAATATTACGTTCAGAATTACGTGTCCTTTCATTCTTTTACAAACAGTGTATGACTTTAATTTAATATTTTCTTATCTTTGTACAACATAGGAAAGAAGTTTATTGTTGATATCACATGACTATTGGACCTCTGATGTCATCGACATGTAGGTTTCAAGATTTGTGTAGACATGTGACTAAAAATGCAAAGGGCAAGTACTGGTTCAAATTTCATCAATGCTGTAGTTTTGTCTCATCTGTCAGTATGGTAAGCCACCACCACGCAATGGCGACAAATAACTTTTTGATACGCAACTGCCTCTGACCCTACACTCCAACATAAATGTCAAAACAGCTGTTGTTGTTGTTGTTGGGTTTAACATCATTTTTCAGCACAAGATAGGCTATACATAGTGGACGGTATAACTGGTGGAGGAAGGACCCTGGAAAACCCCAGGAAGAACCACCAACCCACAAGAAGCTACTGGCAAGCTTTCTCACGTACCCACATTGCATGTGTAAAAATGCACACACTGTTATTTCTCTACAAGAAAGAAGATAACACCTCTTGTCATTAGCAAGTCAAATATACAAGTAAGGATACAGTATCCTTGTGTGGAATTTATTTTATTAAATTTTGTTATTTTTTTTCTCTAATTAGCTAAACTAAATACATGTATCTCGGTAGCATACTACTACTGGTAATAATAATACATGTGAAATAAAATTAATTTCATATTAATGATAATACTATGAATAATAATAAATATGCTACCTGGTTCATAGTGCATAAATTTGTTATGACCAAGTTTGCGAGCTAAACCTATCTTTTAAGGGTACCTGTCTATAAAGGCCATGTTTGTTCTTGCCCATGGGTGGCTGTAGTAACTTTAGTAAAACATGAAATATTCCTTTATGCTCATCTTTACATCCTTATAACCAGATCACTCCTTAATGGAAAAGTAGTGTACACCTGTATTACATTGCTAGTTTTGATGCACTTCAAAGAATATACTTCTGCCTGTTATACTGCTGTATGATCTGTCTAAAAGGCATTGCAGGGTAATCTCAATAGCACATTAAAAATACAATTTTACAGGAAAAAGCACATAGAAAATCTTAATTTAGCATTCCTAACACATTTCTTCTTTTGAAAATAATTTTGTTTTGGGAGAAATTTTTTCTCAAGAGAGAAAATATCAAATTGTGAAAAATGATGACTGTATTGTACGACAAATATTTACTTGAAAGGGTAAAAGAATATATGTTTATGACAATGTGCCAAAAGAAAGTGGCATCAAAACTTGGGATGGGACATTTATGTAGTTTACTGCTTTTAAAAAAAAACTGAAAAATTAATAGGAAATCTCTATTGGCATTTCCTGTATATATTTGACTCCTACTGAATGATTTTATTTCATAATAAACATCTTAAAGTTATTTTGAGTGAATGTGTTAACTTTTCAGCTTCAAAACTTTAATTCCTATACAAAGCACAATGCCACTGGAAAAGTTATCCATGTCTAGCCTAAGCCTTTACAGGCAAGACAAGACATTACCTATAGAAATCCAGGTGATTTTCAAGAGTGGAATCTTATTTACTGCCACCTACTGGACATAATACAGTACTAAGGTAAGTTTTTTCTACTGTCACATATAAGTGAGAGTCAGAAAATGCTATCAGAAGCAAAGTTGCCATAAGAAATTCTATTTTAAAAAATTCTTGATTAACTGGACTGTCATTGACCTCTGCTTCTCCTTTCAATGATTTCTTATTAAAACAGCAATTTGAATGCACAAATTAAAGTAAACTGTATCTATACAAATGCTGTGAATACCTATGATTGGTCTCAGGTTAAGCCCAGTGGTCACATGACGAGGCAACATTACAGCCAAGAAACAGAATAATAGCCTGGTGAGAGCCATGACTGAAAGAGAAATTAACAAAGCTTTTCATCTCAATGCCATGACTGAAAGAGAAATTAACAAAGCTTTGATCTGCATGTAATGGCTGAAATAGAAAGTAACAAGGCTTTTGATCTGAATACAATAGCTGAAAGAGACATTATCATCTGTACATCATGGCTGAAGAGAAATTAACAAGACCTTTGATACGAATGCCATGACTGAAAGAGAAATTAACAAGGCTTTGGATCTGACATCTTTGCTAGCCAAGGTTCTGATAACCCTATCTACACTCTGGCATATTAGCAGATATTTTTGTGCTTCAGGTCTGTGAATTTAATTTATGAAGTGGCAAACCACTGCATCTAATCAAAGTTAAGTTGTTCAAATTTTAACACTGTTCCTATATGATCGAGACGAGGGGAGCACACAACTTGAATGGACTGATAAATAAGCAATTTTTCTGTGCAGGTCCATGTTTGCACAAATACTTTTTACTTAAATACACCTGTAATGGCTTCCCTCTGGTACAGAGTCATACCGTCTATGTTAAACTTACAAAATATCCTTTCTAGGTCAATTGCCACCACCGTTTTTGGCCGCTGTACAACGCACCACGCTATTGGTTAGTTGGCATTACATACTAAGGGAGGCAACACATGAAATCCAATAGATGTTTCTAGGACAAAGCACCAATATAGCTGTTCGATCTGCCAAGGTGTAGGGTTATCGGAACCTTGGCTACTGAAGATGCTGGTCTGAATACTGTTCAAGGGAGACATAAAAATGACCTGAGGTAGTTTTATGCTGAGGGATGTTATAATAAACACAAAATTATAATGCAAAACCACAATATAATGTTCTATTAATTAGTCAATTACTAGAATTTAGTGAAATAACTCAAATAGCAATGAAAAAACAAAATTTAAAATATTTAATTGACTCCATGATCATAATAGCATTATAAGAGGTGCAGCAGTATAAGTGAGGGACTTTATAGTAAGGGAATAGTATAATGAATAGTTAACAATAACATTTAAGAATGATCCCATCTTTACCATGCTCTTTTTCCTTATCAATGTTACTTAAGGTGACATGCTGCAAGTTGCAACTGTAAAGAAATTACATAGATAATTTAAAATATAACCTCAAAATTAGTGAACTTCTCAGGAAGAAATTACTAGACCATTAATCTAGATACATTGACTCTCTTTGGTATGGTTGTGAATAGAATAAATTAATTAGGTAAACACTGGATCTATAAATTCTGATGCACCAAATATGGTCATTTTTAGGGTTCAATTTTAAAATACATTTAACATAAATCAATAAGAACTACATATTTAACATTACTGTAAAATTAAGAAAAGCATACCCTTTATCTAATGTTCAAGTGACTGCAACAATTTTTACTAGTTATGTAGGTGAGCTCTCACACACTGCAAATAAAATCCAGTCTGATTTATATCACTGTGTGAAACAAATGATTCAGTATTTCTGTCAAAGGGAAGTTAAAAGAAGAGATACTTTTACTACATTCCAATTACTTCCTTTGTTAAAAAACAGTTGTTTCCACACACTATAAAAACCACTTATGGAACATAACAGTCTTTCTGAGAAGAAAATAAGTGCTGATTCATTAACTACATATATTGTGAAACCACCATGACTCTGAGTTTATTTCCTTCAACAGTGAGAAATATTCTTCATTAGAAACAAAATCAGCCAAAGTTTGCTCTGTACTTTAAGCGTTCCCAATTTTTCATGGGCAAATTGTTGCTGTTTCTTTATAATTTTAATGATCTTGTTTATTTGAATAACAGATCATACTGCTCTCACAAAAGTTATTATGCATTGTTAATACTCATATATATGTTTGGTCTAAATGCAAGCAACATAGACCTTGATCTGTCATAACATAATGCATTGGCAAGGTGTATGTTGTTTGTTATACTGAGTATCCCTAACAAACTGCACAGACCCAGACCTGCTGGTCCATCATGTAATGTCACATATGGGTCTATGCAGTTTGCAGTTTAATCTGACTTATACATGAGTATAGTACTAGACTTTCTCATCTTTAGAATTTACTGAAGAAAAGCTTAAGACAATCTGAGTAATGCACAACTAAACAGATGCAGTACTATTTTTAACAAATCAGATGATGTGCATTATATTCACTTGTTTTAGTTGTTGTTGTAGGGTTTAACACCATTTTTCAGCACAAGATAGGCTATACATGGTGGCCAGTATAAATGGTGGAGGAAGAACCCTTGAAAACCCCGGGAAGAACCGCTGACTCATGAGAAGCTACTGGCAAGCTTTCTCATGTATCCACATTAGCTGAACCCGAGACTCAAACCCATGCAGATAGAGGTGAGATGGCAGTGATCTGGAATGGTGAGCACTTTAGATCACTCAGCCACTCAGGGCTCCCTTCACTGGTTTTAGAAAGTAAGCACTCCATAATGGACATAGAAATGAAAAATTAACTGGCACTGATTAACAGATTTTTTAAACCCAAAAAATCGTTATTCACAATTCTGCGCCTGATACCAAGCTACTTTTACTCCAGACTTCTCACATGGGTGGACACATGTATAGGTCAAGTATTTTTGTCACTGACTCATACAACTATTACAGTCAAATCTGACTTAACTAGCTACCGTATTGACATGATTAATGTATTAGTCAAATCTGACTTAAATAGCTATCTTATTGACATGATTAATTTATTAGTCAAATCTGACTTAAATAGCTACCTTATTGACATGTTTAATTTATTAGTCAAATCTGACTTAAATAGCTACCTTATTGACATGATTAATTTATTAGTCAAATCTGACTTAAGTAGCTACCTTATTGACATGATTAACGTATTAGTCAAATCTGACTTAAATAGCTACCTTATTGACATGATTAATGTATTAGTCAAATCTGACTTAAATAGCTACCTTATTGACATTAATTTATTAGTCAAATCTGACTTAAGTAGCTACCTTATTGACATGATTAATGTATTAGTCAAATCTGACTTAAATAGCTACCTTATTGACATGTTTAATTTATTAGTCAAATCTGACTTAAATAGCTACCTTATTGACATGATTAACGTATTAGTCAAATCTGACTTAAATAGCTACCTTATTGACATGATTAATGTATTAGTCAAATCTGACTTAAATAGCTACCTTATTGACATGATTAATTTATTAGTCAAATCTGACTTAAGTAGCTACCTTATTGACATGATTAATGTATTAGTCAAATCTGACTTAAGTAGCTACCATATTGACATGATTAATGTATTAGTCAAATCTGACTTAAATAGCTACCTTATTGACATGATTAATTTATTAGTCAAATCTGACTTAAATAGTTACCTTATTGACATGATTAATGTTTTAGTCAAATCTGACTTAAATAGCTACCTTATTGACATGATTAATTTATTAGTTAAATCTGACTTAAATAGCTACCTTATTGACATGATTAATTTATTACAGTCAAATCTGACTTAAGTAGCTACCCTATTGACGTGATTAATGTATTACAGTCAAATCTGACTTAAGTAGCTACCTTATTGACATGATTAATATGTAGAGAACTGAGGAGTGTAAATAAATTTTATTTTGGCTGAAGCAGAGAACAAAGCTATGAATAGGCATTTTATGCCTGATTGTACAGGATGAGACCATGCAAACACCAAAACATTGCTTATGTAGCATTGATGTTATGGGTTTTGTCATACTACATTGTTGTTATGGGACTTGTCATGAAGCATTGTTATGTAACTTGTCGTGTAGCATTGCTATTATGGGGCTTATCATGTAGCACTGTTGTTATGAATAGCACTGTTGTTATAGAACTTGTCATGTAGCATTGTTGTTATGGGGCTTGTCATGCTGCAATGTCATAGACTTGTCATGCTGCACTGTTGTTATGGGACTTGCCATGCTGCATTGCTATGGGACTTTTTCATGCAGCATTGTTATGGGACTTGCAATGCTGCATTGTTGTTATGGGACTTTTTCATGCAGCATTGTTATGGGACTTGCAATGCTGCATTGTTGTTATGGGACTTGTCATGCAGCATTGTTATGGGACTTGCCATGCTGTATTGTTGTTATGGGACTTGTCATGCAGCATTGTTATAGGACTTGCCATGCTGCATTGTTGTCATGGAAATTGTCATGCTGCATTATTATCATAGGACTTGTCATGCTGCATTGTTGTTATGGGACTTGTCAAGTAGCATTGTTGTTATGCGTCTTGTAGCATTGTTGTTATGGGTCTTGTCATGTTGCATTGTTGTCTTATGGGACTAGTCATTTAGCACTGTTGTCATGGGACTTGTCATGCTGCATTGTAGGCATAGGACTTGTCATGCTGCATTGTTGTTATGGGACTTGCCATGCAGCATTGTTGTTATGGGACTTGCCATGCAGCATTGTTGTTATGGGACTTGCCATGCAGCATTGTTGTTATGGGATTTGCCATGCAGCATTGTTGTTATGGGACTTGTCACAGGGATAATAAATATCACTCTGATACATGTACATATACAGTTTCAGCTACATCTAAAAATGAAAGTGAAAGCTAGACTAAAATATGAATACAAAAAATGTATTTATCCTTATATTGTTTTCTCTATCATTTCTTTTGTTTCATACCAATCAAACAATTTATAAGCAGATTGTGTATCAGAGTTATTCCTTTTATACACCAAAATAAGTTTTATATAAGCAACTGCTGCTGAAATCAAAATGACTCAGATATGGACATTTCTTGAAAATATGCAATTTATGAGAGAAAAAATGTTCAAATGTAAAACTGGGACAAATTTCATCACTTTCATTTTCACAATTTGTGACAGATGGAATGACAAATGTATGTGGGTTGAATACTCAATACAATAGCAACAAAAGAATAAAAACAACAATACCAAATTAATTTGGACGTTATTACAAAAATGGAAGGATAATCATTGACCATGGGTTTTCATGAACTCATGAGTGAAAAATATTCAAAACATCTGAACTGGCACAATGTTTAGATACATATAATCAAATTGTGGTGAGTGTTTTTGAAAAGAAGTCATTTAAAAGGATTTTCCACTTATAGCAATGACTGCTGTGCTTGATGGCAATAAAACACCATTTGCCTTTATACCCTTTATTAACAGACTGCTTCTGTCAATTTTATCAATTTCTGCTGAGCAGTTTCTGAAAAGGAGTCATTTAAAAAATTTCTATATTTAGTAATAGCATCCAATCTTAAAATCAGACTAGCATCACTTGTATAATCTGAAAGCCCTTTATACCAGGATATTTTCCTGTAAAGTTATACCAAATTACGATAATCAATTTTTCACCAAAGGTCACAGTTTATACATTTGACTGGTTTTATATTTTAGAAACAGTGATCACATATGATGGTGGATCAGTACTATTTGTATACAACTGACAGGCATCTAAGCAGGATGCTTTCCATCAAATTTTGTCCCATTCTATTGACTGCTTTTTGTGAAGAAGTCATTTAACAGGTTTTCTGTATTTCATAATGGCTCTCATATTCAAAGTAGTTAGGTATCTTTTATAAATATTTTTAAACCCTCTGTACCAGGATGTTTTCTGTCAGATTGGTCAAATTCCGAAATTTACTTTTTAAAAAGTCTTTGCATGGTTGTTCTATTTTTAGGAATGATAGTCATAAATGATTGACCTCATTTTGTACAAATTTGAACGGTCTTCATGCCAGGATATTTTCTGTCAAATTTTGATCAAACTCTATTCAGCAGTTTTTGTGAAAAAGTGTTTTACAATTTTTATATTTGTTGTGCCGAAAAAGATTTAAATGTGTTCTTCTTATTATCAACCAAATTTGCTATCTTACAAAAACTAGTTTGTTTCAATACGTTTTCTCCCTTCTCTGCCTCCAATGAATGGCATTTTAAAACAAGAGCCCCTTGAAGGAACTGATGCTGAAATGAATTTCCAGCAATCCAAGATAAAACCAATTCTTTTTTTTAACAGTGTAGTGTGGAAACCATATCTGATATTCTTAAGTGATAACAAGATTATCAAAACAGGCTGCATTATTCTAATTCAGGACCATTTTAAGACTTTCTGTGCAAACCTCTTGTCATTATGACTGTCCATTCAGGACCACTAGACATCATTTTAAGACTTTCTGTGCAAACCTCTTGTCATTATGTCTATTCATTCAGGACCACTAGACATCATTTTAAG
This sequence comes from Sinohyriopsis cumingii, assembly GCA_028554795.2. Taxonomy (NCBI): domain Eukaryota; kingdom Metazoa; phylum Mollusca; class Bivalvia; order Unionida; family Unionidae; genus Sinohyriopsis; species Sinohyriopsis cumingii. The sequence continues at coordinate 3,517,148 of CM068826.1, read as the reverse complement.
ACTTTCTGAGCAAACCTCTTGTCATTATGTCTATCCATTCAGGAACATCATTTTAAGACTTTCTGCGCAAACCTCTTGTCATTATGTCTATCCATTCAGGACCACTAGACATCATTTTAAGACTTTCTGTGCAAACCTCGTCATTATGTCTATCTATTCAGGACCACTAGAGATCATTTTAAGATTTTCTGCACAAACCTCTTGTCATTATGTCTATCCATTCAGGAACATCATTTTAATACTTTCTGCGCAAACCTCTTGTCATTATGTCTATCCATTCAGGACCATCAGACATTATTTCAAGACTTTCTGCACAAACCTCAGGAGGAGTAGCTATAATAAAATTTCACCTCAGTGGCCATATTCAGAGTTAAATCTGCAAAAGTTTCTTAATGACCAACTAACCATCATAAGAAGTCCACTAATAAAAATCCAATGTCAATATGACATTCTGTTTTGAAGTAGTGATAGTATGATTTTCAGGTGGCCATATTTGGTGCCAGATCAGTACCATTTTCGATCAGAAGCAACCAAGACTATCATAGTTGCTAAGAAAGATTATCAATCTGGCCTCCATTGCAGTCATCCTACTGGGATCAGACTGAAAGATTATCTATCTGGCCATCATCATGCTGGTGACAGATTGAAAGATTATCAATCTGGCCACCATGGTAGTCATCCTACTGGGGTCAGATTGAAAGATCATCAATCTGGCCACCATTGCAGTCATCATACTGGGGTCAAACTTAAAGATCAATCTGGCCATCACTGCAGTCATCATACTGGGGTCAGACTGAAAGATTATCAATCTGGCCATCATGGCAGTGTTATCATACTGGGGTCAGACTGAAAGATTATCAATCTGGCCACCATTGCAGTCATCATACTAGGGTCAGACTGGGACCATTTTCATTTTGAACCAATTAGGTATCATAAGAAGTCTTCTGATGAAAATCTCCCAAGTCAATATGACTTTCTTTCGAAGAGATGTAGCAATAACAACATTTACAAGCTGGCTGTCATGGCAACTATGCAGGATGTAAGATTGGCACCATTTTCATTTAGAACCAACTAAACATCATAAGAAGTCTTTCAGTGAAAACCCTATACTGATATGACCTGTATGATGCTGCATGAAGGAGTAGCTATAACAGTATTTTCAAGATGGCTGCTGTGGTGATCATATTGGATGTCACAGAAGCACCATTTTCATTTAGGATGTACTAGACCTTGGGATGAATATGCGTATTTAAAGTTTCATAGCAATCTTCCAAATCAAAAACAAACTTGTGCTAAAGGGCAGATGACAGACAACAGGCCATCCCATATGTGTTTTAATCTCTGATGAGCAGAAGTAAAACTTAAATTATTTTAAAGATATATTCATGCCAAACTGCAATAAGTAAAAAAGTCCAGAGAATTTCGAAAATGATTTTGTATGCTAGATGTTAGACCAATAAATACAAATTTAGAGAGCAGACACGGGAAGGGGTTCCACCAATTTGACTTCTAAAGCATCATTTTTGGAAGTCCACATTTTTTTTATATTTTAGCAACTATTTGGAAAACTACTTTGAGTTTTTCATTTCTCTGCATTCATAATGATATGGGGAAAAATGTTAATTCATAAAAGTTTTAAACCTTTTGCCAGGCCTTCTATTAGATTTAAAGTTGCAGGTTCAATTGCCTAAGTGAGTGAGCGTGGGGGTGTTGAAGGACCTCCTCCATGGGGATACAGTTTTTGAATCGATACTGAAGTAACCACATGTAAAGTAAAAGTAGTACATGTACAAACTATTAAGTACAGAAATATATTTGGCATTCAGGGAGTATGAGACAAGCTTTCATGATTAAGAAAATAAACCTAAGAAGTGATCCGAGTAATCTAATATTTATGTGTAGCATCAAGTCTAAACTTACATTTTTAATAAATGATATATAATTATTACAATCAGCATTTGCTAGATCAGAAAAAAATTCCTTAAGTTTAACCCCCTCCCTATTATGTCTACCAAACATAACTGATGCCCCACCACTCCCTAATCCTACAACATGAGCTAGCTCTTAAGGTGAATCTCTGGACTGGCTACAAGATATATCAGCAGTTGTGTTGACTTTACCATCCTCTATTCTTAAATTGTCCACCAACTTTTAATTTCTCCCAGCTAACCAATCTTAAGTTACCAATTTTGTTTCAAAATAATAAATCCACATTTTCATCCACCATATCTTATTTATGAACAAACATGGTTGTCTCTGTGATGAAAATAAAAAGATATATATATATATATATATATATATATATATATATATATATATATATATATATATGGTATACTTACCTGAGAGCAATGATTTTCTTCTCCATCATGGAAGATTACAGAGGATTAAGGCTTGTTTATTTCTTTCACCTGACCAATATACACCAACAGAAAAATGGTCATGCTCAGTGCTGTCTCACTCAAGTATTTACAGTATACTAACAATATAGCTTTTATGTATACCTACATGCTCGATATTCTAATGAAGGACTTATTTGCAATAATTAGCTGGACAAAGAGGCCAACATCTGCATTATCATTTAAGGACACCTTCCTAATTTTCTATTAAGAAAAGAGCTTTGATATAATTTGAAATTGGGTATTCTATGATCAATTTTTGGGCATACAGCCTTCATGTCAGGAATTCAGTAGGACATCTACCATACAAAATTGAGGTGTCCCAATGGGAAACTCTGGTGTATGATATCCCTGTACATTCACTAAGTATATAACCCCCGATAAGTCTGTGGTATGAGCTACTTGGAATATTAATGATAAATAATGCTTATTTTATTCATTAAAAATGTATATATTTAAAATATTTTCATTTGAATTTTATTACAAATAAAAAGATTAACTGAAAGTTACATTTTCTGGATCATATACTATTCTAAAATGTTATTGTACAAAATCAGTAGATTCCACACTACCCCTTTCTCTTTTGCCAGTGACTGAATATTTAAAAATTGTTTTAAAAATATCTTTATGACAAGTCTTACCAAATCATACACTGGCCAAAGATTATACAAAATTATAAAAGATTTTTTTTAAAAAACACAGGGAGGTTTAATATGGAACATATTTCTTAAAAATTTACCTAGAAAACAGGATAATGGATCTCTGGTTTTAATATTCCTAAAACAAACAGTAGGGATAACAGGCCAAATTAAAAATTTCATCTCAGGTTAATAAATATTGTATTTTTGACAAGGTCAAAGCATCAGAAATAACAAATTTGCAAATAAAATATACTCCTTTTCATGGTTTTTGCTCATAGCAAGTGCAAACAAGTTGTTTTATTGCCTGCAAAAAAGAAAACAAATTCTCTCAAAAGTGATCATTTTATGTACAGCATATATATTGAACACAAATCCAGTAATGGAATGTTTTTTTTGTTGGGTTAATTAATGAAACAGTCACTAGAGAATATAACCAGACTGTTCTTGAGGTATAATTTACAAATGTGTGTGATATAGAAAAGAGAATTTGGGGGAAATGTGCCTCGGCCAATCCAGAATTTGCAGCTTGTGAACATAACGGTTAATTCACCGGATTGGACATGTGCTATGGGGACGTCCATTAATCATGTCAACAATTTTTAGTCAATTTTTTACCCCACTCCCCTTGTCAACAACTGTCAAACTTTCAGTGACCCCCCTAATAAAATTATGTCAAATTATTTTTACCCCCCCCCCACCTACAAACTAACAATATTTTATACGGCTGGCTTTTATGCTAAAAATAGAATTATGGAAATTAAAGGGTCTACAAATAAATTTTAATACATTTTTTTTAACTTGTTTAACAGATTTCAAATTGACTATAACACTTTGAATTCATGAAAAAATCGAGACTTTATATTCTAGCTTCTATCATCTTCCCATGGGGAAGCCAAATGTTCCTCAATTGTTATAATGGGCATAGTGGCTGATTCATTAATTTCTTCAGATTAATACCATATGTGGTTAATCTGTCTACAGTCTACAATCTACATTGAATAAAAACAAAATATGATGATCCAAGACTATGACTTCCTTGGCAAGAGCTCAACCGGTTTTGGATTAAACTGGTGGGCTGTTGACGGGCGAGCGTGTGCCATACCAACGCACCGACTAATTTCCTATTTTTTGATTTATTAAATTTATTGTAAAAAATAACATTGTTGACATCAATTTATCTTGAACTCCCCCCTCCCCCACGTCAACAACACAGGTGCTCGACGCGAGCTTGATGTTAAGAAAAAATAATAATCTAAAGGAAAAAAAATCATACAGAGTGACAAAAATACCTTAGATTACCCCCATGACCCGTTCTGACATAGGACCCTCTCTATCATAATATATATTATATTATGATAGAGAGGGTCCTATGTCAGAACGGGTCATGGGGGTAATCTAAGGTATTTTTGTCACTCTGTATGATTTTTTTCCTTTAGATTATTTTTTTCTTAACATCAAGCTCGCGTCGAGCACCTGTGTGTCTTACATTGTAGGGCTAAGATTTCGTCGTACTTTATTGATACAACGTCAGACTCCTGCGATGCATCCAAGCCCAAAATCCTCTGTATGCATTATTTCATATCCGACGCACGCTGCTCACATTGAAAGTCATGCCACTTTGAGATACTTTTGAAAAATATATTGGACTAGAAAGCTTTATACAATTTGAAAAAGTTACCATCCAGACGTTTTTGAAATAGTCTACTTCCCGTAAACACACCGTATCTACTGCTTTGGGTGGCTAGCTCTGCTTTATTGCTAAAAATTGGTACTTAATTGTCTAGATGTGTGATAACTTGGAATAGGCCATTTCTCGATGAATTGTAGTAGCAACTTGAAATTTCAAATTATTGAGACCTTTCTCGAGAAATTGCGGGGCTGGGGGGTTTCCTGCGTTATTTCTCAGAAGGCTCCATAGATATTCTCATGTGTGTGTGTGTGTGTGTGTGTACTTTTAGTTTATATTATGTAGCAGAATAAAGAATTGTTATAAATAAATTATTAGTGCTTATCACAGCTATCTAAGAAGAAAGCTAGTTAAAATTATTTTATAAACTTGTGATGGTATTCAAGGGGTCAATGCACTTTATTCTATATATTTCAGTATACATGCCAAGATATACAGTGATTGATCTCTCTCTCTTCCTTCACTATTCACCCTCCTCCACCACAACATACACACAATATGATGTTTTTATAGGTAATACGGGTCCAAGTGAAAAAGCTAACACAATGTGAGAATGAATTCAGTCTGGTTGTTATTTAGAAGAATGTACTTCTGAAAAATGTATATATAATTATTATTGTTTGTAGTATATATATATATATATATATATATATATATATATATATATATATATATATATATATATATATATATATATATATATATATATATTCTTCATATATGCATACTTTTTAACAATTATCAAGGTGATTAGAATTTTCTTTGATTTATATCTTTAAAAGCTGAGCAAATAAGTCTGTCAGCTTCCCATTGACTATTCCATTTCTAATATTGTTAACATACAGTAGGTTATTGTTAATGTACAGTTGGTAATTGTTAATGTACAGTAGGTTATTGTTAATGTACAGTAGGTAATTGTTAATGTATAGTAGGTTATTGTTAATGTAAAGTAGGTTATTGTTAACATACAGTAGGTTATTGTTAATGTACAGTAGGTAATTGTTAACATACAGTAGGTTATTGTTAATGTACAGTAGGTAATTGTTAATGTACAATAGGTAATTGTTAATGTACAGTAGGTTATCATGTTATACTGATCTATAATCTTTATGTATATATAACTTTATTTCTTTACTTTTTCTTTCATATAGTTTAAATTTGCATTTCAAAATTATAATTATTTTGTAAACTGAACCATTGTGACAATTAAAACATATTGCTATAAAGGGTCTATTTTTCCTCTTCACTATTTCCCAATAGCAACCTCTTGTGTTGATACATGAATATTATATATATTTTATTTCTGTTTTTGATTAATTTTTGTATTTACATTCCTAAATATTTTATATATTTTATGCACATTTTAGTTGCCCATATTTCCCACTTAGTTCCTGATTTATGATACAGGTTCTTTATGTTTCCTATATATTTTCTGGTTAGTTCTATTTCTTTAAATAATGTTTTGTGTTATGTATATTTAATTTAATTATTTGTATCTTAGCTTAATTTATTTTAAATTATTTTAATTTCATTACATGCTATTTGTAATGTAACATTGTATGCTGGAATTGACCTTGTCCAAAACTGAGTTCATTTCTGCTTGGCCTGATTGACCTTTTTCTATTTATTTTTTATTTCATTTATGTCAACAACTAATACATAGCTAAATTATTTTCTAGGTTTATGAGCTTTATACTGTATCAAAATTATTATTAATAGAAGAAGTAAATATGTTTATTTGGGTCGGGGTTTTGGACTTTCCTAAGTGAATTTTACAGGTTATAGTTTTGATTTTGTAAACATCAGGATCATTCTAGAATGTTATTTTTCATTAGGTAAATGTTTTTGTTTTTTTGGAAAATGCTAACTGTGACATGAGGTCAAGTAGAGAACTATATAATCTTGTAACTGTGAGGACTTAGTCATTCGTGCTTTAATATCTAGCTCCTTTAGGTTGTATTATATGTTGTGACCAGGAGTTTTGGGTTAGAATATATTTTTGTTCAAATTGTTGAATTCAATCAATTATTTTCTCTGGAAATACAAAAGTGCTCTGATAAAATTCTTGGATAAGGCATTCACTGGAATTTATTCTGAATTCAAACCAGGAATTATATTTCTGTAATTCAACAAAAGAGTGTTGAAACATCAACACTTCAATAGCTACCACAGACACATCATCAATTTCAGTTTTGGGATATTTTCTGGACTTTTACTGATGTTCATTCAAACTTTAAATTACTAGCACTTGTGTCTGTAATTCTTGGACTATTTTGGGATTTAATTCACCATACCATAAGTTGTTTTTTCTCATTTTCACTTAGTATTCGGGGAAATAAATATATTTGTTAAATTTTGCAAAGCTTGTTTTCTTTCACTTTTCTGTTACTTTTTTTTTAAGAGTATAAACAATTGTTGAAGTACCTTAAGTATTTGCTTATAAGTCAAGACAATCTACAAACAACAAAGATAATGATCTGCCATAGCATAATGTGCCTGCATAAAGACCCAGATCTGCAAGCACATTAAATGACAGCAGATCTGAGTATGTGCAGCATCATTAGTATTGCTACTTCATTTAGCATCACTTGAAATAGCTTTGTAATGTTGAATGAATACCACAATGTTATTTGTTTTACTGATTACTCCTAACAAACTGCACAGACCCAGATCTGCAAGCACATTATATGACAGCAGATCTGAGCATGTGCAGTTTGCAGTATGACTCATCTTATAAGCAAGTACATATGGTATATTTCTGGTTTCATTTTTTTTTTACATAATCCAGATCATATGCTTTAACCTATGTCAGGTATATCTAATCATCCCATTTCTGTATCTTTCATTTAAGTTCCTGTTTTTCCCTTTATGAATATAATGTCTTCCCACAGAGCAAATAACAATCAATCAGCATCATTAGTATTGCTACTTCATTTAGCATCACTTGAAATAGCTTTGTAATGTTGAATGAATACCACAATTAACTGCAAATTCATGTGCTAAATTATTGGTGGCTTATCTTTTGAGCTAAGGTTTTGTTGATTTTTCCAGAGATTTATTTTTATGTTTTTATTTTCCTTGAGTATACTGGTAGATTTCTCATTTCATCTTTTCCAAAGAATATACTCTGAGCTTTCACTCTTTCTTTAATATTTTCATCCACTCTCCGGATGAGGTAAATTCTTTATACACTAATTAGATGACATCAATGTTCATCAAAATAACAATCTTTTGGAGTTTTGTTTTTCATCAGGCACTATTGTAATCTTATTGGTTTCCTGTAATTTATCTTTAAAACAGCTTGTAAAGATAACAAGAATGTATGATTTACTTGTAGTTCACACCCCATAAGGTACTGTAGTATCTTACTGCACACCTGGTCCAGGTAAAAAGGTATATTTCCTATTGCTGCAGTGATGCATCCATCCAAGATGTGAAATATACAGGTAAGGTTACCATACCTGGAGTAAAAATATAGTCTCCATTATAATAATATTTTGTAGGTGTGTTAAAAAATTGTTTTTGTAACCAGGTTAGCATATTGTTATGTATATGTAATTTAACTATTTGTTTGTTAGTTTTAATTTTTTTTATTCCATTACATGCTATTATAAGGTAACTTTGTCTACTGGATTTGACATTTTTTTTCTTCTTCAGAAATTCAATTTAGTTCTGTTTGACCATGCTGTTATAATATAGAAACACTGTATATAGTTGCTGACCTTGATTCAGAACCAGTAAGTGTTCTGGTAACCAATGTTTTTATTTATATTTTGTATTATTCTTTCCCAGAGTAAGAACCATTCATTTCAGTTAAGGTACATGATGTTAGGCATTTAAAAAACTTCTGTTTTGTTCTGGAAGGGTGACCATGTGACTCTCATATGGGAATCTATTTTGCCTCTTAAATTAGTGTATAACTGTTTTCTGGATAGAATTTGGGCATTTGGGCTATACACCATTGACACTTAAAAGTGTTTTGTTGAGACCAGTTTGAGTTTAAATTTTATTTTATAGAATACAAGTGATTCATTTCCCTGGAAATATGTAAGTGCTCATACAGAATTCTTGGACAAAAGACATTCATTGAAATTTATTCAGAATTCAAAACTGGATTAATTTTTTCTGTGATTGAGCAAGGAGCTGTTGACACAACAGCACTTTGAAGGTTACAACAGATATCATTGCCTTCTATTTTGGATTTCATTGGGACTCAAACTGAGATAAATTTAGGACTTTTTAATAATAGGACTTTTATTTTTTAATTCTTAGATTAATTTTGGATTTGATTCGTACAAGCATAAGTTCTTTTTCTCATTTTTACCTTGTTTTTCTAGGGGAAAAAATTATTTGTTAAAGTTTACAAAGCTTGTTTTCTTCACTTTTTCCTGTTACTTAATTTTGTAAGAACCTAAACACGTAACAATATCAAATTGTGTAACTGCTGATATGAACTGTAAGATGGACATTTCTCATGACAGATTTGAATAGCATGCTTTACTCTTTATTTACAGGTTGATATTGTCTTGTGTTATTTTGAATATTTCTTACCCTGTAAAACTCTTTAAAATTTTGAATTTATTTGAAATGTAGTTGAAAAATTTTTGGAATGCCATTTTCTGCATAACTAATAAATGTATCTTACAAATCAGCTGGTGTTACTTTTAATTAAACTTAAATTATTGTTTATTGCAATGATCTAGACACTAATTGTTAAAATTTCATATTAATAGTCGTTGATACAATTTATACATTATGATACATGTACTTAGAAGACAATTTTTGACACTTTACTAAACTATATATCTTAAAATTTATTCGAAACTGTGATGAAAATGAACAGGAGAAAAATACTTAAACTTTGCTTTACTTCGCTAAAGAATTGTTGCAGAAATTTGAAACATTTTCTGGTCTTCTGCAAGAATATAAAATACATGGTTCACATCAGTCCTAGTCACTAATTTATTAATCATTTTATTATTAACATATTTGTCATAGTAAAATACATAAAAAATCTCTTTGTCAATTTCATTGTAAACGGACTTATAGATCTGATGCAAAACCGGCCAGTCACGCAATTTCTTGAGAAAAAGCGACTTACTGAGAATTTGAAATTTTTCTTTTTTTCAAGTTGTCGCCCAACTGGGACACTGAAGACGGTATCCTTTACCTGAGATCAGTTTCAAGAACAACACTATCCTGAAAAAAACTAATTCTTAAATGTATAAATATCTTTCATTTTTAAACAATAATAGCTGAAAAACGTCACGTCATAGCTTTAAGTTACGAAATTGTATCGGGGCCAATTTACGAAACTATTCCCCAGCTAGGCCTATACCTGAAGCATTTATTTGGAGCGTTGACTTGAGGTTGGTTGAGGAATGTTAGATACCTTAATTTGCATATTGTTATGTATTTCCAACTTTGATGACTCCTAGCATATGATAAAAACAGAAAGACGCGACAAACGTTTAATATACAGGTAAGTTTCCTATTTGCCTTCATCCGCAATACTGAGTAAGAATGATGTTCACACCCAGCAGCTACACGGGCACTTGATTTGTGGGTGGGGGAAACTAATGTGTACACTCACCAATTAACACGGTAAGTGTACACATTAGCCCCACCCACCCACCCCGAATCAAGTGCCTATGACCCCCTGCCCAATTCAAGCTTACCAGGGTCGGCGTCTAATATTAGAACCACAGTATGACTTGTACAACATAGAAATTCGCAACTGACCGCCCGATCAAAGACATGATGGTACGTGATTATACGAGAGCAGTCATCAATGTAGGGTTCAAGGCACAGTGTGGTGGGTTGACGTGCATGTGCGGGACAATGTTCATTAGTGGCGCCCCAGCTTTGCAGTAGAGGACAGATTGTATGTCAGTTACCCACTCTATACAAGTTTTGTAAAGAATAACCAATATTACACTAAAGTGAAGATGAAATATAATGAAAACTCCAGCCACCCACACAGGGGCTCGTCACTATCGTTGTTTACAATTTACCTGTCATACATGTACTATATAATAATTATAAGGGAGGACACTACTATCCTTTCTTGCATGATATTTAAGAATAAACGCTGATATTTCAAGCTACATTTCACGTAGCATACTAAATTTGGTACCAATGTTTAGCTCAGGCATTCGACTTAGTACATGTATCCAAATTTTTGGCTTGCCGTCATATCTTTAAGGAATGCTAGACCATTTTCCCACACTACCACTTAAGATGGCCATGATCGCGCCTGCATAATATGCAAGCAAAATCCCACTGAATGGAATACTGTCCTATCATTGGTTCAAAGAAAATGACATCCTGTATTTGACTTATTTTCATTTGGCCAATGAGAAGGCAGAATTCCATTCAGTGCGTTGTTCTTGCATATTAAGTGGGCACAGTCATGGCTATATCAAGCAGTAGCGTGGCAAAATGGTCTGGCATTCCTTAAAGGTACGATAGCAAGCAAAACTGGATACGCATACAAAGTCGAATGTCTGAGTTAAACATTAATACCAAATTTGTTATGCTATGCGAAATGTAGCTTGAAATATCAGCGTTTATTCTTAAATAGGTCATGTGAGAAAGTAGAGAAGTGTCCTCCCTTTTAGTCATTATGTAGTACATGTATGACACGTAAATTGTAAGCAACGATACGAACACCTGTGCCCACCCTCCCCTTATGCTGCCAGTGGCATTCATATTGTGAGTCTGCTGCAAGAGTGCTTGTCTTCATATATCATCTCAAAATGCAGATTGATGTTTATATTTATTTACATTGCTAATATATGTTATGTATGTTTAATTTTTACTAGGTTTAAATTCTAAATGCAGCCTTGAGTTTGGCCATAGAATTTTATAGAAATAAATATTCTTTGCAGTTGATGGAAATTTACATTAAGATGATCCTCATCCTTGATCTCAAATTGTGTCTTAGGTTTTATATTACAGTTGATTATATTAGAATACTTCATTCCATATCTTAACATCAGTCCTGGTGGAGTCAGTTTAAGTTATCTTTTAGTTAATATTTGGGAGAATTTACTTATTTAAATTATTCACCAGAATTACAAAGTGCTCATTCATTTAGGACTAACCACTATTTTGTAATTACTGTTGATTCATTCAAGGACATTTTGGATTATATCATTATAATATATTATGGTTGTTGACACATTAAAATATGTGAGACTACTGGCACATCAGCACATGCAGCATTAAAATTCATTTGGAACATCATAGGAATTAATTCAGAATATTCTATATGTTTGGACTTGTGATAGAACTTTTAGGACTATTTGACATTTAGTTCACAATACTGTAAGTTCTTTTTAAATTTTCACCTTGTATATTAGGGAAACAAATTATTTGTTGAATTTTACTGAACTTTTTGGTTTTTTGCTCTTTTCTGTTACACAGTTTAAGATCGTAGAGTCATAACAATATCATCAGTATCTAACATGGAAATAATAATGGTATTATTATTTGTATGCTTTCTTTGAAATTTTGCCAGAAAAGGATTACATTATGTAAGTAATGAATACAAGTCAAATTGAGGGGTTATAGACTAATCTCTGTTGTGACTATTATGTGCATTTCTTCACCTTTCTTTAATTCATCATGTTGGTATCATTTGGAAGATAATTTATATATAAAGTGCACAAACTTTTATAAAGATAATTTTAATTATTTTATTTCAGGACGCATAACCAGTGTCTGAACATTGTGCAGACAGTATTATCTTTGAAATAACTTGAACTACATTTCTCTTGCAATGTCAAATATGTACCAGTTGGCCTGTTATATCTGTTTCTTCATGTTCTCAGTTTGTTCCCTCAGGTGCAAGATTGAGAGTAAAATATTTCTTGGCGTCAGAACTAGGGTGTCAGGTAGAATAAGAAACAAACCTTGGTGTCAAAAAATGTAGGTCAAGTTAAAAAGTTGTGGGTCTTCGATCCACAAATGAGGGTAAAGGGGAACATTGGTTCTGTTAAATGAAGTCAGATATGGTATCATTTTAAAGATAAATGTTTTGTTTTAAAGACTGCAAAACATTAGGGAAAGTCTTAATTAAATTGAAAGGGCAATATCTAGGATCTAAACATTACCTTAATACTTGTATTTTTGAAATACATATTTATTAAAGCCATTTTTTCCTTGCTCTGCTGTTGCAACAGTCAAGTTGTTATGGGTTTAACACCATTTTTCAGCACATGGCGGCCAGTATAACTGGTGGAAGAAGAACCTGGAGAAAACCCCAGTAAAAACCACCAATCCACAGGAAGCTACTGGCAAGCTTTCTCACATACCCATATTGGCCGAGCCTGAGACTCAATCCTATGTGGATAAAGGTGAAATGGCCATGATCGGTAAAAGCACTCACTTTAAACCCCTTGGACACCCTTGGAAGCGGGAGGTCGTGGGTTTGAACCCCTGCTGAGTCGTACCAAAGACTTATACAAATGGTACACACACCACTCCACATTCACACCATTTGGCAAATTGAATAGTGTTTCTTTTCTAGAGATTTGGTTAGCCCCGAAAAGGGCTGTTTTTCTGGAACTCCATATGCACCTGGCTAATGGTTGCACCTTCCGGGTCTGACACCACAGACACAACGTCGACTCAAATCCCCTTCCCAGTTGATTCGTGTCCTTGGGAGAACAGAGGGAGGTTGACTCACTTCACTATCCAAGTCTTCACTTTCTGAGATAGTGAAGACTTCCCTCCTTCTTCTATGCCTCACCCGAGGATGCTGCCCTTAAAGTGGCTCCCACTGTATCTCTAATTCCTCCTCCCAGTTTTCCTTTGGGGGACAGCAGCTTTTGGTACTGGTGGAAGAGGTTGTGTCTGTGGCTGTGGTGCAGCTACTGGTTGTGGTACTGGAAGTAGTTGTGGAGATGCCATCACCTTAGGTTTCACCTCACACTTAGATCTCATCATTACGTGAGACCTGATCCCCCTCTTCTTTTCCTCCTCTTCTTTCTGTTTTCTCTCCTCCTCCTTCTCTATCCTGGCTTCTTCTACAATGGCCTCTGCTGCCAGCTCCTTCAGGAGGCACCTGGCATATTCCAGGTGCATCTGGAGTTCCAACAGTTTTGCAACTCTACTGCTCATTTTAATGTTGTATCATTGACAATGGGTAGTCAGACTGACGAGCGTTTCTTATAAATACTTGAAGCACGGACGTGATGGAAAACATCCCCATATACCCAAACTTACATTATCCATATGATCACAAATAACGCACAGACCTAAAAGAAACACTTTTTTGTACAAACAATCACTCATTCAACATTTTTTGACAAGCGACAGAAATGAAGGACTTAGATTCACACTTTCTAACCAAGATAAAGGAATCGTGTGCTTATAGACGCACTTCTATTTTTTTCTAACTAACTAACATAGCATAGGCAATGGAATGAGTACTTCTTTTCTAGAGTATGGGGTAGCCCTCAAAAGGGCTGTGGGGTTTTTTTTGTGAACGAGGAGTCATGGCAATCTTTTAGAATATAAGATTGTGACCTCGTCTGGTGGCAGACTTTCTCACAGGATAGGGTCTGCTTTGGAAAGAGAAGGAGAACTCTTTGGTGTCGACAAAGTCGTTGTCAGGTTGCTGTTGCTGTTGCTCTCTCGCTTTTGTTTCTGAAGTCTTTACTTCTCCGTCCATTCTTCTTTTTCTCTGTTAATGTCCTCTCTGAAGACCTCTTCTATTAGGTCTTCAGTGACTTTTAACATTCTGACATTCTCTGTCTCTTCAGGCTTTGGTGTCTGACACGATGCAAATTGACATAGGCTTCGTTCAGCTTAGCTAATCTTGAGCACATCTTCGTAGGAGGATGAGTCAACAATGGATTGTCAGACTGGATACTACCCCTGCTTTTTTGGTAAAAGCGTGGACGCGAACGAAAACATTCCTACACGGTTTCGAGTCGGAATGCTCAAGTTTGATGTGAGGGATAGAGAGAAGTGAAAGAGCATGGTTCATGATACCAATAGCAAAACAAACGACAGACGCATGTTTTTAAACACAACATTTTTTATTCAAATTATTCACAACTAACAATTAACATTTTAAAAAAAATTAATTCAATAACAAACATTTTTTTTTCAAGTAACTATCAATTTTGGACATGGTTGGCAACGTTGTGAATGAATTGAGATTTCCAATGTTGGAAGTCATTGGGCCATTGATGGACACTATGTTTCCTAGCTAAAGACAAAATATAACCATAATGACCTATGTAAAGAGGGATAACAGTCTTCCATGGCTTCTAATAGTCTAGGATGACTTCTCTCAAACTGTTAATTTCTATGGTATTATCGAATTCTGCATACAGGATGACGTTCACCGTCTGGGGTAGAGCTTCTGCAAACTGAAGTTCCACACGTAGTTGACCAGATTTTATATTGTGGAAATGTCCATCGTCACTGCCTTGGTCTGGAGTGAAATCAAAAGCCCACAAAGTGTAACCTCCTGCATAATCGTCGTACGAAATGCCGTGACTGGTGTTGGCTCCTAACTGTCTGGTGGCTTCGTACAGGGACAAGTACGATAAGTAATTATTCTGGTTAAAGTTAGGTTCGAAAGGTCGGGTACACAAGGCCTTGCCATCGTGACTAAACTGGAATGGATTTTGATCGTGGGCTCCGTTGAGTGCTGCATTGCTCACGATGCCAACGATTACACGTTTGGCTAACTGTCCTTGGAACAGATGATCTTCGATCTTGGATTGGAGTCCAAAGGCAATGGTGAAAGTTTTCACTTCCACACGTCGTATCGGATACTTGGCAGTCGTTTTGCTCAAAGTGTGACTGATGTCGTTTCCCACTTTAGGTAACACTTCCACACGACGCACGTAGAGTCTGGCTTCTTTGATGATGGTTTTGTACTCGTTAGCATGACCCATCAAATGGAATGCGGTACTGCTACGATTCAGTCTCAGACGGATATCCACACCGTTCAGCAAATACTTCTCTTGCAACCACATATCCAAATGCAAACAATCCATCAGTTCTAAACTTCGTCCTTGCAGGATTTTCTTTCTTCGGTCGTTAAATCCTACATTGTGACGATTATCATCTGCTGTCAGGGCTGTGTCGTTAAACGTGTTCTCCCCTGTTGCGTCAGCTTTACATACCACGCAAGCATCCATATGAGTGTTCTTGCTCTCTTTTCCGTACGTCAAGAGATTTTCGAGGTACGCTTGGTAAGGGTAAGTATCCATGCTACTGCTGACTAGTTTGTTATTCAAATACAGATCACTTAACTGAACAAGGAATGCATGAAATTGTTGACGGGAGCTACTCTAGTATCGGCTCCTGGAGCAGTGTCGTCCGTTTTTATCACTTTGACTTTCATGTACAAGTAACTGCTATTCAGATCGATGTAATCTTTGGGTTGTCCTTTGATTTCAAACTCGATGGGAGCTGAATCCGTCAAAGAGGAAACGGGATGAAATTCCACCCATTGGGATTCTTGCATCGTCATCATGGTAGGCGGCATGGCAAACAAATCCAGTTCCGATTTGGAACAAGCGCAAGACTCTCGGTGCATCATTTCTGTTTCTAATTTTTTAATGATCAAAAGCGTCTAAGTCTCGAGCAGTTCTTCTTTTCTTTGTCTTTTTAGCTTTAAAAGTGTGAAGACTTGTGAAGGGGTGTTTACTTCGTCGTCTCTTTCTACCTTGTCCTTGCTGTGTAGTCTGGGAAGCGGGAATGCCTGACTCGGTAGCGTTCAGGGTATTTATAGGAGTTTCTCGTCGACCCAAAATGTCTTTACCCATTTGCAACAAGACATTTTTGTCTGCCCTCAAGAATGCTTTTTAGGGTTTTGTTTGTCAATGATGACATTTTGGAGAAATTATTTGCCTTGTGTCAATGCCCCATCTTTCAAGGCATGTAATCCTCGTGTCACCATCGGTTTCAACACCGGAGCCACCGAACGAAAGGCTGATATTAACATATCTCCTAAACAATGTCCTCGCTGTCGAGCAACACCTCGGTACACTGGATACATAACTTACAATTCGTTAGAGAATCGTTTTCGAAAATGGAGTTTCACCGTGACTTTCCCTTTGGAGAATGGAATATTTTGTCCCAGATCTCCTTTTATAGCAATGTTGACAGTGTCAAAATACGACTTACTGACGGACAAATAGTGAGGATGTGCAAATTCGCGGTGTACGTGATAGGTGTTTGCACCTTCCTGGTCATTGGTCGTGGTACTATCCACTTTGAAAGGAATGACACTCAGTAACGGCACGGAGGTGTGTCCCACCACGTTGTACTCCACCACATTGGAGTACACAAAGATCAAATTCAGTCCTTCGTTCAGTTCTACAGGGTTTCCAAAAGCCCTGTAAAAATCCATATTACTGTTGATCGTAGGGCTCAAATTGTTTGCTACCATCTGTGGATGTCCACCCCAAATTTCAAACAAACTACCATTAAACCTGAGGGACATTGTGTCCGTATCCTGAAATTTGATCATGAGGTGATGAGCCACTTTATGGTACTCAATCTTCACACTTCTTTTGACTTTGTTCAGGGCTTTGCAAAGGCTAAGTCGAACCTGTCCCCAATAGTGTCCACCAAATGTTCACCACTAAAATAAAACCCTGAAGGAATTTTCAATGTGTTGATACTGAAGGACGGATTGCTTGCTGGTCTTGTGTCCCCTAAAAACCCGATTTTATTTATTTCTTCCAATTGGGCATTCAGGATTTCCACCTGGAAAGTGTTTTGTTTTTCAGTGATGTTTTTGATTTGTGTTGGGTGAATGCTTTCTACCAAAGCCACTTCCCAATGGGCTTCATGATCAAATGGCCTGAGGTAATTTGGTCGTGTAACATCACAAAATGTTATTGGGAAACACCTCCATGGAACTGTCACTGGGTAAGGTTAAGTCAAATTGGTTGTTATTGTTCATAATTCCAGAGTTCTGTGGCTGTCCGAAGGGTTACTGGAAGTCAGAGGCGTGTCTCCACCCAAAATGGGGTTGTTATTTTTGTTGGAGTGGTGAGTGACACTGGACGCAAGATTCCCGTTGTTGCCGTTCGAGGAGAATTTCAGAGAGGGATTGGAAAGCAGGTAACCGATGCAGCTGCTCAATAAAATTGTCCACAATTGTTTGTCTCCATGTTGCAAACTCAAATTGGCAATGGCTGCACCGGGGCCCCGAGTGGCCGATAGGTCTGAAGCGCTCTCCGTTACGGATCACTGCCATCACACCTCTTGTCTGCGTGGGTTCGAGTCTCGGATTCGGCTAATGTGGGTATGTGAGGATGCTTGCCAGTAGCTTCTCGAGGGTCGGTGGTTCTTTCTGGGGATTTCCCGGGTTCTTCCTCCACCATTAATACAGGCCGCCATGTATAGCCTATCGTGTGCTGAAAGATGGCGTTAAACCCTACAACAGCAACAACAATGGCTGCACCGATGACACAATACACCACAAAGATTTGGCAGAAAAAAAACGATTTACGTTTTAGGCACACGTTCTCCACACCACACCCACAAGGGTTGTTTCTGTAAATCTTGCTGAGAAGGACTGGGTGAAGGAGTGGTCGCTCCAGTGTATCAGTAGCTGACTCTGTGTGAAAGGGCATGATGGTCACTTCTTTTTATAGTCGGTGACATGCGAAGCGTCGATCCAAGAATCAAAATGGGTGGATATCCTTTCCAACGTACTTTGACACGTCGTTTGCCCACTTTTCGGGTTCTGCGTTCGAGAATGCTATCGATGTCGTACACGTTGTCTTCTTTTTTGGTGACACGTTGTAACTCAGGAAAATAAAACATTCCTTTTAACACTTCTCCGTTCATGTCTTCCAATTTATAGACGGTAGAATGACGGCCATGCACTCGTCCAGTGACATGAAACAATTCGGTGGCCTAGTTAGGTAGGTAACCTTTGTCGAAAGTGCGTTTTGTTTTGCCAATGCGCACCCAATCTCCTACAGCCAACACATCACCTTTCTTGGGGACAGCCACCGTCGGAGACGTACCAAACAGGCGATCAGAAACCAGCACGTCCAATGCTTCGATGGTAGGATTGGCTGTACGCATGCACCAGGTACGGCATGATGTCGATGTACTTGAGAGTTTGATGATGCGTAAATATTTCCATATGCGTTCTTTCAAAGTGCGTTGAAAACGTTCCACGATGCTGGTTTTGGTTTTGGGATTCTCGGTGGTGAAAAGATGAATGTCACGTTTCTTTAATTCTTTTTGGAAAGCTTGGTTCAGAAATTCGGTGCCTTTGTCGGTTTGAAATCGAAGAGGGTGACGACCACTTTGTGTCAACACCCATTGCAGGGCTCGCACTAACTCTCTGCTCGATTTGGAAGTTAATGGCACGACCCAGGCAATTTGGAAAAGACGTCGATGACACAAAACAAATATTTGTATCCCCGATTGTAGCTGGCCAAATGAGAGACATCGGCTTGCCATTGATGGTCAGTGCCTTCCGCTTGGGTGCGACTTCTGGAAAACTTGCGTCGAATGGGTTTGTGCAAAGTGTAGGTAGTTTGTTCTTGTAAACATCGTTGCACTTGAGGTAAACGGAGACTTTTCAGTCGAGTTTTGGCAGCACGATACAATTTCTGAACTCCTCCTTAACCTGCAGTATGAGATGGGTCGTAGTAAATGCTGGCTAACATTCTTTTTTTTTTGTTAATAAGTCACCCACTCTTCGCTGATGCTACCTTGGTCGGGGCGAAAGGGTGGTTTGGAAACGGATTTACGTGTCCCATGGGCCACGGGAGTGGAAGCTAGTGGTGGAGGTGGTAATGGAACGTCTCTGGTCTTGTTTTCTTTTTTTTCTTCTGGTTTCGCTTCTTTCTTTTACGCTTCTGTCGAAGGAGGAGTGGACATCATCTTTTTAACCCAATCTTTTATTTCTTCTTATTCGGGTGTGGGAGAAGGGGTCAACAAGGACGCTGCTATCTTACTACAAATGGGAGCTGCTGACGGTGTTTGAAAGACTTCTCGTATCTCTTCTTCCTCAGGCTTTCGTGGGGTGGCGTCTCTCATGACCACTGGGGATAGTATTGGTGGTGGTGTGGGGGATGGAGTTTTCACCAAGGTCTTGAAATCTTTCAGAGTGGGAAGAGCTGTTTAGTCTAAAGCTTTCTGGTGAAAGAGTTGCAAGAGTTGACCGTACTTTTGCGATTTTTCAGTTTCGGACAAATTGTGGCGATCCATCAGTGACTGAAATTCGTGTTGTAACTGGGACATCTCGCTCAGATTGGGATTGGGAGGTAAATGTGGGGTCCGCTGTTCTTGCCAACGATGGTATTCCATCCATCGTTTGTAAGGCACTCAAGCTAGTTTTCGTCCTTCCATTTGGTGTCAAGGGTCACATCTGAGATTTTGGGACTCCAGAGGTCCTTTTTATCTTGCTCCCACGAGTCCTCACTACTTGAATCCCAATACTCCTTTCAGCAAAGGTCCTAACAAATGAGGCAAAATTTTCCACGTTTAACCAACATCTTCTTTTGACGAATGGGGATTTTCTTTTGAACCATTTGGCGAAGAACGTGACGATGTTTACCTAAGCATTGTTTCTGGTGTTTTGACAAAGGGATCGTGCCTTTCAAGATTTCAAGACGTTCAAACAACATTCGCACACGGTATCCATGACATCTTTGGAGGTCGTTTGAATTAGTTTTTTTCGCATGAGTGGAGAAGCTTTCGACAGGACAGACAACATGCCCCCATGTTTGACTAAACGAGGAGGCAGTCCTTTCCTTTGGGTTTAGAAGAGGTATGTTTTCTGGCGGGTGACATCTTTGGGTTTTCAGGAGCACAAAAAACGCTGATACCCAGGCTTTATCTCGGGTCATTTTTATACTGGAACGCGTCGCCACTGATTGTCTTTGCGGCGTATCAACTTGATGACAGGCATCACGCGTCGTGGAGGGGTTCGCAACGGACTAAATCGAGTCAGTTCTTGCTTGGACAAATCCAACAAACTCTGTAACATGCCTAATCTCTCTTGGACTTTGATTTTGGGAGCAGGTACTTTGTGAGTAGCTGCCACTGTCACTAAAGAGGAGGAGGGTGTCACCACTGGAGAAGTTCTTGGAGGCACGGGTTTCCATGGGGTCATCAACGGAGAACTGGATGAACCTGAGGCTACCGGAGACGCGGTCACCGTCGTTGCAGGTCGTGGTTTCCGTTGCGTCCTGGCCAAAGTGCCTCTCTTGTGGGTAGAAGCTGTTTTCTGTGGGCTTTTCTTTTCTTGGGGTTGTGACCTGGTCTTGACATCGTTGCTCTTTTACTTTGGGCTTCGTTTGGCTTTTTTGGGATTGGCTTTTTTCTTGGGGAGAACTTTGGGGACATTAGGAATGCAATCTTAAGAGGGAGCGAATGATGACACCACCTAGAGTACCGCTCCCTCCAGGTTTCAAAATGATTTCCTTTTTGGTTTGAGTGTCTATGCAGGGATCGGCCAGTTGGGTCAAGGGTACTTTGTTTCTATCAAAAAAGCGTTTGGTGTGATGATGAATCTGAATGATACTTTGCAGTAATTGACATGCTGTCACCGTAAACCATCCCTGAGACTGGCTTCTAAGACACGAGCACGTATTTGTGGATTTTTTTCGCGACTGATGCCATACAAGGCACGAATCAATTTTGACGGGAAGATGAGACTGAAGGGACGTAATGTTGACACTCTATGAGACAGACGAAAATTGTCTGAGGTTTTTATAGATTTTTTTGGGTTAAGTCGAGGACGGAGACATGTACAGGACAGGCCCTCCGTCTTGACACCAGTGGTGAAAAAAAATGAGTGCGAAATCGCAAATAATCGTGTGTAGTGGGTTTCAAATCGACGAGTAGATAGGGGTGTAGAGTGGCATCGTCGTATGCGTGAGTTAGCCAAGGCGTTCCTAACTGTTTGCCTAAGACTTGCACTTGCGATTTATCTCGAGGGCTTTTAAACAAGACCACGTAATGAGCATTGGGACTGATGGTACGATGGGCTTTACTTTGTTGAAACAGATTTTGAGATGTAAATGACACTGGCATTACGATGGTGCCCTTTGCACCTAAACCTCAGTTTAATTTCTTCCTCGTCTTCTCCTAACATGTCGAAAATGACCAGATGGGTTTGACGGGGGTCAGACACGATTCCTTCGTCTTCGTTTGGAATGCCTTTCACAAACACGATGGAATCGCCTTGACATTCTCGCAAGAGACTGTACGCCGATTGCCACTCTTTGTAACACCACATAATTCGTTTAGGTGGTCGATCGATCAAATGATGTTTATGTTCGATCAAACGTTTGACAAATTCGGTTTTGCCTGAACCGCTAGGTCCAGCAATGGGCATGTTAAAGGGATGACGAAGATACAAAGCCTCACAACTGGCACGATCTAAGTGTACGTCGATGACTTTGAAAGTGGAGGAAGAGGGAACAGAGACAGCAGAGGTAGCCATAGTGTCAGGAATGTCACTTTTGACACGATGACAAACAAGACAAGAGTTTATATACTTTTTTAGGACACGTTTATTGATGTTTCAAAAAATAAACCACGAAAGACTAAATTACATAAAAGCCAGATTGTTATGTACAACGATAAAATGCACGTTAAAACGATCAAAGTGGAATAGAAACAAATCTCTGTACAGCATGTGTTTGGTCACTAAGATGTCCTAGGGACAGGGTGTAATGTTCTGACAGGTTCTACATGGGGTCATGTCACAAAAGTGTCTTCCCGAAATGGTCTTTCAGGAATGCCCATGACAGTCCTCTGAACTTCTTTTGTGCTTCTCTGAAAGAATTCATCTTGTTTGCTTGACCTTGGTACTCACAATGCACTATTGGCCTTGGACGTTGTCCTTTTTTACATGCTGACCAATATCGACGTGACCGTACGGAAGAGTGAAGTGGTTGGAAAGCCTCACTCGCTTCTTTTACACGATTTGATAGACTTTTTCCAACGGTCGGCTGACAGTTTGGTGAGTGGGTAAACGTACAATCTTGTTCGGTTGGTGAGTGGTCACTTTAAAGTTTCCATCCTCTCCAGATTGTAAGCCTTCTTTCAGTACCCCAAAGTTCACCACTCGACTGGTACGATAATCCAGAGTCAATCCTTTAACTTTCCACTCCGTGTGCACTTCTCCTTTTGGGTCACGGTATTCGTAGCCGTAATTTTTAGGACCGCCACTAAGAAAACTTAGAATCCTGTCGTCGGGGTGCTCGTCTGTCCAGACTCCTAAACGGTCTCCTTCGATGTCAGGGTGTTGCTGACCCGGGCGGTCGATGTAGATGCAACTGTCTGTGTCAAAGTACAGGACGCTATCCTCTAACAGTTCTAAAGCTTCGTACAATTTTAAGCGAGCATGGGCTGTCACGTAAGCCGCAATGATGACATTTCCAAATTCGTCGGCTTGTACAAAGTCCAGATCATCTTCGTAATTGACTAAGATCAAATCCTCACGAACGACGTCCACGTGTTTCGTGTATTAGGTTTTGTTGTGAATCATCTTGAAGTAGCGGGAAGGTTCAAATACTCCGTCATGGGTAAACACGGTCGTTGTGCCATTTTGCCCCACAAGCAATTTAACATCACTTTGGCAAACGATCGCCTGCCTTCGTTTTTCTCGATGTGGTCTAAAGGGATGCCTTCCTGCTCCCAGTATTTCTCATTGAATGTCTTTTCGTCTTCGGGAGTGTGACACCAGGAAGGATAGCCGTTGGCTTCTTGTTTCAGTTTAAAAAAAGGCATCCACGTAGTCTGCGAAAATGCCTTTCTGAATTGGGTCACGCTTGTGGTATTGTTGTGTCTTGGGAAAGTGGCAAATTTCGTACACTTCTAACAGTTAGTATACCATGTCCAGAGCTTTAAACAATTCCACGCTGACCCACGTTGCCGTAAAGGCGCGTTCTTCCTGGGTTTGCTGACAAGGTTGATCTTGGTTGCACGTTTCGGCACAAGTACGGCACAAAGGAAACATCAGTTTGCCTTGGCAATGGTGAGGTAACATGGGATGGTACAAGTCCGTGGGAGGCAAAACATTGCACTTTATCAAACCTTCTTATTGTCGACTGTGGTTCAAGTCGATGTGTTTTGTCAGCAATTTCGGGTGCCCTGCAGGAAAGCGACAATATTTGCACACGAAAGGATACAGCGAACACACGTCCAAGTATTTGATTTCTTCTCCTTTCTCTTCGTCAGCTTGGTACAGCAAACAGGTGGCATTTGTCCGTCCTCCTTACAAATTGTCCCTCGGGTTGAGGGGGTCCATCAACTTGTAACTTTCCACGATGCGTTTAAACTCGGGGTCGGATTTTAAACGGTGATCGTACTCGTGTTCCCACATTTCCACCACTTGGTATTCTTGGTGTTCTGACGTCAAGCGTCGCTGTCAAGTGGCCTGGTACAAGTCTTCCATGGTTCGTTGTAAAAACTGATTATTAGTGTCACGTTCAGGGTAACAGACGGGACACCCGTGAAATAAGCAACGTGTTAAACTCGTACACGATCTTGGGGTTTTCTAAGTCCCAGCCATCTACTGAATACGTTCGAATGGTCTTTTCGCCCCCTCCGTTGCGGGCATGCTGAATCCATTTGTCTTCCTTGTCTCACAAATAATGTAACCAGCGTAGGTCTTTGACTGAATATTGGCGTTTGACAAAGTTGGTCGTTTGAGGACTGATGACAGCCAGGGTGTTTTCAGGCATGAATCGTTGTCGGTACACTAAGGAACACGCTTTGGCAATGGTGCAGGCTTCTTTCAAAGGATCTACCCCTCCGTGTTCCATGAACAGTTCTCGAAATTTTCCACAGCAACGTCGTAAAATGTCCACGTCGGAACGACAATACTTTAACATTTCTTCCTGAAAGTCGAAAGGGTCCGAAGCGTGAGCCTGGTACCAAGCGTAGAAAGCTTCTCGTTGTTCGGTACGCATGTTGTCGGGGTCGTAGTCCTTAGCCTCAGGCAAATCGGGTAGAACGGCATGTTGATTGGCTTCCGTATTGAAAAAGTGGGGAAAGTAACCTTTGGCCATTTCTGTCATTCCAAACGTTTTAGGCATTCGGCTCAAAGACATGGACAAGTAGCTCATCGAATCGTTAAACTGTACTTGTCCCACTTGCATGGAAATGATTTTGGCTCCGTTCAAAGTGACTTTAGAACGTTCGGTGCCTTGTTCCGTATAGCATCTGAGAAGAAACTGTCCATCGTATCCGGAGACATTATGGGTCATCACCGTGGCATGGCGATGACAATCTCCGTAACGTTCGATGTCCTCTTGGCTCCACGTCTCGTCGATAGGGTCTAAGACCCATTTGGCAAAATCGTCTAGCGTCTTGGGTCCTCGAAAGATTTTTTCACGTCCTCCAGGAATCTTGCTGCAGTGAGGGCAATGACTAAAGATAGGTTCTTAATAAATCTTGGATGCACTTTTCGCACGCTCGATGAGCCACATAGAAATTTGGAATGTGATTAGAAATTTGGAATGTGAATCCCAGTGTATTACATGCATTCGAAATAAAAAAAGATGAAATTCCCTTTCTTCTTGTGGTCATCTTCCTCTTCTTGTTGGGGTTGGTATTTTTGAATGTAGCATTGATGTTCCAAATCCACGATTTGGTGACAAATATGAGATTTTTTCTTTCCTGAACATACGTGTGCCTTGGCATTATTGGTACGTATGCCTTGTCCACAAGTGGGGCACAATCTTAGCAGTTGGCAAGCACATTTCTGCTGTGAACCTTGTGTCTTCAAATGTTGTTGATAACAGGCAGGGCTGACAAAAGTGCGCAGACAAGCAGGGCAATGCACTCGTTCTTGTCCTTTGTCCAGACAGGGTTGAGAGGCCAAACATCCTGAGCATTTCGATCCACAATGATTGTGTTGCTCTCGATTGTTATAGCCATAGTCACATTTCTCACAGTAATAACCGTATCCGAGGGATGCGGTGATGCTGGTAATGGTATAGAAATGTTCATCGTGATGATAGACGTGAATGTATTTTCCATCCTTAAAATCTTTGCCTCGAAACAACAGAAGTCCGCGCATTTCTTGAGGGTAGACTTTCAGTTTGTAGCGTGGAGCTAGGACATCTTGCAATTTTTGCATTTCAGGAATGCCACGGGGTGTGTCTTTGGATAGGCCGGCGTGTTGTAACAGGAGTTATGCTTCATTTCGTTGTTTGGCTCGGTCCGATTGTCGAATAGATTTACTGGCTTTTTTCCATTCTGCCGTGTCGTTCTTGTTGGCCTAGGTTCGTCCCACCACGATAGCCCTGGCTAAACACCTCTGGTCTTGAGGGTTGTTAATTCGGACGAGGCTCGTTTTGGTGCTACGAAGGTCGTCCACCAATAAGACCTTTTTGCGTCCCTTGGGGAAGAGACCCGTGGGTCATGGACAGTGTCGCTTTTCTATCGATGATGTGAAACGGGCCATTGGATTGTTGCACGTGTTGAATCTTGTCGATGACTTTGGAAGGTGTCAATTCTGCTGGGCTGCTAAACTCGATCCAAACGGGATTTCAAGCTGTCGTGATGTATGGATAGACTCAAGCGATCGTCTTCTTTTGGCTTGACATTGGTGTTTCAGTGTGGTTAACAAAGAATCCCACATCTCGGTGATGAACCCTTCTGCTTTCTCGATTGGTACGTCGGACTTCAGATCTTTCAACTTTACCGTGTATGTGTAAGCCGTGGTTCTAAATTTTCTAGAGAAGCGCTTTTCCGTCTCTCGAATGTGATAGTACTTTTCAGGGTTTACTGGTGAACTTTGGCTAGGTGCAGACTCTCTGGGCCTGGATTTTGGTTCACTCATGTCATCTTCAAAATCACTGGCATGAATTTGTGCCAAGACTTCAGCTGTTGTACGAGGCGATACATCACGTTTCTGCCTCTTACTTTCTTCTCCTTTCTTCAATGTTGGATGTGATCGTTTTTCTTGACTGCAAAAAGTCAAATGACTACTTGTTAAACACCATGGGTCACTTTATATCCATGACAGACCAGCGTATATATATATAAAGGGTGTGTGTCTTGCCTTTCACTATTCATTTCACTTTCAAACCGAGCAGAATAGACCTTGCATAAAACGTAAGTGTCTCTTGGTTCTAGGATAAGAACCTTCACTCATGCACTAATACATTCACACATACAGTAGGGGTAAAAAGGGTTTCTGAGTTTTAATTGATGTTGGTAATTGAAATAGTATCTCTTTTCGAGAGAAGTGTGTGGCCCTGAAAAGGGCCTTTGGGTATTTGTATGTTTAAATCAACTTTAACTGCCTTAAGCCTTTGCTACGGCCAAGGCCTCCTTCTGGATTGCGTCCTGTCGATGATGTTTGGGTAGAAATAACTAAGGGTGGTACGGCAGGCGTAGTCACAGGATTGGGTTGTTTAGCTCGGGAAGGTATTATTCTCTTTGATCGTAACAAAGAAGTCTGATACATTTGTTTCAGACTTCTTAACTGTGCTAAAATGTCTAAAAGTACCGTGACCGTTTGTCTTTCACACCCTTGTTTCATTCGCTGCTTCTTGTTCCTGTCGTTTTCTTCTTATTTCTTCTTCTTGCTGTCGTTGAAGAAGAAAAGCTTGTTCTGCTTCCTTTCTCCAGTTCTTCTTTCTGTCTCTGTTTGAAATTCTCCACGTGTGGTAAAGATGAAGAAGGTACTGGCAAAGGTACTGGTACCGGAACAAATCCTTGCGAGGTAAGAAAATCCACAAAATCCCAATTCAAAGTAGCCTCTTATGGAAGTAGCTCCGTGTTCACTTTGGTAATCTTTGCTATTTCATCGCTTTTCGTCTCCACGACTGGTGGTCCCCAGTTCATTGTCTTCTGAGTTTCCGTCATGATTGAAAACGGTGTTGCATGGACTGACTGCGCACAGACGGTAGCGCCTCTATATAGGGAATGTGACGTCGCAGACTGCTCTCTTCGGATTGGACAAACGACTCCGTGTGGTGACTGAATTTTGTAACGCGTGTTTGGATTGGTCAACTAATTCAATCCGTTTCGATCCTCCTTTCCCTGTAAATAACCGCAGTTCGCTGCATTCCTTCACCTGTTCTCGTCACAAACATGTGGACCGACGTATAATGCTCTATTCTCGTATGACCAATGCCATGCCTTCTGTGTTAACGAAATGATGTTAACATAAACCCAAAGGCCCTTTTCAGGGCCCCTCATTGGTCTCGAAAAGAAATTACTTTCTTGCATAAACCTCCAATTTTTTTTAAAATGTAGTGTCAGTATTTGTCTCTTGTCTGTGTTATTTAAATCTCCCATGTTCAGTTCGCATTGTCGCCAGAGTGCCGGGACCGTGTTTGTAATGGTAAGTCCCATTGTCCCCAAAGTGACGGTCCTGTATTTCCCATGTTCCATTCCCCCTGAGGCTAGACAATCCCACCATGTTCAATTCCCATTGTCCCTCTATAGTCGCACCCATGTCAAAATTCCCCATGTTAAATTCCCCTTGAGGCTAGGGTACAACCCTCCTAGTTTAACATTACAGCCCCATTAAGGCTAGGGTATCCCATTGTACTACTATGTTGCCTGTCGGTGGAGTTACAGTTCATTCTGCAGAATGCACTTTTAACTTGTACATAAGGCCGTTTAATATTCAATGACTCGCCCATTAGAATGCGTTGGTATACGTGTATACTAGGGATAACATACATTTCCTTGTAAAGAAACTCGTGACAATATTGAGGTCCATCACACAATATAAAAAGGTTCAATGA
Organism: Sinohyriopsis cumingii; assembly: GCA_028554795.2. Classification (NCBI taxonomy): domain Eukaryota; kingdom Metazoa; phylum Mollusca; class Bivalvia; order Unionida; family Unionidae; genus Sinohyriopsis; species Sinohyriopsis cumingii. The sequence continues at coordinate 3,488,692 of CM068826.1, read as the reverse complement.
TACCGTAATTTTAAGGGGTGGGGTGGGGTGGCGAGATTCTGGTTTTAAACATAACGGGAAAGAAAGCACGTAAGTATTAGCGGGTTAAGACATTGAAACAATATGTAATATGATTGCATGAACTTATTATTCAATTATTAAAATAAATAATGAGAGAAAGTATGTATTTATTTAAAGGAAGATTGGGGGCACTCCACGTGGAACGTTTAAATAGTTTGCTTAAACGTGTTCCTATACAATGAAACATACATAGCGCTATCCAAAATACAACGTCAAGTCCAGCCACTGTGTAATACGTAACACAAAATATATTATCCATGCAACACGTGTAATCAGCAATAAGGCATCTGTTTACCTTCTCCGTATATATTTACGAGTGGTTGTTTGGTTTTCTGACGAGTTTAGTATTACCAAATTACTGTTGCTGCTGTTGTAGGGTTTAACGCCATTTTTCAGCACAAGATAGGCTATACATGGCGGCCAGTATTAATGGCGGAGGAAGAACCCGGGAAAATCCCGGAAAGAACCACCGACCCACGAGAAGCTACTGGCAAGCTTTCTCACATACCAACATAGGCCGAACCCGCGACTCGAACCCACGCAGACAGAGGTGAGATGGCAGTGATCCGTAACGGTGAGCGCTTTAGACCACTCGGCCACTCGGGGCCCCATTACCAAATTAATGAGTGAAGATGACGGAAAAGCATAATCACCAAAGTAGATGTGATATGATGTAAAACTTTAATGTATTATTTTCAGGTGATGGAGATAAAGTTGGTTCAGTATATTCTCTCAGTTCACATGACAAATACTAAAACTGCTTCCTAATGTTATGTAAATATTGTTTTGTTATCAGTTTGGTTACTAACTTGTTACACGTTTACTCGATTTTCCATTTTTAAGAAGTTGAAGTGAATCATAATAAAACAGTTTGTCGCCGAATAACACGTAGTAAATGCGTATATGCACAGGGTTTAGCATTTAAGCCATAAATGTGAAATTACTGAAATTAAGTCAATAATCCTCCAAATGGCGTTGAATCGTTGGAACCAAACTCAAGTTTAAAGTCACAGGAAGAAACTGAACTGTGAAATCAGATGTATATTTTTAAAAAATTGATTTTCTTGTTTTACGGCAAAGAAACAGAAGAAGGCTGTTGCTATTTACCTAGGCAATTGGAGTAAAGTGCCTTCCACACGGACACACCACGGTAGCCGATTCAAGTTTTGTTCACAATAGAATTCGAGCCAGCACCCTTTAGGTCGGGAGTCGGGCACACTAACCACTGAACTGCTGTGCCTCCCAGACTCAGAAGTAGAATTTAAAGCAATAATAATCAAATGTTAAATGTCAGAAAATATACTTTCGGTCAGTGTGTGAGGACTTTTTAAGATATTCAGCAAGATATCTCTCCCGCTCCCCCCCCCCCCCTTGAAAACACCTCAGCATGACTCGCTCATTTCACGATAACACGCACGGGACGATGCCAGCAAATTCAGCTACCTGGATCTACAGTGACCTACAACTTGTCATTTGACGAATAGATCAACAGCCACATCGAAATGGCGGCCACCATCGGCAAACTCAGAATCAGCGCCTGGGATAAGAAAAAACGTATTACCAAGACTGGGATGCTGATCTTTCAGGCCTATACATCTTAAGTATCCTGCTACATGGCAGCGAAACATATACTATCTACAGTCTCCAAAAGAAGAAACTAGAAGGACAAGATCACCAAAGCTTACATCCCTGTCCAGGCCAAAACCCTAAACATCTGACACTTTTTAAGCAGCGACGGCTGCGGTGGCTCTGATGCGTGCACAGGATGCAAGATGGACACGCTCTACAGCAAAAATGCCAATGCTAAGAGACCAGCAGGACACCCAAAACTCAGCTGTAAAGACGTCTTCTGCAAGCGTGATATGAAGGATCTCAACATCGGCATCAACGAATGAGCGTCACTGGGAGAAAGCAGAGACAACTGGTGCTGAAAGCTACATGTTGGAGTGCAACATCACGACAAACAATGGCTGTATCTAACTATACAGCAAGCGACAATGCAGGCTGCAATGCGCCAACCCAGGCTCTACCTATCACTGAATACAACTGTGCCCATTTCAGCAGGCAGCGTGGTTTCAGGATGGATTTTTTAGCCACAAGAGGAAATGTAGCAAAAGCTAAAACGTTATAACCAGCGGCTACTGCATATCCATTGTACGCAGACGTACGGATAGCAGTCAGACATCTACATATTAGATAAAAAGTGGGGAAAGTAAGTACTGATTGGAATTTTTTCTCCCATACTGCAGTAGCAGTTAATTTCTCCTGGACATTATGTCGCCATCATATTTTGAAGTTGACTGGAAATGCCTTCTATTATGCAAATTTAGTTGTGAGATGAGTGTCTGAAGACTATTGTATTTTATGTGCAATACATGGTCTGCAGTTTTTGTAAGTCTACTTAGTTTTAACTTCATGAAACTTTTTTTAATGTTTTATATATATATATATATATATATATATATATATATATATATATATATATATATATATATATATATATATATATATATATAAACTTGTATTAAGCATGAGATGAAGACATATTTACCAATAATGCCTTGTATATCGCCCGAAATTGCTAATCTGCGTGTTTGCCATGACTAATGTTTTATAATTTTACCAAATAATAATAATACCTATGTCTCGACGACTGCTTCATTTTATAATGCAAGTTTTGACTGGTAAAATCCTTCACTCTCTCATAGAATGTTATTAAGAATACACATTTCCAAGATCGTGTGATATTCATATGAAGCCAAGACCATAGCTGTCTTTGGCATTCTCCAATGCTAGATATCACTATAAAATGCCACACTGCAGACATTGTAGCGATATGACTGAACAAATTTTAAAGCTACGTTAAATATCCAAATCACACACACACACACACACACACACACACACACGCACACTGCTAAGTAATAAATGTCACATTTGATTCCCATGTAAGATGTTCGTTATCATCCAATGATTTAAGCATTCTGCTTCTGTATCTGTTCCTATCCAGATGTAACAATTCACACCAATATTTAACACACGTGGAGTAATATCTAACACACAACGGTAGTCTGCCACATTCGCTAAGGGCAACATAATTAACATTACGTGAGAGACAGATATTGGTTGCTTTATATATCTCTATGTACCAATTTTCCGCGAAAATGTCACAATTTAACCTCATTGCATTTCTCAGTTCATATTACAAGTCAGACATTCCCCTCCCCCCCCCCACACACACACCTTATTGGTTTATAATATATTTTAGAACTCGTTTATAGTTATTTGTCATTTTGACCATGATGGCTGTAACGGACAAAGTACTTAGATTCTGGACTTGGGTGGCGGGAGGCTGGAATTTTCTTTCCAACCGGGATACCAAGATATTTTTTCTTTTTATCTCCAGATCATTTTTTTGTTGAACTAATATGATTGTTTGAATTCTTTTCGCTACAGCTTGGAGCAAAATAATTTTTTGAAGTTATTTTTAGGGGTCCAGAATATTTTTTAAACGTCTGATACTTTCCCGCCTACAACAGCATTTAAATATCTGGTTCCTAATTCATGGCGAACCAGCACCAAGCTGAAAGCCCTTCATGCTGTTATGCTTCTTGTCAAATTTGGTTACATTCTATTGAGATAGTTACAAGAAATATTTTTAAAGAAAATTGATACCATTTTGGTCTAGATTCTTCTGTAGCAGAGTTTTAGAAGAAGTCATTTCAGTGTTTGTATATTTTTAGTCACCGTACCCATATTTGATATGATGGATCAGCTTCATTTGTACAAGTTTAAGAGCCCATAATACTAATGACAAAATGTTATTACTTCCTTTAGAGCAGGTTTTTTTTTAATATGAAAAACAAGTTCTTAAAATATTCTAATTTTAGTAATGGTAGTCATTTTGTACAAATTGTGAAGCACTTTATTCAGCTTTGGTCAAATACTCTCGATTTTTTTTTTTTTTTTTTTTTTTTTTTTTTTTTTTTTTCTTTGGTGTAGAAAATGAAGTTAGGTAGAGGGTTTTCTCTTAGTAATAGTGACCTTATTTGATGGTGGATCGGTACCATTTGCCAAGCTTGAAATAACAATACAATCGTGCATTCCGTTTTGTACGGAAATATTATGAGCAGTCAATGAGCAGCTTGTAGTTTTTCTACTCTTAGTATTGGCAGCCATATGTGATGACAGATTAACTTGTACACATTTGAAAGCTTTTCATACCAGGATGCCATCTGCCAATTTGATCAGAATTGCTCCAGTAATCTTTAGAAATTTAAAATGGCAATTATCGATGGACTTGCAACTGACGCAGGGCTATACCATAAGTAAATTTGACCTACCAGATGTGCTCTAAAATACACTATTGGACCCAGAAACAGATTATAGTTGTACTTGGGCCTGCTAGTCCCGAAATGTAATAATATTTTAGATTAAGTTTTCAAATTCTACGTTGTAAAACTATCCAGGTATCTCACCAGAAAAAAAAGGGGTGGGGTGGGGCATTTCTTATTGGTCAGACAAACTGAACACAAGAAATGTCATTGCATAGAGGTTCACCAGTGGCGCAGGTAAGCTGGTACGGTCATTCACGTTGTATTGTTAGGACATTTATTACTGGGGTTCGGTAGTGGTAAAATGTATTTGCCTCACTGAGGTTCACAGGATGCCCAAGGAAAAAGATTGTCTGGTAGTCCATCAGAATTTCGATTTTAAAAAAAAACAACTGACATTAGTATTTGTCAAGAGCACCCTTTAACTATTTCTGCTTACTGAAACATTGTTCCTCGCAATGACGTAAGGTCATTGCCAGACCACAAACAGTATTTCTTTAATGTTATGTGTCTGCCTTGTGAATATTAGCAAGAAGGTATGGGGTTTTTTTCACTGGAAAAAATTCGTTGTTACCTGAAAATGAAAATGTGCCAAAATTGCATGCAGATTGGGAAATGGTATGAAATGCATAATCAGGTATGCTTCTATCATGTGATACTTAGGTTAAAAGGTTGGTTTGTCAACACTTAACATGGTTTGTAAAACCTGGAAATTGCCTTGAATTTGAAGGGTTACCTAGAAGATTCATTAAATTCCGAAGAGGTGGTTTTGTCGTTGAAAAGTCATTGAAAATGTTGAAAATGTCTGGGACATTTCGGAGGAAAAACAAAATGTTAGATTGCATTAAAATATTTAACTCTTTGAATGCAAGATTTTTTTGTTGTTTACGTATTTAATGAATAGTGAATAAATATAATGGGAATAAATTGAGTTGTTGAAATAATAAATGACGCATGATAGCTACCAAATGGAGTAGTGACCCTTTGCTGTGCATATGCACTTATCACATTAGTAAATGTGTGGCTAATTTATTTAGGAATGTGCACAGACTAGGAAAGAACCATGTATGTAATTCCCAATGGGAGCGTTGCAGACTTTTTTTTTATTCCTTAAAATATTTTTGAAAGTCCTTGAAAACTCCCTATGAAGTTTCTGAAAATCTCCTGGGCTGTATGAACCAAATTGCATCTAGTTCATCGTGTCAGGGTCATATTGAATACGAGACACACGTTGTAAATTAAAAAGGGTTGCAGACATAAGCGTACAAGGTTTCTACTATGTCCAACTTGAAATAAGACAATTTTATGGAAGGACAAGAAGATAGGTTTGAATGTTTTGACAGTTGTATACAAAATCATCAAAAGTTTAGACTTGACAAGTAGTTTATATAGGGTGAGGTAAAGCAGTAGAATCGGACATGTATAAAGTAAAATGCAGTGAATACAAATAGATGCAACAAATGTATTGCCTCTACGAAGTGAATTCATGCATCTGTTGAAGTGTTATGTATACGTAATAATGTGGATATAACATTAACGGACTAATGAAGTAATTTTTCGGGGGTCTCAATATGTTTTAAGAGGATGTTTTACGGTACTGTATATATTTATTATTAAAAAAAACAACTAATTTCTTTACTTTATCTTTTTTCTGTTTTGTTTTACTAATTTCTTTACTTTATCTTTTTTCTGTTTTGTTTTGAAGCTGACAGAGCCACAATGGAGTCAAGCTTCCAGATAAAATACCTTGAAAGCCTATCCCAGGGCATCGCCGAGATATACTACAACAAACGTTACTGTGATGTAACCATCTCTGTGGAGGGGACAGAATTTGAGTGTCACAAACTCATTCTTGGTGCCATGTCACACTATTTTAATGCTATGTTTTCATCTGGCATGCGTGAGAGTAGGGATGAAGTTATTACCATACAGAATGTTGACAAGGACACTTTTAGGACACTTCTGAAGTACGTATATACTGGAGATTACCTTATTACAATGGAAAATGTTCAAAACTTGTTACGAGTGGCTAATATGCTACAAGTAAAATGTTTACAGGAACACTGTGAGAACTTTTTAAACAAGATTCTGTCATCAGACAATTGCCTCAGCATATGGAAAATGGCTTCAGCCATTGGGTGTTCAAAACTTGTGAGAAAAAGTTGGAAGTACATCTTAGAGAATTTTGTCATCATTATGGAATTAGATGAATTTGATTCTTTCGATGTGAATGATATTATCTCCTTGATCAAGGATAATGATTTGAACACATCATCTGAAGAGGTTGTTTGTGATGCTGTCATCAAATGGATCCAAGCTAATCACGACGAAAGGAAAAGTCAGATTGATAATCTTCTTCCTCATATAAGATTTCCATTCATCAACACAAAATACATTAATAAACTTAAGCGCATTGAGATCTTGACCGACTCAAGGTATTTCCAAGAACTTGTGAAAGAGTTTCCTATCAGCATGAATGAAAAGGCCAGCAATTTGATAAATTCCAGAATCCTCCTGCCTCATCAATATCAGCATCGTCAAGAGCAAGTCCTATGCATTGTGGGGACACGGAGCCGTCATCCCAACCCTCAACAGACAGAGCTGAAATGCTTTAGTTACAGGAGGGATTCAGAATATGTTATGGCCAAACTGCCAGTTGAACCAGGTGCATGTTTTGCAGTATGTTGTACAAAGGAAGATGTGTACCTCTCTGGTGGATACCATGGACAGACCTTGTTTCTCCATTATAATGGCATAACCAATACATGGCAACAGTGTGAAGGTCTCAAGGAAGGGCGTTGGGGACATGACATGGTTCTGTTGAATGGAAATATATATAGTATAGGTGGCAGCTCCAGGTCCTCACAGACTTTATCCAGCATTGAATGCTACACACCACAAAACAATCATAATGAAATAGTTGGGAACCTTCTACTCCCTGTCTCATTCATGGCCTCGGCTGCGATCAAAAACAAGATTTTCATCTTTGGTGGGATGTTACAGGACAGAACATTTTCTCAAAATATCCAATGCTTTGACATTGAAAATGGAACCTGTAAAATTGTTGGTAGCATGCCAGAAATGACAACCTCAGCCAGTAGGGTGGTGGTTATTGACAACGCTGTGTATATCTTCTACCGTGGATCTAATATAATGATGTATACAGAAGAATCTGGGCTGATCAAAGTTGGAACCATGCCAGAGTTTGACCATTATGGTGTAGTGCATCATAAAAGTCTGATCTTAATTGTGGGTTGTCGGAATAACCAGTATTCATCACTTGCCTTTAATCCTGCATCTAGAGAGATAACTGAGTACACACAGACTTTCAAGGCGGCCATGTGTGGTTACCACTGTATGAACCTGGTCATCAGTAAACAGCATATGAAGAATGTAGAGCTAGATGATATATTGGACCAGGCAGAAGCAGGGACATTATAAGGCTGATGACATTTAATAAAGTTGAATGATATGTTATGGGTTTTTATGTGGGGGCTTCTAAATTTATTTAGCTAGTTACTGGGTCTTTTGGTTTTGCGGGGATAGTAATTATATTTTGTTTCTAAGTCCTGCTGAGTCTATGAATTTATTTATATTTTTATATGCTGATTGTTTATTTTTATTACAGTCCATAAGTAACTCTGGGTATGTGTGTGGTGATCCAATCTCTTTTTGGTTTTTGATAAATATTTTCTGAGCGGGTTGATATTTTGGGCATATATTGAATACTTGGTTTAGATCTTCCGTGGTGTGGTAGTTAAAGCAGTTAATGGTTGCTGGTTTGGGTCCTATAAACCTTCCATGTTCCTATCTACGGTTTTTGGGGTTTCATGGTGCTTTTTACCTTTAGTGCTTTTGTAGAGCTATAGTTAAGCTTGATAGAATTTTGATCTCCTAGTTTAGTTTGTCTGCTGTTTCGTTGCCAGAGTTTCCAGTGTCCGACGGTATCCACATGAGCTCGACTAACTGATGTGATGTGGTGATATCGTCGATTAATTGGCATGCTCTGTCGAGGAATTGTTCCCTAGAGTGTGTATTGCGATTTTGGATCGATTTGATAACGCTTAGGGAATCGCTTATAATGACTGCTTTAGGTATTTGGTTGTCTTCGATCCATTGTAGTGATTCAAATATAGCCCAGAATTCAGTGGTGTAAATGGAGCAAAAGTCAGGTAATATGGATCCCGTTTGTATATTGAATTCAGGGATGACTGTTGCTGCTGCTGTTCTTGGTGGGTTGTTTGTTTTTGATCCATCGGTATATATTTTAACATAGCCTGGGTATTTTTGGTTGATTTCATTTACCAGTACAGATTTTAGTAACTTTTCTTGTCCTACTTTATTGCCTAATTTAGTAGCTTCAGTGTTAATCCTTGGTGGTTTTTGTAACCATGGTAATTTGTTCATGTCTGTATTGTATGTTACCTGGTTTTTTAGTAGAGGTATCTTTTCTCTTAGTTCAAGGATTACTTTGGCACTTGGTGTGGTGGGTATGATTTTGGGTTTGAAGACAACTTTACCCTTGTTTATAGCTATTTTGGTGGGATGGTTGCCTGGGTGAGTATCTAATCGAATGGAGTATCGGAGGAGCAATTCTTGCTTACGTAATTTTAAGGGTAGTTCTCCTGTTAGTGTTTGTAGTTCTTCTAATGATGTTGAGGGGAGTGTTCCTTAATAGTAAGGCATTTATGTGGATAGTGTCAAGGTTTTGTAGTACAGGTTGCTTAGCCGAGTTATATGCTTGGCAACCGTAATCCAGTTTTGATCCAATTAGGGTTTTATATATCGTGAGGAGGGTTTCCTGGTCGGATCCCCAGTCAGTCCCTGTAATGTTCCTGAGTAAACTGAGATCTTTGTTACAATTCTGGGTGAGTTGTTCAGTGTGCTGTTTCCATGTGAGGTGGTTGTCAAAGAATATTTCTAGGAATTTTACTACTGTTACGTATTTGATTAATTGTTGTTGTTGTTGTGGGGTTTAACGCCATTTTTCAGCACACGATAGGCTACGCATGGCGGCCAGTATTATTGGTGGAGGAAGAACCCGGGAAAACCCTGGAAGAACCACCGACCCACGGGTGCTACTGGCAAGCTTTCTCGCATACCCACATTGGCCGAATTCTAGACTCGAACCCACGCAGACAGAGGTGAGATGGCAGTGATCCTTAACATAGAGCGCTTTAGACCACTCGGCCACTCGGGGCCCCTTTGATTAATTGATTTTGTATATAGAAGTTTGGATAGACTAGGTTATTATTTCGTTTGGGGGTGAATATGATTGCCACAGTTTTTTCATGAGATATTTTGAAACCCCATTTGTCCGCCCATCTCCTATGTTGTCTAGGCTCAGCTGGATTTCTTTAACTACTGTTTTATTGGCAGGATTTCCATTCCTTTATATGCCATTATCATCTGCAAATTGTGACAAGGTTTTTTTATGGCGGCTGTATTGAGGTCAAGGTCGTTTACCATTAGGTTAAATAGTAGGGGACTTATTACACTGCCTTGCGGTGTTACATTTTCAAGTGAAAATTCTTCTGAATGGGTGTTGCCTATTCTTGTGGTAATTTTCCGGCCTGTGAGGAAATCGCCAATCCAGTTGAACAAGCGTCCAGTTATTCCAAATTGGTTTAATTTGGCCATTAGTCCATTGGTCCATACTAGGTCGAACGCTTTTCCTAGGTCCAGAAAAACCGCTATGAGGTTGCGATCGGTTTTCCTATGTGCGTTAAAAGCGAGTTTGATGTCTGATTCCAATCTGAGAAGTTGGTCAGTGGTGGACCGTTTGTTCCGAAAGCCACACTGATTTGTGGAGAGTAGGTTATTGGTTTCTAGGTGGTGTTTTAACTATTTGCGATTATTGTCTCCATTATTTTGCAAATATTGTTTGTAAGGGAGATGGGTCGGTACGAATTTATGTTGTTGGGATCTTTACCTAGCTTGGGGATTGGTATTACTATGGCCTGTTTCCATTTGGTGGGTAGTTGGCCTTTATCCCATATCCTATTAAAGAGTTTGATTATGGCGATTGTTATATTGATAGGCAGTTTTTTTATATAGATAATGTAACCTAACTGATCCTTACCACGATCAGGTGAAAACAGAGTCGTTTACGGTGTTTCCATCATTGAGTAATACAAGAGCGATGGTGGAATCTTTTGAAGTAATGCTTTGTTGTCTCGCATTTATTGTGGTCAGACTTCACCAACGGCTTCTTTGACTTCAGCAATCTCATGTGGCAAGTGTCCAATAGTCTTTGCAGTTGCGCTAGTGGTTCTCTTAATATCCTTGGTGCGTTTAGCTATTTTACGAATTGGACATAGTTCTTCTGTTTGTGTAAGGCTACCACTTGTTCCACTGTTTCGTTTGTTGCCCTTTTAATATCCTCGGCACGTTCCACAATTTCCTTTGTCGGCTTAATCAGTAGTGGAAATGCTTGTTCAAAACCTACTGTGAGATCTGACGCAGTTTGTTGCGAATTCAGCATATCTTTGGACACTTGTACGGCCTGCACTAACGTTACGAATCAATTCATGGTGTACACGAGCGGTTTTACGGCGTCGCTTTTAATTGTGAGAAAACTATTTATATCCGAGGTGATCCAGGGAACATGTCTCGAAACCCATCCTACTCATTGTCGGCGGCACACCAAGTCCAATGCATATTTGTAAGACTGGGGGCGTCAGTACCACGAAATATCATCAACATGTTATATTTGTCACGTATTACTTTAGAAACGTCAGCATATTGTTGAGTTAAATAAATCACGTCTGTGTTCTTGTGTCGACCTCGTGAAAACAGTTGCGCGGGATTGATTTTGGTGTTCACACGTCATATCGTCGCACACTACATTATTATTTGCATGTGCATCAAAATTGTCACAGGTAGGTGCTTCATCAACAGTTGAAAAGAACTCAATGGTGGCGTTGTCACTCGACGAAACTTTGTCACTCAACGCTTTTTGAAAATCTTTTAAAAACATGATAACACGGCTGGTCATCAACCGACGGTGCAATCATGCACAACCGATCCCGCTTCAGCGATAGTAAAATCATATTGAAGAACAGTCGAGTGTTTTGTGATCCACCAGGGCTAATGATTAGCGCAAGAACTGACTGTGTAACATGGAACTGGTTTCACGCTTGTGTGGTTTAGCTGTTGGTCGCGTAGAAAAGTCAATGACGGAAGAATCTTTGATTTCGCGTTTTTGTGATGCCATTGAATAATAAAATTGGTGTATAGTACAGTCATGTATACCGCAAACCTAACTCAAGTTTAGACCAATAATGGACGAGCCGTGGTCAAGGGAATTTTGTCTTCAATGTGGAGCAAAGACGTTCACGTTCACTAAATTACTCAATACAACGGCACCGGCGGTGATGTCGCTGATGATTTAACAAAATTACCAGGACGACCATAGACTAAATATCCTGGTGAAAACGTATACCTAAATACAATAATGTGGCCTCCGGACATGGCCTTATATACGACTGGATTCTAACAACCATCCGAAAGCTGGTGAAGCACCAGTAAATCGTGTTCATGTTGCAGGTTATCGACGTGACAAATGATATCCGTGCACGTCAACGTGTCGACTTGGATCTCATCTACGCCTAAAATGAAATTAATCCTTAACCCAGAGAACAAATCACAAGATGGATCATCAAAATAGGTATGAAAGCCAATATTTTCAGTGGCGATTACGAAAATATATATATTAATACAAAGCAACAAAGCAAGGATACAAGAACTTAAGAAGCCGGACATTATCAAAAATATACTACAGTCCGCATGGGTATTGGAAGGATGAAGCAGCCTTGGAAAAGTTATCAATCGCGGCAAAGGTCACCCATAGGATTGCCCTAGTATAGTTGGCCAAACAAGCGCTTTGACGAATTTACCTACTATTACCACTATCTGGTCTTAAAATAAGTAACAGAACAGAGCAAAAACCAATAAGTTTTTTAAAAATTTAAAAAATAATATATTTCTCTAGAATACAACGTAAAAATTTAAACAATATCTTACAAAATAGTGAACTATATCCCAAATTTAAAAGATGGTCGAGCACCGGTACCAAAAAACGAAAGAAAATGCAATTAACAGTATTCGTAGTGGCGTGTTCTGCCGCATAGTTCACGCTTTCCAAGGCATACCCTTTTGCATTAATTACATCCTAATGCCATTGAACATTTTGTATTTGTAAAAGTTTATCTTGTTGATTAACTCAAATTTTAGAGACCCCCATAAATTCCTTTATAAATATTGTAAGCGTCAGTCTGTAAAGTTTACTTTACTCAGCTACGCTCTGTAGCACTCATGCTGCAGTAAATGAATCAATAACGTAGTTTTTGTATTATAGTTACAACCAGCAATATAGGCCTGACTGAAAACTTTACCGACATCATTCATCGTAATAAACTGTGCCAAAGACGTGTTTATTGTCATAGGCGGTTTTGGTGTTTATTGCTCTGCGTCTGTCTTGCGCACTCGAGCGTGGTCTGTGACTCCGTCCCTGGTTGCTATTGCATGACTCTTGCCATTGTTTGGCCACATTACTTTCGTTGGTCATTAATACTGATGATTCTGATAATCCACTGGTTGAACAAAGTATGTGGCTTGCTTGCTAAATTAAGTAAAAGTCATGGATGATCGAGGCAGCGACCTAGAAAATGAAAAAAAGAAAGTTCTACAATGCATAGAAACTACTTCTGTAGAGCGCCCCATAGGGGTTGTCCATAAAGGACGTACGCAGATAATACCTGTTTTCCTACCCCTTTCCCCTTGTCCACTTTTGTCCGCATGTGGCTTACCACCCCCACCCCACCCCCGGCTGTGGACGTCCCCATCTAGCATTATACACTTTTCTATGGTCTGGCAGTGTAATAGCTGGTGCTCTCAAAATACAGCGATCACTTATCTCGTCACAACATGTAACTCAAAACAAAGAAGAAGAATAAAACAAAGTTCTTTCTTTAGTCTTTATTCAGGACATAGAACTAAAGTTGTCATCTCACAGAAAGCTAATTTCGATAGACGGTCAATGTCTTAATCAACTTCAACAAGAGCAGACTGTAGCCAGTCAAATAAGTTGCGAACAACTGGCAGACCATCATCACTGCTTTCAGTTGCGAAAGTTGATGATGCAGTTGACAGAATAGCGCTAACAGATTCAAGCTCCACAGCACCAACGTCTGCCACTCCAGCTTGTATGCTCACTGATACATGCCTGTGAAATACGGGCATGATTGCCCTTTGCAGCCTGAGATGGAAAGTACAGGCCACACTGATTACAAACGCTCTTCTCAAGATCGACAATCACCGACGGACAGTAGAAATCAAATGGCATCCTCAGGAAGTCGTGTGAAGGCTGCAGATGTAAAAGAGCTAGTCGTTGATAAAGCGATCCAACCGTTCCACTGTTGCTACCAACTGGTGCATAGGTAATCCCTTTATCTGTGCTATAGTGTGGAACAGGTGGAGGTAAAAATCGTCCAGGAAATATATCGTTATTGTAGTTAGTGCGACGCTGACCACAGCACGATTCACTGTTGCACTTCACAGTCTGCAAGCAATACTGCGACTGTTGAATATGCAGAATTGACCACTCATCTGACGGTGGACTGATGTCCAATTTTCCAGCATCACATGATACAAAAGATGCTTCCACATCAAATGCATCAATAACCGTTGACCTCCAGATTTCTGTCAGCAATTCACCGGCCTTCTGGAAATTGGCCCTTTCCAATTGTACATCACATGTCTTGCCATTGCTGGCCAAATGAGATCCATAATGAGTGTGAGGCAGGATCAATCCTGATAGGTCGCGTGACAGAGGAGCCATGCTTCGTTCGACGGTGTTGTAGGCAAAGTGCCCTGGCGCATGGCACGCAACGAAAATCGCATACAGGTTGTTGTAATGGAATGCTCGATTTGCTGAGACTAGTGTTTTCGGAAATCGAGGGTTCTTATCCGGATCGCCTTCTGCTGTTATGACCACAATCGGCTTCACTGATCCATTAATACACGTAACAGGCTGAAAAGCAGAAAGTTTGAGTTCTTCAAAATCAGTAGCGTGTGTCATTGCTGTGCTGTTGTCATGCTTCCCACTGCGAATGAAGATAGCATTCGGCCCTGAATACGATACAGCCCCTGGTTTTATAACACACGCAGCATAGACTGGTGTGTTCAGTTTGTGGCGTTCAGCAATAACCCAGTCGTGATCTGGCAGCTGCAAACCATACTGCATGTGCATCATAACTGGCGCCTACTTATCTGCTGCCGATAATCCTAGTCGGAACGTGCCTTGTCGTCTTGGCTCAAGAAAGAAAAAAACATTGTTCTCACATAGCGACAGCCAGATCTTTGAAGTAGCAGATTGTAGCTGCTAAAAAAATGAGCATCCATATGATTGCGCCTTTCACTGTTTGCTGACTTAAGCAGCTTGACAGTTTCTGTGGTCACGTGACACTTACCTTCAGTTGTCACCGAATTACCTGGAAGCATACGTTCCTGCTCGATTAATGCTGAAGCCACCTTGGACGAGGGCTTCATGCAAGTCATCCGACGTTTTTCAGCTACTAAGCTTCTCACATCGTCTCAGCGGATAAGCAGCTGCTACACATGATAAAATGTCCACGATTGTCTTTAACAACTGTGGTTGGTCATCTTCTAAGCGGGGCCTTCCTACTTTCTGCCGACAGAACCTTTTGAGTCGCTAGCCAATGACTGGATGTTCTTCCGTAATTCAGTCAGCTTTCTCTTGAAGTCAAGCCTGGATGTCGGTTTGCGTGCTCGTTCAGCTGCCAGACATTTTAACTTTTCTCTAGCTACATCTTTTTGCTGCTGCTTTCATCAGACTTTGTTTTCATATCAGCTGTCCACAGTCCAGTGTTTTTTACCTACTGAAGACTAGCCATTTGTGCCCTGACAGATTCTAACTCATTGCTTACTGAGTCTTGTGCTGGTGTATAGCGTTGGATGTTTTCTTCACTCGTCTCTCTTGCTGTTACGTCAGCAGAAGATGCCTCTTCAACCTCTGACTGAACGTCACTATTTATTATCACCACATTTGACAGAAATTCCTGAGATGACGTGGTTATCGTCGAAGTAGTTGAATCTGATGCTTGCTTTGACTGGCGTAGGCGTGGCAGCGAGGACCCACATGCTCATCAGACGACCTTTTTTTTCTGATGCTCACGCATGCCAAACTTGGATCAAGTTTTTGACTTCTTCATTTTATTTACAATTGTTCCACAGCTCCTGTGCACGTTTATGTGCCAGATCTGCCTTCAGCAATGAAAACATTATTAAAGTCGCTCTACAGTTTATAACGCACATCCAGTATTAGCATCGGTAGTATACAGAATATTCTTAAATAATATGTAATATTAACTGGAAAATATAGATATTAAAAACTCTATTAAAAAGTACGTTGCCTATGTCACTGATAAACACACACGTGTGCGGAAGTCAGCTGTGTAGTGGTGGCTACTGCAGCCAGCCGCCTGCTTCAAGGGAGGCTGGCATTAGCTCTTCAGTCTCATTGTAAGCCAGGGTCTTCATGGCAGGCCAGGCACTGTATTGTCTGAATTGAGAGCGTTATCCAGTTCATGGTGCATCTTACTTGGCTATTTGTATACTTGCTCCGGTCCGCAGGGCAGATATGTGGGCCGTGTAATCAACCTCTGGCACTGGGAGCCAGACCTATGTATTAATGCCAACCCATTCATATATATTCTGTGGCACGAATCGTACAAATTGAAATTTACAACTAATTTATCCGTATGGATCACCTGTAAGGGAGGTCCACAAAACATACTGGAATACACGCAGTTGGTCTACAACAGCTATTCAACACAGAATATCATAACAAAAAATACTAGCTTACGTACGTCCCAAGGTCCTTTACATCCCCTCCCCCATAGTGGATTTTACTAGTATAGGGCCTAGCCTGGTTCCTGGACCCTATGTAGTGTTACACAGATGTTCAACAGGGGACCAGCCTCGTACCGGATCCACTAAACCTAGTCTGATTGCCGGCCCTTAATTAGCTACGGCCTATGTGGAATCAGATCATAATTATTAATTCCGGTTCAGTACGAATGTAGTCCCCGTCTATTTTTAGAGCATTTTTTTTTTTCATGTCTTCTTTTGGTGGTGATGCAAGAGGCATTCTTGATATGGAGTTAAAGGTAATTGTTTCTTCTTTTGAATATTTGCTTATGGTGTGGTTGTCTGTGCATGTTTCGGCGACAGTGCACAGTAAGGCCTTGGTAATCATCCGGAAGTGAAATCTGTATTCCATTGCACACTGCTTTGTTTACAGTCCAGCCTCTCCAAGAAATGCCGGTGAACCTATGACAAGAACTTCACTGTGAGTTAATCTTTGAAGGTACTTTAGAATGAGATATGATTTATTATGATCAGGAGACACAGGAAAGTTCAGTACTGAGAAACAAATATAGAGAATATATAGCTTAATTGTGTTCTGCTTCCATCAAGCATCTTAGTTTTTGGTTAACGTGATTCCGCCTGTTGGATACTATACGTGCCAATCGTGGCTGCAGCGATGGTGTGATATAAATCGACATCTCATTTCGAGTAAACATCACCTAATACTGAGATGCGATTTATTCTACCAAGAAAGACAAGTTTTACAAAATGAATTTAATAATGCACTAGGGAAAATAGACCAAAATATCTAAATGTACACTGAAAATATAAATAACAAAGAATTGTATAAAGATGCACTAAATTACATAAATATAATAATGAATGAAAGAAAGGAATTGATTTTTCAAAATTTGCTGACTCTATCTCGGCAAAACCAAGCCCAAAGAATTTCACAATTACATTGTTTTTGTTCAATATACATTCGAATTGATCCCCCCCCCCCCATTTGTATATAAAGCTGAGCAGAAAATCTATAATTGGAATTTTAGGAGATATACACAACAAAAAATGAGAGACAGAAAGCGTGAAAAGGAGGCGAACTTCGCATTAAAGGCGAAGTTAACGAAAGGTACCACTAAAGTAACGATTTCTGTCCTTATACAAATGTTTATTTGAATTAACTCCATTTCTTCTTAAGACTACAGTAACAAGAAAATTGATCCTTCTTAATTCCTAAGTAATATCCAATTCCTCTCCAAAATTTAGCTTGCAATTCTCTCCTCATCACAATGAATGATTATTAATCTCACAGTAATAATTTAGAAATAAAATACCTCTGAAGCAAAGAACATAATATATTGGTATTTAAAGTCAAACATTTAATACTAAGCAATTATTACAAATAATTTTGGTGTCAATCTGAAATATAAAAATGAGCAAGAATTTTTTGCTAATCGTTAACTTATTTTATATTTAATTATTTACATTATGTTCTAAAAATGAAGAAATTCCAGAACTGAATGAGGTTGATAAGCTTGAAGGAACGTAATCATTTTATATGTATTTTTCGTATCTAAAATGTATGAATGTACAAGGCACATCTATGCTATTTAGTAAGCTCAGCTCAGAAATTCAAAAATAAATAAATAAATGTTTAAGAAAGGAAGGCTAACAGACAGAATAAGAAAGATAATTAATCATTACTTACCTGTATCACAGGTACGATGCTGCCATTTCCCGCATCTATCGCAAACTGGCTAGGCCTGACATGCCTATGGCATTTTACACAAGGATAAAACACCATTGTCACAATTAACACAGTTCAGTTCGTATTATACAAAAATATATCCGATCAAAATGTCACAATATAAATTATATTTACTACAAATTAATTTTAAAAAATTACACCCAAGTATACCAAACACCTTTAATAAAGCTAAGGATAAAAATTGGCAATTAATTAAATTTTTTGGCTCTTTTATACAAAGTTACAGTGTGTGGTACGTTTAATTTTCATACCTTTTTCTTTTCATTCAAATTAGCGTGCATTCTTTAACTTAATAAAAGTATCTTAAATTATGATTAACTGTTGACATCTTTTTTCGGCGATTTAGCGGTTTGTTTTGATTCTTTAATAGCAGACATCAATAAATAACCGTGTGATTAGTGGGAATGACCATTAGCAGTGTGCTAATTATTGTTTTTTAAAAATTTGATTTTTTTAAATGCAGATTTGTAGTGTGTGTTAAATTTGATTTCTTTTCATTCAAATTAGCGTACATTCATTAACTTAGTGAAAGTAACTTTTAATTATAATTAACTGTTGACATCTTTTTTCGGCGACTTAGCAGTGTGTTGGCATCTTCTTTAATTGCAGACATCAATGAATAATCGTGTGATTAGTGGGAATTGCCATTAGTAATGTGCTAATTATTGTTTTAAAAATGCATGAATTGGGGTCGAATTGTCCTATGGCTAGGGTTGAAATGTCTTGGGGTCGAAATGTCTTGAGAATTTTCTCGGGGTCGAAATGTCTCGCTCACGCTGATAACAATGGTAAGAATACGATCAAGGAATGACTGCTGTTTTCGTGATTGAGACGATAATTATAGTATGGACTGAGCAATTTTCCGATTGTTTGTTTACCGTAATTCCAGTAAATTTATATAAATAAAAAGTTAGGGGTAGGATTGTTTTTATTTTTATTTTTTATTTTATTTCTTTATATATGTAACGAGAGGGTTTGGTGTGGTTTGGGGTGTTTCGAAGGTTTGTGGTGTTTCGATGGGGTCTCCCTAAACACAGTAATGTACGGTAATGGAGAGTAATGGGCTGTAATGGACAGTAATGAGGACAAAAATAGAATATTGCGAAAGAAATTATAGTAATGTACATTAAATATTATAATTTTTATTGTACGGACTTAAATACGTAAATCATAAATAACAAATGTGGTGGTGATATTGTTTTATTAGTGCACATAATACACTTTAATTAAAATAATGCCAAAACTTGAAAAACTACTCTCTCTTTATATATTTATATATATATATATATATATATATATATATATATATATATATATATATATATATATATATATATATATATTCTTTACTAAGACTGTCCACCTTTTTTATTTTATTTTTGTCTGACTCCGCTCAGCTCTCATCCTTTTTCTCTGGTGAGGTTTTTTCCCTCCTGAAGGTGTCTTTGGTATAGTGATTTTACCATTTGTCGACCTTCATGTTAACTTATTTGTACCCTTGTCTGTGAGAAACTTTCTAAATATTGCTTCTCGTTCAGTTTCTGTTTATTGACACCACACGTCAATAGAAACTCTGTGATGCAAATAATTGGATGCCAGCTTGAAATTGCCTCTTCCAATCAATGCTCTTTCGGCGTCTTTATACTGGGAACTGAAATCGATTGTAATACGTCTATCAGATCGGATATATTTTTTTGCTTCCAGTTGGTTCCAATCTTCGTGATATTATTCGCAGACTCTGCATTATTATCTGTCCAGTGGGCGTCAACAGTTTTTTACCCTCGCAGGATAGTTAACATGATCTTTCAGTATTGGTAGCATTCATTTTTCGAAGTATGGCTGGAAACCCGACGCTTTTTCCGAAAAGACATATGTTGCATGTTTTATTCTTGCTTCTAATACTACAGAATTATCGGCCTGTGCAATTCCTTCGTCACCGAAAAGGGTGTTTGCAACTGATTTTCTATCTTGCACGTTGACGCCGACCCTTTTTTTAAAATAGTCAGTGACATTTTTCTTTAAGTGAAGTGTACAAACAATCTGTGTCGCTCCAGGGAATGACCGCTTTAAACTTTTACGAATTGTAGTTTCGTCGTCTGAGCCGACAATCATGTTTTCTATTTCTTCATCTGTGAAATGACTGACAATTTGTGAGAGGAAAGCATTGTCAGTTTCAAAGTCAGATTTACCATGTAGAAAAGAGGGGCCGAAACAAAATAGGAGACTCTCCGGTATCAGTTCGTAAAAGTGATCTGTTTTTGAAAACTGTTGATGTTAAGTACATTTCTCCAAGACTAAATGTTTTGTCCACACCTAATACCGCTCCCTCCATCGTGCAACAGAATCGTTTAATATCCTGTATCTGTGCGTAAGTGTACAGTATGATGGACGGACCAAAATCAAGGTGTCGGACAACTCTATTGAAAGTGTGCTGAGAATACACTTTACTTTCTACATTAAGAATGACATGTACACATATAACTATATTAAGTAAGTAAACACATAGACTAAAACTCTCAGTAAGTCTCAATAACTTTACAGATTCCTAAAATTACAGACCATTACAATCAAAAATATATTTGGTCTCCTGAAAAGTTGCAAGAAATTGAAATCGAAGTTATATAATTACAAGCATAATGATAGGACCATTATAAATGTTTGGGAGAAACTTGTCGAATAGCCTAGAAAATAAACAATTAAATCCTTATAAAATAATTCATTACTTTTTGAAGTTGTGTGATACCCATCAAGTAATCACATTTGCCTACAAGCGAACGACACTGACGACAGATGTATCCCTCATCAGTGGAAGACCAGGTCTTAAAGTCTTTGCTTGTTATCACTTCGCACGTAGGGTGGAACCAAGAATCACATACCTGAATCAAAATGTATAGATCACAAATTGAAATGGGTAAACTATTAACGTTTATATGTATGTAAAATAATAATAATAATAATAATAATAATAATAATAATAATGATAATAACTTTATTTTATGATGCTAATAGAATTAGTTCTAGGAAGGTGGTGAGTGTATCTAATTTAGATATATCAGATGGTTTAAGATTTGACATAAACATAAAAAAGTAATTTGTGATGTGGGCTCTTAAAAGAATCGAGTATGTTGAAAATATATACATACTAAAGATATACAGAAAGAATAAATGAGAAGATAGATATCTTTTCTTGTAATATTTCCAGCGGATAATTTTGTGAGTTTAAATAAAATACTCTATGAGAAAGATAAAATATGATTTATTTAACGTCCTGATTTAAAACAACAATTCAACAATAGTTCTAGGGAGCATATTACCGACACCATTTAAAACAACTTGAGTCATTAAAACATGGATGATTTGCAAAAATGTATACAGAAACAGCATAATACATTACTACAGTAAAATACCTAATATGCTTATCATGTATCATCTGACAATAAAGTTGCTGAGATGTATTAATACCATTACGAGAGAGAGAGAGAGAGAACATGTATTATCAAGGTAATGGAATTCGTCATCCAAAATGTTATTATGACATTCAGTACATTTTCTTCTTTTAAATTGATTTTATTATATTACATTGACCATTTTCAAGATACATACCGGTATACAATCGGCAACAAATAACATCGAATTGGACAAATTATCTTATCAAAGACTCAATTATAAGACAGAAAGATAGAATGCTAATTTAAAGACTAAAAATCCTCATTTTGTGATCAGTGACATACAATAATCAATCAGATAATAAAGCTAATGATAAAATGCAATTAATATTGAAAAACATCTACTTCACCAAGTTTAACTGAATTTAAAAAATGTACTGTTATTAATTATTTTTTTACACGTGATGTTGTTAACATTACACAAACAGGACATATACACGCTTGGGAACAAATTATTTATAATTCTAATCGCTTCTTTCATCTTTCCTTTTCACATTTGAAAGCACATTATTGAAGCACTGTGTTTATTATAAATGGCAACAACTGATACATTTTATTGGCAATTATGTATTTTATGTAGATACTGTTTAATGTTAAACACAGATAACAAGAGGTTTGCATATTCAAATGAATGATTGTACAGACAGCTCAAAGAAGTTGCAGGGATAATATAATAATAATGATATATATTAAAGATAATTAAATGGAAACTAAACAATATATAAGCAATTCAAAAAATGACATACCTCACATAAAAGACAGCCCGACTCGTAAGCTTTCTTACAGTCACCGCAAGGAAACTGTTTCTTGCTCTTTCCTTTTACCATTCTGATAATATCCAAGATATCACAAACGTCCACAAAATTGAAAATTTTAACACGGTGAATAGAAAAAAGTTTTTTGGTTTGACTGCAACCTTCTTATATAAGGAATATATGTCTATTGCAGCCTTCTCATTCTTATTCATCTTGATGCCAATTATTTACATTAAAAATCACTGTTTAAACATTAGCGAAAGTTGGTAACAAGCACTATTGTTCATCTACTAACTCAAGTCTGTAACAAATATTATTGTTTATACCTCTATTCAATTATATTAATGTTCATTGACCATTACATCTCACAGTATGTCGTTAAACGATAGTTATGTTAGGCCATACATGACACTGCCTGCTCAACTTACTGGAATCTATGTGCAGCTAAAGTGGACATCAAAGACAAGTGCAACAGGTGTGAATGCGGCATTTAATGAAAGCACACTATACTAGTTTTAGGTGTTTATGCAAGTGAAATGTTTCAGCCATTAGTCCTACAATAGAAATCAGTTAACTATTTTTTTAAATAAATTTTTTTGAAAAAACGAACACTTAAATTGAGTCTTTAAAATGAAGACAGAAATAAAATGATAAATTTATTAAGTTCCATAGCTCTGCAACTCTATGTTATTATTTGATAACATATATTAGTGTATACAGTTCACAAGTGCCAACATATATATTTTGTGTTGTTATACATATATGATTCCCCCAGAAGATCACATGTGTGAATACAGAGCAAAAGGATTGGACATAAGTTTTTCAACTTACCAGTTTTACTCCATTATAAGCATAACTAATGAACATACATGCTTGAGGTCTCCAAAAGAGTCAAGACAGTTGACATACATACAAAGAATTAAATGAGAGGGTAAGTTACTATTGCACGTAAGCGATTGACTGCCATATGTGGTACGTGAGAAAGTTAATGGAAGGAAAGGAAACATTGGAAAGTACGCATGGTAGCTTGTTTTGAATTGTCGCTCGTGAGAAAATAGTAGTATGTCGAGGAAAGCAGACGTGTTTTGGATGTGCTTTTGGCCAAGTGTAATATCGTCTGCCATGGCACGAGCAAAGCAAATGTGAGTACTAATCGGGACGAATTAGAAAGTGTTTTCATTTATTCATTGTATTGTATTGTATTGTATTGCATTGTACTGTATTGTACTGTATTGGGTCTGCTTTCCCGGTTCGGAAAACAAACATCTTTATTTTCCCTTTTCTTTTTTTTTAATTTTTTTGACCTTGTGTCCCTGAGAGACACAAAACATTTATGTTACTTGGATAGTACTTAACACTTTATTCACAAAATTAGGAAGGGTTGATCGCCTTGTTTATTCTAAATTCTGAAAAGAAAGACTAATCACCAATAATAGTGGTGTGAGACCCTAGTTCTATAGAGCAAACAGGAAAGTGAGTAAAATTCAAGACTAATGGATCAAGAAGGATTTGACTTACGCGCATTAGGCGCAGTGAGCACTAAGCCCAGCAGGTCGAAGCTTAGTGACTATTTCAAAACAAAAGTTGAAAATAATGTACTATTGGCCTTTCATCCCCCCCCCCCCCCCCCCCCCGGGTGTAAACAATTAACTTTGGCAATATAAATAATGCACCCAAGCAAGGGGAAATTTTGACAGCCCTTAATATAATGGGGGTGGATATTGGGAAAATAGACGGAATACAGAATGGAGGGTACAATGGGTATGTACTATACCCTAAGTAGCATGATATTCCACTGATTACAACTAACACCGTTGAAGTGAAAGGACTGACCGCCAAAGTGGATACAACTACACCCTTCATCAGAGAGATCGAAGAAAGAATGACAGAGGTGCTCGTATCAGGCCTTCCACTGGAGATCAACATAAAAGAACTAATCAACAAAGTTGAAACGAAACTAAAAACAAAAGTGAAAACGTACAAAATGTCCACCATATGGGGCTTTGGACCCATAATATCCGGCGTGAGGATACTTTTAATACCCAAAGAAGAAGCGAAGAAAGTACCCACCTTTTTCTACGTGATGGGATTTAGACTTAAATCGTGGTACAAAGGATGTGAGATGGATATAATGTGCCCTAAGTGTAGACAAACTGGGCATAGCCCAAATACAATACTTCTCAACCAGCAGTACCCACATATGTAAGCAAGGTGGCAACACCGGTTGTGCAGCAGAAAGAAGATTGTGATACACAGATACTAAATCTCATATCACAAATCAGAAAAGAAACAGAAAAGGAAAAAGAGAACACAAACCTTAACAAAGAATATGAACAAACCGAAGTTCAAGAACTCAACCATATAACAGATCAATTACAGACAAACAAAAGAGTGGGTAAATATCCTCAGCCCGAACAAGACTGGCAATCTCATCACCCTTCATAAAGACCAAATAACCTTGAAAAGTAGATTTGCACTCCAACAGGAAGAGGTAAATTCCTTACAAGAGGAGAAAGAAGCAGAAAACAAAATGGAGATTTCCGGACTAACTCTACTAACATCAACACCAATCCCCAAAAAGATTCAACAAAAGAGAAAAGCGTTATCTGGATCTAGCTCTTCACAGGAAGACGCGATAGACGAGTTGGGAGTAGACACACCAGAAACAGCCCATAACAAAACCGAAGAAAAAATCCTGCAAAACGCAATACGGAAAAAGAGAGCAGAAAGGATGAATGATACAGACAAACAGATAGACACAGACAACAAAAGTGACATTGAAAGCGACAGGGAAGACGAGAAAGAGAGTGATGAAAATTTCGAGACCGGCACAGAATATGAAAGCGATACAGACGGGACGCAACAAACGGAGAACACAATAGGAACGGAAACAGACATGTAGACAGGAAGCGCAATCGACAATACAACTGGAACTGGAACTGACGAAAATTCTACTGATACTCCATTAAACAGTGCAATGGAGGGGGGGGGGTCCAGTGTCCCCTAAATTAAATTAAATCAAATTCAAATTAAATATAACTAAACTAAATAATATAGCAATTCTACTATTAAAAATAGTTAAAAATATTCCATACAACCATAAAAAGCGGCAACCGGGCAATGATAAAGATGGAGGGAACGAACTTTCCTGTTTTGTCAATAAATATGAACGGGATTAAGAAAAAATCCTGAAACTAAGTAATGGATTAAATTATGATATCTTGCTAATACAAGAAACGCATAATGGATTTACCAAAGAAATGATATCCTTATGCGAGGAAAAGTTAAATGGGATAATAACTAATAACTATATCGGAAATGATATGAAAGGGGTGGTGGCAACTTTGATAAAAAAAATAAAAATGGGATTAAATGGGAAAGGAAAGATGAAGGGCCTTTTTTCAAAGGTAGATTACTATATGTCGTAATAGAGGGAACACATTTAGTCAATATTTACATGCCAGCGAATAAATACAAAAAACAAGAATTTATAGAAAAATTATCAAAGTATCTTGAAAAGAATACAACAGAAAACGTCATTTTAGGAGGAGACATCAACTATGTGGGAGATTTAATAAATAGAACAGAAATGTTAACAACTAATGACTTAAGATTTAAGCCAGAAATAGATTTTTTAAATAAACATAAATTTATAGATGTATATAGGAGATTAAATATGGTTCGACGTGAATTCATATATGAATATAAAATAAATAAAGGGAGTAGATTGGACAAATTCATGTGTACGAACTTTAACAAGAATATACACAAAGAAGCAGGAATAGTGGATTTCATAGTATCTGATCATATATAAATATTTATTGAAATAGAGATAAAACAGAGAAGCAAGTGGGGCAGAGGAGCCTTGAAAATGAATAATAAAATACTAGAGGACCCAGAGTGTGTAAAAGAAATTAAAACAGAAATAAAGAATTTTATAGAGAAAGGGAATAAAGACAGTATTAATGAATGGGATAAATTAAAAGCAATCTTTAAAAAAAATATCAATAAAGTTCTCAAAAATTAGAATATGGAAATTAAAAATGGAAAAAGAGGCAATAGGAAGACAATGACAATTGGAAAAGGAAAATACACCAGAACTGTAAAATAAACTAAGTAGCAAACTAAGTAAAATTTTGAAAGAAAAACAAAACAGTAAAGAAATAAAAGCAGGAAAATTCACTGCAGTTTACCAAAAAGCGGAAGGACTCTACAAAAGAGAAGAACTTAGGCGAGGAGGTGAAAAATGCATAGAAAGTCTAAAAGAAAAAACAATGAAAGAATAACAGATAGGAATAAAATCATGGAGTATATAAAAAACTTCTATACAAATCTATACCAATCTCAAGTAATAGAGGATAAAACAATTGACAGTTATTTACAAGACATCGAATGCGAGATGATATCATCAGAACACAAGGACTTGTGTGATGATTTCATCTCGACAGTAGAAATAATGAACACAATCAAATTGCTAACTGAAAGGAAATCCCCTGGTGGAGATGGACTCACGGGAGAATTTTTTTCTAAATTCTTCTGCGAGTTGTGGCCCATCTTAGAATGATTGTTTAACAATATTTTATTAAGAAATAAGACCATGACAAAAACTATGAGGGAAGGCATTATAAAATTGATATATAAGGGGAAAGGAGATAGGGAGGATCTAAAGAATTGGAGGCACATCTCCCTCCTAAACACAGATTATAAAATTCTAAGTAAACTACTAGCAGAAAGAATCAGGAAGGGTATGGATAAAATAATAAATATTAACCAAACATGCGGGGCAAAAGGAAGAGACATACAAAACAACATATTAAGTATTAGAACGCGTATAGACTACATAAATGATAGTGGGTTGAAAGGTGCTAAGGTACTTTTTGACCAGGAAAAAGCATTCGATAGATTGGAACACAACTACATACAAAAAGTACTAAAAAA
Organism: Sinohyriopsis cumingii; assembly: GCA_028554795.2. Taxonomy (NCBI): domain Eukaryota; kingdom Metazoa; phylum Mollusca; class Bivalvia; order Unionida; family Unionidae; genus Sinohyriopsis; species Sinohyriopsis cumingii. Next base: position 3,461,499 of record CM068826.1, on the reverse strand, counting down.
ATTCGGTTTTGGAAACAATTTTCAAAATTGGACCAAAATCCTGTACAGTAAAATAACGTCAAGAGTACAGGTCAATGGGGCAAACACTGGGCAATTCGACATTAAAAGATCGGTGAGGCAGGGATGCCCATTATTGATGCTATTATATGTAATAGCAATAGAAATTCTAAGCAAGAAAATAAGACTAAATAAAAAAATAGAAGGTATTAAAGTTCCAAACATAAAAGAGGAAACAAAAAATGCTTCAACACGCTGATAATTGCACGAACTTTATAAAAGACCCAGAATCCTTCAAATACTTAGAAAAGGAAGTTGAAGAATTTGGTAAGGCCTCAGGGTCGAAAATCAATCAAGGGAAAACAGAAATTCTTAAAATAGGAAACTGGCGAGGCAAGCACTATGGTTTACCCGCACATCTTATTAAGGAAAGAGTTAAAGCTCTAGGGATCTACTTTGGGAAAGGGGAAGAAGAAGAAAAGTGCAAGGAAATGAGAGAGAGAGAGAAAAAAAAAGAAAATGTGAGTATCTGGGCGCTCACGCCGCTCTGCCTCTTGGAACGGGCCCAAGTGGCCAAAACATATATGTATGCAAATATAAACTTTATTCTAAAATCCATTGATATTGAAAATAAAAAACTAGATAAGATCGATAATCCAATAGTTAAATATATATGGGACTTTAAAACACACTATATAAAAAAAGAAACACTTTACAAACCTAGGGAAGGGGGGGGGGTAGAAATACCAAACCCTATAATAATTAAATAACGCAAATATCCTAAATAGATTTAAAAGAATAAAGGCAGAACCGAAATCACCATGGGAGGGGATATATATATATATATATATATATATATATATATATATATATATATATATATATATATAGTTTTTTTATGAGAAATAGGAAAGACATCTACCAGAACAATAAATTAGTTAAAAAATTTGAAGTAACACGAGAAAACTTAGGAATATTAAAGAACTATTACAAAAATACAGGGACAATAAGGATTTGTGGGAATTAGATGAAAAACTAACATACAAATGGTTAAGTGATACAATTACTGGTAAAAACAAAAACAAAGTAGAACAGGAAAACTTACATGTAAATTGCAAAAGAGCGTGGGGACACTGGATCAAACTAGGATCACTTAAAATACAAAGCCTCTGCTTCAAATACATGCATGATGCATGGTTGACGGGAGAGGTTGCAGTGCGACGGCACATGGTCAGAGCATCGCCGAAATGTCCACTGTGTAAAAATGCAATATTTAGTTTTAAAAAAAAACACACCATGGTACAGTGTGAAGCTAGGAAAATGCATAGAATAAAATTAATAAGTGAAATATGCAAAAGGGAGACATACAAACACCAAAATATACTCTATTTAGATGGCAATTTCGACAAAAAAAACACTTTATGCAATAACTGAATATAGTATAGAGACCATGAACGCCTGTGGACAGATAATAGTGATAGGGAAATAAATCGGGTAACCTCCCTTGGATGATAAACTAGCACTTAAATATATCTCAATCATTAAATAATTTAAACTTCTCCTTTTGCAACCTTATAGAAAACAAAATAATTTTTATCTAGCAAACAAACTGGGATAGAGATATATAGGAAAAGGGGAGGGATAGAGGCTATGAGACTACCTCCAATGGGGTAGCTACCGAAAAGGGACATGGCCCCTGCTCAACCCCCTCTCTTTTTTTTCCTCTCCCTCTATTATTTTCCTCTTTTTTCGCCAAATTCAGCAAACATTTCCTTTAAAGAGACACCAATTTAATAACAAATCTATCGCTAATTATTTTAACTATCCCTCTATTTTTCTTCTCACTGGATAAATCTCCATCTTGTGGAAAATAAACAAATCTGGGCTCCTTTGGCAGTAATACTAAATATGAATAAGGCGGCCCAACTCGAGAGGGGAGAAATAGAGGAAATAAAGAGAGTAGGGACCCCAACTCGAACCCAGCCGACCTAACATATATAACGCACTTAAGCGAACAACGACACAGAATAACACGCAAATAAAACATTAGGTTTTATTTATTTTTTTGAAAGTTATCACACTGTTCTTCGACAAAATTTTAAAAAAAATTAAAAATAATGCGAAAAATAAAACATAGACCATAAGAAAACTGGCAAAATTTGAAATAGATGGCTATCCCTGTCACGGAATTGTGTTTGAGTTATATCAATATGTATATGTTGTCAAAAATGTACTCGGGTTTCGTTGCCGCGTACAGTGTCACCCGAGGGTGGTATATTTTTTCGGCTCTAGTTATTTCGAAATCCTGAGCGAAACTCAGACCATGCTGCACGAGCAAATTGCTTGCAGCGGGAAACCTAAGTACCTAGCTGCGCATATCTGTCACAGCTAATGTACATATAGAGCAAATTCTCTATAACCAAATTACGTTACGCCGAGTCTTGTCAGGAAGCTTTCCCTTTACGGTAGCAAATCTGCAGCAGCAGATTGGCCGAACAACCTCTAATTGGTTCACTTATATTTTCGCGAATTAAGCCTTCCTACGAAAACACAAAAGTCGTATTAAAAAAATGCGTATCCAGCGTAAATCAACTTTGTTTACCTGTTATCGCCGATATGTTTTTTTTTTCTTTGTTTTTCGAAGGAAAAATGCGCGATCGTCGGTGACAATTTGGAGGCGCTCCTCCCCTGCTATAAATTAAAAAATTAAGTTAATAATAATGGCAAATATCGGAGAAGCACATTCCGCTAGATTAGCTCGAGAGCAACTAGAAGCAATAAAGAAATATCTTCCCGTGAGAGATTCTGTAAGACAAAAATTACAAGCGCGGCAACAAGCACAAGTTGAATATGCTAAAGGCACGGAACAATTATTTAAAACCGTCACTGCAGCTACTGAGAAAGCTACGGCGATCACAGAAAGAGCTTTACTGCGAGATATCAAGGATAAAATAGGTATTATTCTAGTGTTTAAACAAACCGCCGCGCAGGCTGAAAAAATTACGAGAAGAACCAAACAAACAAAAAAGATTTTACGAGAACTTCCAACTGATATAGCTGCAGCTCAACCTCCACCCGTCGGCGAAGAAATATTTGAAGGTATTGGACAAATTCATACTGAAATCGGTGATATAAAAGATCGCATACCAGAAACAGAAACAGAACAATCCAGGGCTAAAGTTGATATAAAGGATAAATTTGTCGAAAAGGGTATTAAATCCATAAAGGCGTTTCCAACCATAGATGGTTTAGCTGAGTTTGCCGCGCGAAGTTATGATCAACGAGGCAGAGTTTTAAAATCCGAATATGCCAATGATGCTATAGGTCGTGAAAATTGGTACAAGTGGATATTTCGTATATACTATGATGTTGATCAGGCTAGAAATAGTGATACTAGATATATTACATTTTCTAGCGCAATAGATAATTATTTTGCACGAATACAACAATCACAAATACAACCTCTTCCCCAGCAACAGGGGAAACAGCAACCACAATCTCAAAAGGGAAAATTTCACGATTCACCTGGTGCTACTGGCAGTGGTCTAGGAAGTGGTCTTATCCCCTGTCCTAACAATATCGTCAATGACGTGCAACGGTTAGAAGTTCTCATACGAGGAAAGCGAGCTGGAAATAATTCACCAGATATAATTAATGAAGCGGCTGATATCTGTCAGCGATTATTTCAAGGTGGTATCATGGATGCTAGTATATACCGAGAACTTATTGATGAGCTCGTTGATGACTATCACAGCGACTAGTTAAATAAATAACTAATTAAATAAAATGATTGTAGACAATTCTCATCGAAGACCAGTTATGGTCAGGGTTGTAAACTCACGAGTACCCGTATACAAGATGACTTACGGAGATGGACTTGGTGATGTTGTTCGGGGTTTATTCGCAAGGATGGCTCCTAAAGCGATACCAATCGCAAAACAATTATGATGAAAGCTATCGATGTTATTAAAGATAAAGCTCCTGGTGCTATTGGTAGAGCTGCCGGTAAAGCGCTCTTGGCAATCAAGGACAGACTAGCACGATTAATACCCAGGTCACCACCACCGGTGAAATTACCAAGCACCGAAGTGATGCCGGCAAATGTTAGCAAAGTAATAAATGAAGCTGCAAATCAAAAACTAGCGGCGCTGATAAATCAAGGAACTGAACAAATAAACACATGTCTGGCGGCGGGAAGCGGTCTTTGTTTTAGACAATAACAAATTATAATAAAATGTTTAAACGTCAATCCGACACAGCATTCGACATAGACGAACCGGTTCTTAAAAATGAATCAGTGCGCGATTTTCAGTATTATTCCTATGACGCAACAAAAAAAAACAAAAAAACAGATCAACGAGGACGAATTGAATTACAGTTCATGATACAAGTATATATTTCTTGCCCGCTGAAGCATTTATTGAAGTAGAAGGTGAAATTATAAAAACAGATGACACAGAATACCTTCCCGGGGTTAAAATCGGTTTTGTCAACAACGGAATTATGGCCTTGTTTAGTAGCGCCATATATATATGATTAATGGAAGAAATATCGAAACGATTCAGAATGATGTCGATGTTGCTACAACAATAATTGGTCTAGCAAGATATTCTGACGACTTTACAAGATCAGCTGGTCCATCAATGATATTTGCCAAGGACACTTCTGATTATCCTAACAGTGATCAGTTTATTATTAGACGACCAAAAAAACCGTGCTGCTCCTAATCCCTAATCCTGCTGATATTGACGTGGAAGACATGATTATTAGCGCTAATACAGAATTTAATTTAGGTTTTCATGCGCGTAGACAAATGTTAAAAGGTAATCGTAGAAATTTTTCTTGTGCGATTCCACTATCACATGTCTTTGGATTTTGCAGAGATGCCAGAAAGGTAATTTTCGGAGCAAAACATACGGTTGTGCTTGTTAGAAAAAATGATGATGATGATGCTTTATGGCGACCCATAGGTGACGCTGGTAAAGTAGAAATAACAAAACTATCACTGTAGATGCCGGTAATGACTCCGGAAATTGCTGAAGAACAGCGACTGCTTTCTTTTATGGATCAAGGTGGTAAATTGTTGTTATCGTGGCTTACAACAACCACAGATAGTATTCAGAGTAATAATAATGGTTTATTTACATGGCATATAGCATCACAGCAAGGGGTTTCCGCGACGCGACATATTTTTATTGCTCTTCAGGATACTACACTAATAAACTCACAAACACGGAGTCATATGATATTTGACAAACTCGGTGTCTCAGAAATTTCGTTAAAAATAAACGGACATCAAGAACCATCTGAAAACATACTGTTAGATTTTGATAATAATCGTGTTGCACGTACATATCAACGTTTGATGAAATATCTAGCGCGTGATATAAATATTGATACTGGTTTGCAAATATCACAATTGGATTTTATGACATATTATCCAATCTATTACTTTTCACTAGAACGTCTTGATTTAACTAGACAGTCTGTCGTTGATGTGCACTTTCGGGCTAACGTGGCAAAAGGGGCTATAGCCGAGTACAAAGCAATTGCTGTTATACTCTGCGATAAAGCAATGTTACTTGAAGGTGCTGGCGGCCGAATGAGATTCGTTGACGCACCAGTGGAAAACATGTAGACAATTAGATCATTCTTATCTAAATAAATGTCGTACAATTATGTTAATGTCATTCTGACTCCTGGTCAGGTGAAAAAATTACAATCGAAAAACGCGAGCGCAGCCGGGGCAAAAATAATTTTGAAACAAGATCAAATCGCTAATGGTGGTCCAAACAAGCTATCACTTACTAAAACACAACTTAACCATTTTAGCAAAGCAAAGCAAGCAAAGACTGATGTCCAACTTGATTTTGCTTCAACAACGATCAAAGACATGATTAAGACCGGCGGTATTTTATTTCCTCTTCTCGTAGCAATACTAGCACTGATAGCTGCTGCTGCCCCAGCTGTCGCAAAAGCAGCCGCGTTAGGAGCTGTTGGAACCGCTGCTGGAATGGCATTAAAAAAGGCGACTGGGCGAGGATACAAAAAAAAAGGACGGGGTCTAAGACTTCCAGGAACTCCGCCCTCGTGGTATCCCAAACGGTTTTAACACCGATGTCAAATTTTGATTTGCTCGATGCTGCTAAACAATTAAATATAAAAAATTTCAGAGATGTTTTTATGAGAGATCAATACCACAACAACCGAATAATCCAGAAACTGGAATGATTAATCTCGATAACAGCGATGGTCCAGGAACTCACTGGGTTGCTTACGCGATACATCCACGTGGAATTATCTATTTCGATTCGTATGGGTTAGCACCGCCAGTTGAATTTCTCAAATATATACGAGACATTCCCATTCCAGTCTGGTATTCAACGCTACCAACACAAACACTAACCGATCCACCAATATGTGGCCGTGAAGTATTAAATGTTCTTGACGTGATATCAAAATCAACCAAACCACCTCACAAAGTCGTACACGAGTATACCGCGGGTCGATTTAAACAATCGTTAAAGAATAATGGTTGATATTTACGGAAGATCTCTCATCGAAACAAAGACAAAAAAAACGCGGCGACGTAGATTTATCAAAATATGCGACCAAGGATGATATCGACAATCTTTTATCGTTATCCGGGATAGACCCAGATGAGGTTGTTATTTTTCAGGACCGACACGGAAAACTAAACACCAGCGATATCAAATGGCATGAAATAATTCGTAGGGTTATTGGAGCTACTCCGGGTAACATCCCTGTGTTCACTGACAGCGGAAAAATCAAAGATTCGCTGCTATCAATCGCCGCGTTAAGAGATGATACGCAGAAAGCTGCAGGGGAACGCGTAAAAAAGACCGGTGATACAATGACAGGTGAACACAGCATGAACGGTAATAAAATAGTGGTTTTAAGAGATCCAACATCCCCGGAAGATGCCGCGACGAAAAATTATGTTGACGTTAACCACAGAGTCGTTGACGGTAAATTATCCACGTTGCGGGCCGAGTATGACGTTCACGTAAACGCGTTTGCAAATCTTCGTTGAAACTTTAGAAAAATTAATGAAACCGCAGAGGAATTCTTTGGTACTCCACCCACCGCTGATATGAAACTTTCTGATTTCAAAACTAACATTGACATGGTCAAACAAACACAGCAAGATATCGTAAGTGGGATTCCTGAGATCGTTAACAAAACCAGTTTGATTAAAATACCACCTGGAGTTACTCCAGGGCATATTACCAATATCGTATACACAGTATCATCTGGGTTCGCAACATGGTCCAAACAAAACAACACCATCAAATACACATCAACGGTCACTGGCGTGTACAGGTTGTCTGTGTTCAGTGCCGCTAAATTTGAGATATTTACAACGTATCCCTGGCGACATTCCACCGACAAGTTTTCCGGGTTTGTGACTATCATATTAAACAAGGGAACCGAAGAAACATTTATACTGGAAGCAGCCGATAAGAAATTAACTGCAAAATCTTACTGGTGGTGTTTGGAATTTGTAGCTGAAACGCCTCAATTGGTTACCGCGTAAAATAATAAAATGGCTTCCTTGACGAAGTCAACGACAACATTAGATGCGCAGCAATATAGATACGATCAAGTACGCGAATGGCAGTCAGAGTTAAAAAATACCATTGACAAATGCACAATAAAAGTAAAAAAAATACAAGCGGCGTGTAATCGTATTGGATCCTATAGTATACTCAGTATCCGCGTTAGTTGCATCCACTGGAGTAGTATTATCAGCGCTAGCGCCAATAATCTCAGTAACAATTACCGTTTCATCATCAGTGGCAACTGCAGGTGTTTTTAATATATTCGCGAAAAAAATATCTTCATGCACGCTAACAAAATTGCACGATTATGTTACACTGTTAAACGCGGCCACGAGCGCCTACTCGAAATTATCGTCGCTGATATCATTAAGCCTCGACGATACAGCAATATCAGATTCCGAATTCGCGCAAATGGCAAAGATATACGAAGACTACACCAGTCATTTAAAAACAACAAAGATAAATAATGACAGAATTACTTCAACAGATAGCTGCAAATACAAATCAGACAGTCGCAAATACAAACCCCGTGAAAACTTCTTCGATAACAGTAATCTCGACTAAACCAGAATTTAGTATTAATTTTCCAACTGCGATTCCGGTAAACGAGATCGCGTTAGCACAATTACGAGTATATTACAGCTGGCCCAATATCAGATCAAAATCATTTGGTGGATTACCAGCAAATAATTTGTTTGTGTTTGCGTGGAAAAATAAACAAGATGGCACTCCCGACTGGAATGTCATTTGGTTACCAACCGAGTCATATCAAATCAAAGAAATCAATGAGGAATTACAACGTCGAATAAAAAATATCACAGGAAAAGAATCCAAAATAGCAGTAACCGTTCATGAACCAACGCTGTCTTCAACCATCGAAATAAACTCTCCTGAATACATCGTGGATATATATAAGAGTTCGATCAGAACAATGTTAGGATGGCCTAAAATTCCACCGCCGGCACCACCGATACCACCAGAGCCCAAAAAGTCTGATTATGTCACGGACAAACAATCATATCATGAAATTACACCGTCATGCAAACGACATTTGGATGAAATAAAAAATGCAAAGTTGGGTAGTAGGTTTAGTTTTAACAGTAAGGACCATATTCGGTGGTTTTTTTTATTGATGAACTAATTCCCAGAGGAACCTAATCTATTATTTTTTACCTATTTCAAATTATTGAATATTTTAAAATCATTACTCAAGAACATAAAACACAACTAGAGCCACTACGGCAAAGTTTCCAAGAACATCTTTATGATATAACAAGTTCACGCAGCGAAATCATCACGTGGATTGAAATATTAAATCAGCTTGTATCCGACATGGAATATATTAACCAGCGAGTAATTCAGGCAACAATTGATTACACTGACGACATAAATCGCTATAAACAACATTTCTTAAATGAATATAAAATAACAGAAGCTACGCTGCCGAATTTTAAATTTCCCTGATATCACGCAGACGAACTGCAAAAATCCACCAACAAAATCATTGATGAGTTATTTCCTAAGATTCTTAAACAGTACAAAAAAACGCTACCGGAGCCAACTATCCTCAAATACAACAATAACCCATACGGGGAAGGACGTCATGTATCCCCGAAAATCGTAAATATAACCGAAGTGGTCGCGGTCAATCTTGTATGTGATGTCATTGACGGCAGTTACAGCACGGACACGACAGTATCAAATCAAGTCCAGCAAGGATTTGTTCTTTATTCATTCACCCCGAAATATATACCACCCGGATTTTTAATCGTGCAAGAGCCGATCAATCCAGTCTATCTACGATGTCATAATCCGTGGCTATCAAGAATAAATTTCAAACTAACAGACCAATCTGGTCACCTTCTTGATTTTCGGAATGAAACACTACATATTTATTTACTTGTGAAATCGTAAAAATCTACTACTTCCAAATCTACGATTTTCAAGAAAACAGTCAAGGTGGATTTTTCTTGACTGACAGACCCTGATTTGTAATTAATCAGGCGAGTATTATATAATGTACCAACATGTGAGGGTTTTTATATACGACAAGCAAGTACTTGAAAACTACATCAAAAAAATATTTACACAGTTTCTAGTCGGCCCAGTTGATTAAGTTATTGATGTGTACGGTAACGAAGACTTCTTATTGACCCAATCACAGCTGGATAAACTACAGTGAGAACGTATTTATATGATCACGTGTAATAAAGATCAAATTCTAAATTACGCGCATTCTTGCATTAAATCTGATCGACTAAGGGAAATATTATCTGTATCAGATTGATACAAGTAAAAAAAATAATTATTTGTATCAGATTGATAATATTTTTTTATCGTCAGTGACATTCTACTTTCGATTTCATTTCCAAGTACTTGACTTCATTTCTAGGTATTTACTTCACAATCTGACACATATTTTTTTAGTTGCCTTACGCGAGTATTAATTACTTTCTTTGCTTCATATTCTTGGGATAATTCCAACCTAATTTTTTCAATTGCACGAGACAACGAAACAAATTCATTTATTTGTGCTTCTTCTACTGTAGCTAGCGATTTATATAACTCCGTCTGGATTTTCTTTATAAATCTGTACTGAGCAGGTAAAATATAACGCCCTGCGCATTTAGCCTCATGTAGTGTTTCAAAATCAGACATGATTTTATCAGGATTTAGTTCATCAGATATATTAATTCCGTTTTCTTCTAATTTTTTAATAGCAACAATCACATCATTGATATTTTCGTAATTCATATATATAAATATTATATATTTAAATAGACCAAAAGTAATCAGTAGCCATGATGAGCGGTTATCAATCACGAGTCTTGCACTGGCGTATGTGTACTCCACGAGGACCTTTCGGACTTTTGTTTCGAGATTTTATCTCGGAGATTTTATCTCAGTTGAGAATTTTGTCTTACAGAACCTTTCTGATGTTTTCTCGGCATCCTCGTGATCTGTCAATGGCCGCATTCTTTCTTTTTTGTGGGACCCATGTGACGTAGAGCTTTATGCATCCAAGGCTACTGTTTATTTTTGGGGCGCCACACAAACATACCTCCAGCGAATTCTCTAAGCGAAAGTGAAACGAAATGTTAGAGTATTCAGAAGGCTGTCTGTGTACTTTTCATGTACATACCCCCCAAGATCAAATCCCAGAGGTGAAAAACACACCTCCACGATTTGACGTGGAGTAGATATGTACACGAGGGCCCTGCTGGCGGCCCCCCCCCCCAATTATTATAAAACCCTATAAATTGGGACAGTCGACAGTATGTCCGTGACGAGACTCGAACCGCTGACATTTGATAGAGTCGGGGACGAGAGTCAGCCGCTCAAAACTGCATCATGGTCTTATCTAATAATATAGGACCTAAAATTTATCATACAGTTAACTATTGACAGATAGTTAACAGCTAAATTTAAGTTCTGAAATTTACGTTCTGAACTGGATTACTGTGAAAATAACACTTACCTGTACTGACAATTATTGATTTTATCAAACGCGGCGAAAATAGACTGCGGCGCAGTGTGTATACAATTGGCTGTAGAAAAAAAAATATACAGTTCTGCTCGCTGGATAATATTACCTGCAAGGTAGTGTGTTTCACCGGGTCAAGGGAGAGATAATTGTATCATTGACTTTTACACAGTCGCTGTAGAGTTATCTCCGTTATCTGCATCCAGATAAGAAAATAAGATCCAATTTTTGTACTTGTATGAAAAAGCTGATTTGGTCGCTTTATCTGCCACACGTCGTACCCCCGCGGAGTTATTACCGAAATACTTGGCAGCTGAGTTCATTGACTGAAATATTTTCTCTTTGCCGGTCGCTATATTTAAAGATTGAACTGCTTTATTTTTTTGTTTCCCCTCCCAGTATTCCCCCGTGCAGAATTTTCACTAGGTGTGATAACCTGTAAGTTTTGAGGAGAATTATCGAGTTTGTCCTTGTTGATGTGACCAATCACAAGACCGTCTTTGATCTTCCCAAAGAACATTCGAATACAAACCTGTGATTATGATAGGTTTTACCTCCAGCAGTAAATCTAAGATAACCAGCTTTATGAACAACACCAACTGGTTTTTTCAACCTACAGTGCCTAACTATTCCATCACGATTCGCTTCGTAATTCTTGATGATAGGATGTAGGACAAAATCTTGATTCATTTTGTATAATAATGTATTTGTCTAATTTATAATTTGTCTGAAAAGTTATATAATCGCGCTCACATTGTAGCGCATGATTGTTATTTATTTTTCTTATAATATCTTTTAAGTTCACGGTATCTTTTTCCCCCGCTACTTGCACATAACTGTGTTTTACCCCTGACCCCAACACCACATCGCAGACACGGTATTGGTCCTGAACTCCCTTTTCGAATGCTTTGAGAATCTTCCCCGCAGAATTCTTTCCTGCAGGATTTATTACAAGCAGTTACAGATCCCATTTTAAGCCACTTGCACTGATTGGTTTGAGGCATTATCTATATATATATATATATATATATATATATATATATATATATATATATATATATATATATATATATATATATATATATATATATATAATATTTCTTATTTAAATGTTTGTCTTAAATATAATACGGACGAGTTTGAAAGATTATCTGCAAATCAAGCCCTGGAAAGCTTCTAGATTCGATCTTGACAGACTAACCCCTGACTCGCGGAGACGAGCCCTGACTGATCTGATTGATATTATCAGGGATGCCAAAAAAGAATTTCGTAATGATGGAGCATCTCACGTATGGTCTACATTCAAAATTATACGCGACACTGACGAAGTCAGCGTTGACTCTGTCATTGATGCTGTAATGAATGATGCACGGGCGAAAACGATTATCGATTACCTTGATATTCAGAAATATTATTTTAGAATAAAGTTTATTGTGCAAGCAGATTTCGATACGTGGATTGTCCGTGACAAACGTGATCCTGTCCTTACTAATGGAAAAATCGCTCTGTTAAGCAAAGATTCCAGACCAGGAATGTTGACTGGGATTGATACACCATATTACGCTCGATCGTATCCTGTAACCGCGGTCATTTATGGAATCTATCCGATAAAAAACCCAACATTAATGATCTTGCCCCAATGAGATTGTCAAGGCTAAATTGTGTAGCCGAGCGAGTAATGGGACATTTTTAAAATGCGAAGCGTGGAAACGGTTTAACTGATTTACGACGTGAAAAAATAAACAAATGGGCTGAATCGGTTAAGGATACAGGAGCGTCAGTAAACGATGTCGCTGAATTATCAAGTAAATTAAAGTTTCCAGTGATAGTAAAAACATTAACCGGAGAGGTCTTATATGAATCAGCGAATGAAGGAAAAGGAACACCAATGGAAATTATTTACCATAACGCTCACGCTTGGACTAACGCAGTAACAATGTTTCCACAAAATCGTGTTGTGAGATATTATTCGTCAGAGTTCTCTGGGGGTGGAATGTTTGATGCTATCAGCCGGATAAGCAAAGACGACCCTGTGTCAGTGTGGTTGTTTAAAAATTCCGAAGATGGCGAGCATGATCAATTTGTAAGACCTAACGGCGAATTATATCGTAAAGAATCTCTGCATGAAGAAATGAGAAAACTCGCACAGAGATATTCAGAAAACACTGAGCAGATATTAACTAATTGTTTTACAGTTCCGTCAGTTGCTGCCCACGCCGCGAGAGAGAGAAATTCATGGAGAACAACACGCGCTGAGTTCCTTGAGGATGTTCAGGATAGTTGTATCGAATATGGACATGGCTGTTTGTGGAATACCAAATATGACCACAAGGATATTATTTCTGTGGACATGATTGCATGTTATCCGGGAAGTTTTCTCGAGATGGGCGAGTATGCTGGATATTTTAAAAGATTTGGTCATCTTTGTCATGAGATGGCAAGAGTATCAATTAATGGCCCATTACCCGATTTTGATCTGACAGGATTTGCTCGTGTAGTGTCGTTTGAATTCGCTATGAATCTTCATCCGATTTGTTATGCTTGGTTTTGCAGACATTTTTCGGAGAAACGTTGGGCACCAATAGTGTTATTACGATATATACTTGACAGTAAAATATTGATATCGTTGACCGTCAGTGAAGCGATCATATCGTACCGAAAACGGACTTCGGTTTGGTTACCAACACCGGAGCGTATCAGTCTCGATGAAGTCATTGAAGAATATGCGCGAGAGTGTTCAAACATTTCTGTTGATGTCATTAACAATGACGCTTCTAATATTCTTAAGATTAAACTCAGCAACAGTGAAAAAACAGCTAAAGATCTCGGTAGAAGAATAATTGGTAAATTTACTCAAGGTGGTGCATATGATCATAAACGGCATCACTCACGATTGATTATGGATGATGTTGAATTAGATTTTATAATTGCTGATGCTGCTGCGATAAATATATTTTGTAATCGGGAGGACGCTTACTTGTCTGACGGAACACGGATGGGCACAATTGTTAGTTACATTAATGGAGAATCACCTCAGTACACACATTTAAGATCTTCGATGCTGGCTTATGTTTCTATAAATTTGCTATCGCAAATAAACATATTTTCTGACACTGCAGTTAGAGTTGCAACGGATTAATTTTATATCGATAAAAGATATTCAGAATTACTGGCTCGTTTCACAAGCAATGATGAATTATGGAGTTCGTGGAGAATAAAAAAGGAAATGTTACACTGCTATTGTAAATCCGCTGATGTTGCGGTTACAGATAGTTATTTGTAAATCGGAATTATCAGAAATGTCGTCGGCGCCGTCTGTGTATGATCCAGTATCCAGACACAAAACCGTTTATTTGAACGGGCCGGAAGGTTCTGGCAAGCCAACTCGAGTAATTGAATTACTTCGGAATTCAGATATGATTGTGCTAATACCAACACACAGACTCGCGCGAGAGATGACACAGCGAGAAGTCAATTCTTGTACTTATCACAGCTTTTTTAAATACAGCGGTGGTGTGTGGACACCTGACCGAATGGGAGAGAAATACATTCCGCGGATTATTATTTAGGATGAAATATTTACGGTACCGTTAGAAACATTTAAAATATTTCTTGATTGGCTATTAACAAAAAATACTGCGGTGATTATTTGCGGCGATCACGGTCAACCGCCGACATTTATTGGACCATCTCCACACTTGTGGTTAAAAGATTTTGTTGATTATTATGAAGAAATTGATACCGATTACAGATCTCTTGATGCAGAATTAAACGAGATCAAGAAATTAATCAGATTACAACCGAATAAAATTCAATATGAAATTATGCGTAAAATAATTTCAGAGACTTCGATGAGCGACTTTTGGAAAACGTGGAGACCAAACGATTTGATAGTGGTAAGTAGAAAGATAGTCAGAGACACACTTCAACAGCGGTTGTTTCAGTTACAACGGGAGAAGTTTCCAATGTTGCCAGTGCCATTGTGTTATCGACCAGCTGATACACGACTACAAAATGTTGACGTTGATATACCAGGACAGTCAGGGAAACAAAATCTCGTATTAAATGATATTGTCACAGTTGATGCCAATGTTGTTGAAGATAAACTGCTCGCTGATAAATCCCCGTGGACGCTTGGATACGCAATGACGATTCATTCATCTCAAGGACTGACTATCTCTGATACAGTTGTTTGGATTGTTGATGATTGAATCGAGTGGTCAAACTTAGTTTACTTGGCTGTGTCCAGAGTCAGAAAAATATCTCAATTGCGGAGAATTGTCTTGGACGAGTCAGTGATCGATGACAACGATAAATGTCAAGTCAATATAATAAGAAAAAAATTAGCCGGTTACAAACAGAGTGACAAAAAAAAATAATCGCGGTTTTGAACTTGACGTTGAATTTATCATGACACTGAAGCAACAGCAGAATAATCACTGTGCGAGCTGTAATTGTATAATGTTGTGGCAGTATTCGAGTAATAATCCAAGACAATTCACCGTAGATAGAAAAGATAATCGTCCTGGTCATACACGAGAGAATGTGATGCTGACATGTCTTGAGTGTAATCGATGTCGGGGTGCTAGTTAAGTGATCTGGGCGGTAATTGTGTGTCCTCGGGAATTACTTGTAATTCTTCACGTGTGAATCCACGTTGAGGAGCAGTTGAATCCAGTCTATAAATGCTGGTCTACCTGTAGATCTAGTTACACCAGATATCTTGTGTGTGGTAATACACCAGAGGGGATCAGTCGCTCTTTTTTTACCGCCTTCAAGTTCACCTGGTTCATATAAATATCTCACAGTGACATCGCCCAGTACTGGTTGTGTTGAAAAATCACGTCGTTGTACGGGTATATTTTTTTTTGGTAATTGCGTTAATAGGTTTCATGTTAGTTGTTCGAGTTATTTCACTATTTAATGCAGTTATCACGCTTGGTAATCTTGCAACCCATTCGCGTGATCTCTTGTCCTGAATGAATTCCTTCGCGTACTGATATCCAAATAACCGCGCAGCAAGTGTTCGATTAAATCGCTCAACAATTGCCTGATCACGGTGAATTGCAGCATGTCCTCGTCTAATGTTGACATTATGTTGCTTCATCAGCGATGATACTGCACCCTGAAATTCTTTGCCAGGATCAACTTGTACCAACTGTGGCCATTGTAGAGATCCTCGTTGATAAATTCGTTCAAAAGCAGAAGCAACCTCAGATACTGTTTTAGTCGTTAACGGTTCTGCATCTTTGTATCTACTTGCAACATCAACTACAGTTAACACGTACTTGTATGTAATTTGACGTCTTCGGATTGTAACGGTATCATGTGGTAGAAATAATATATCAGACTGGTGAACTTTATTTGGCACACTGACATTAAAATGTGCAAAGTGAATTTGTTTTGGCGGTGGTTGGTAAATTTGCCATATTGCCTGTTTGGATAACCAATTTTTAGCAGTAACGCGCGTAACTTTTGCTGCTTCAGCGAGTTTACTAATTTCTGCGCTACACCCCCCAGTATCCTCTTGGGGAATAATAAATCGAATCCATTATAATTAATTACCAGCACCTAGCGCTAATTTACCTTTCATTGCGGATTTTATTAACCAACTAGCTAACCTCTCCTTGAAAGATTTATCAGTGATGGAATTTAGCGCGTGAATTAATTTCACATCCGCGAGATGCCTATCTTGTAGATTTTTACTTTTATAAGCTACATCATGCGCATGACACGCCTTATCAATATCGTTTATCGGATGCTCACCTGGTTTTGGTTGATCTTGGTCATCAAGTCTGATATCAAGTCTGGTTCCAGGACCACAATAATTATATCCTGGAAGATGTTTTTCTCCTGGATATTTAGACCACGGAGCTCCTGGTAATTTCGTTAATTTTGCTGCAATATCACCTCCTCGTTTTTTTTTTCTACTTGGCGCTGACTGCGTTGTTTTGTTATTGGAGATAAATTTAAATTTCTTTGTACCGCATCGTTCACACTTGCCTGTAAGTGCTGATCTGTTATTTTTTGTTGTAACAGTTGTTGTATCTGTTGTTGGGGTACGTGCTCTACATTTTAAACAATATAAATCCATAGTTATATTATATTATATCTAATGGAAATCACTGACTTTTCTGCAACAAGGAAACGAGAACCAGTTAAGCATCACGCAGCGCTACCAAATTCTGTTCGTATGATTATAATTGGACCATCTGGGAGTGGTAAGACACAGTTGTTACTTAATTTAATAATGAAGTGGATGAAGTGGGATAAGTTGTATTTGGTAGCTCCATCTGTGGACAATCAACGATGCTACGAAGTGTTAAAAGATTTTAATGAAAGTGCAAAATCATTAAATGAGAGCGGAGATGATGTTGTTGAATTTATAACTGACATTAATGAAGCGTCAAGTATTGATGATATTGATGGATTTATTAATAATTTAGTTGTTTACGAATATGTCATGTTGGATAAACAATCAAATCCAGCTAGGATATTTTCCAGAGGTAGACACAAAAACACAGATGTAATTTATGTAACCCAGCGGTATACACAAATTCCTAAAGTGATCAGGGATAACTGTAATATTCTTGCAGTGTTTAACGGAGTTGATACTCACACGTTACGAAATATACATCAGACCTGGTGCAGCGGTGATATGGACATAATTAAGTTTAGAAATTTATTTAGTCATGCCCAATCAACCCCGCACGGATTTATCACGATAAATTTACATGATCCTTGAACACGGTATCGAGTAGATCTTGATACGATTTTTTAATTCATAGCAGCAGGAAGGCGCGCCTCCAAATTGTCACCGACGATCGCGCATTTTTCCTTCGAAAAACAAAGAACAAAATCCATATCGGCGATAACAGGTAAACAAAGTTGTTTTACGTTAGTAGCAAAGTGGGCCACCCTAGGGCAATGGGACTTAGCATTAAAAAAAACCCTGGGCCACTCTAGGGACAATGGAAATTTAACATGGAGAAAAATGCTGGGCCACTCTAGGGACAATGGGAATTTAACATAGAGTTTGGGTCTGTCTAGGGACAAGGGAAATTAACATGGGAATAGAGTTTGGGCTTGTCTAGGGACAAGGGGAATTGAATATGGGATTTTTTTAAAAAATTTTTAACAAAAAATTTTTTTAAAAAAATTTTTTAAAAAAGGGTAGGCAATTGAAAGGCTATCTCTTTCGAGAAATATGGCTGGCCCTGAAAAGGGCCTTTGGTTTTTCTTCTTCTGCTTCTAATTTCTTCTTTTTCTCAACCAACTTCTTATTTTCTCTCCTACACTCTTTCTCTTCTTTTTTTTCTTCTCTTCTTTCTTCTCTTCCTCCTCTTCTTTCTTCTTCTCTTCCTCCTCTTCTTTCTTCCTCTTCTCATTTTCTTCTTCTTTTTCAATTTTTTCGTTCCATTTGCGTATTCTTATCCTTTCCTCTTCATCCTCCTTCTCCTCCTTTATCTCTTTCATGACACCACTTATCATGTCCTTTACCTTTCTTAAGTTATTAATTTCCATCTTTACACGATGGGGACTATAGGAATAGTGGTCTTCAACGAGTCTTATTAACATCTGCTCCATCATTCCTAAGTTGTCTAAAACGTCTTGCAATGTTTGCATTTTGTCAATTTGGTTAGAAGCCATCTTCTTTGTAGAATGGTTTGAACGACGAATACTGTGGGTTCTTATAGTGAAAGCGCGTACGTGAAGGAAAACATCCCCTAAAAACATAAAATTGATCTTACCTAGATCATGACCCAACAACGCGCGGACGTGAAGGAAAACATCCCCCACTTTTCTCATTTCATATAATCAAACCCAAACTATACTCTCCACATACGCTAAGAAACAATAAAGAAACACATAATCTAGTATTCACACAAACTTCCTTGAACATTTACAAACAAAAACACACAAACACATACACTCTCACTAATAATAAAGAGTTAGTGTTTATATTCACACTACTCTACTTACACACATTGGCAAATCAATAGTTATTTCTTTTTCTAGAGTATTGGGTAACCCTGAAAAGGGCTTTGTTTTTTTGGAACTTCATGGACACCTGGTTAATGTTGGCACCTTCCAGGCCTGGCGCCACATACAAATCTTGTCCCCCAGTTACTTTTTACCTTTTTGGGGAGAGAGCAGAGGCAGGATATGTGGCTTCAGAATCCCAATTTTCGGTTTCTGGGATTCTGAAATTTTTTCTTCTTCTCTCCTTTTCCTCCTCCTCTTCTTTGTATCTTCTCTCCTCCTCTTTGTATCTTCTTTCCTCTTCTTTATATCTTCTCTCCTCTTCTTTATTTCTTCTTTCCTCCTCCTCTCCCATCCTTCCGTCTTCCACAATGGCTTCCGCGGCCAGTTCATTCAACAGGCGCCTGGCATATTCCAGATGCACATGAAGTTCCAACAGTTTAGACAGTCTCGTGTTCATTTTTAGTGTTGATCAATCAACAAGGGTAGCTAGACTGCCGAACGAGTTTCAATTTATAGTGAAAGCGCGGACGTGAAGGAAAACATCCCCTAAAAAACATAAAATTGATCTTACCTAGATCATGACCAAAAAACAACAACGCGCGGACCTAAAAGAAACACTCACTCACTTTTTTATGCTACCCATTCCTATTCTAAATTTTTTTTTTCATTAATCACTTCAATAGACTATCCACATACGCAAAGCAATCCAATCTAACCCCAAATATACACCTCAAACATCAAAAAGACATCATTTTAATCTACTATCCATACCAACTTACGTTAGCACTTACAAACACACAATCCTATACACAAACACATACCCTCACATTTTTAAAAAAAAGAGTTAGTGTTTATATTCACACTACTCTACCTACACACATTGGCAAATGGATGGTTATTTCTTTTCTAGAGTATTGGGGTAGCCCTGAAAAGGGCTGTTTTTTTTGTTTTTTTGTTTGCTATGGCATTCTTTTTTTAGTTTCTAAGAATGCGATGTCCTCTGAGGATTGACTTTCTGGCGATAGGTCTGCTTCTTCGAAAAGAGAAGAAGAACTCTTTGGTGTCGATACGGCAATCGACAAAGCCTCTGTCAGGTTCAGGTTGCTGCTGCTGCTGTTGCTGTTGTTGTTGCTGTCTCTGAAGT
The DNA here is from genome assembly GCA_028554795.2 of Sinohyriopsis cumingii. Classification (NCBI taxonomy): domain Eukaryota; kingdom Metazoa; phylum Mollusca; class Bivalvia; order Unionida; family Unionidae; genus Sinohyriopsis; species Sinohyriopsis cumingii. The sequence goes on along the minus strand of CM068826.1, from coordinate 3,441,305 downwards.
CTGTACTTCTCTGTCCATTCTTCTTTCTCCCTGTTCACTTCTTCTCTGAAGAGCTCTTCTATCAGGTCTTCAGTGACTTTTAGCATTCTCACATTCTCTATTTCTTCTGGCTTCGGTATCAGACTGTGTCTGACCCTATGCAAATTCACGTAGGCTTCGTTGAGCTTAGCTAGTTTGGAGCACATCTTCGTAGGAGGATGAGTCGACAATGGATGGTTAGACTGGAAACAACCCCGGTCCTTAAAGTCAAAGCGCGGACGTGAAGGAAAACATCCCCCACACGGTTTTCGAGCCGCAACGTTCAGTGAGTGTCATGAGAGGGATAGTAAGAAATGAAAGAGCATCAATCCAACATTCTTATAGCTAAACAAACCACAAAGGCATTTTTTTCAAAACACAACAATTTTTATTCAAAAATCACTTAACACTAAACAACAACTCTAACATTTTTAACAATAATACAACAATATAACATCAAACAATCTTTTCAAATCACAAACATTTTTTTCTCAATTGACAATCTACTTTAAACAGGGCTGACAACGTTGTGAATGAAATTGTGATTTCCACTTTTGGAAATCATTAGGCCATTGATGGACACTACGTTTCCTAGCTTGAGACAAAAGATAAGCATAATGGTCACAAAACCATCGATCTACTTTCACATCGTTTCTAGAAGAAGAACGAGGATCAAAATGAGTCACTAAATGTTCTAAGGAATAGCCCAGGCTGCGATGATGCAGAAAATACACACAATATTGTCCACACACCAAGGAATCTGTGCCTTGTAATTTCACGTTATTGAATCGGGTAGTCTGAGCATTTCTTCTCATAAAGTCGATGATATCGTCTTCCAAAGGGGGCAATCCGTACGAATCGAAATATTCCACACATCCTTCTTGAGGAAAGTAGACGGCTACCCAGTGGGCTCCTGGGAGATGACTGTCGTCCGTGTTGATCACGTAAGCTTGATGGTCTTTAGGTTTGCGATGAGGAAGTTCATCTTTAGCACAGACGACAGGATTCCAAGAAGCCGTATACGAACTGTGGTTCAAAAGGTAATAAAGTTCCCAGGTATCCATTTGTGTGTTTTTTTTCTTCACAGGTAATAATAAGTCGTCAATTCGATCCTGACGTTTTGCTTGAAAATGTCTGACGAATAAACGGTTATTCGTTCTGTTTCCTCACTCTGATTCAGGAGAGCTTCGATACGATGGATCTCTTGAGTGGTTAATGGTGGACAAGAATGTTCACGCAAGTCTTTATACCACTGATGCAACACGTCTTTGTCCGAGATGAGACTCCAAGCCTCGTCCAGATATTCGTCTAATTTTTCTTCTTGACTTAACATCAGGCATTTATCGTGTTGAATTTCACTGGGATGACCGTTTTGACATCCATAACAATTTTTCTTGATCAATTCCGTCATTTTGTCAACCAAGTGTTTGGCAAAACAGGAGACTAAATGGGCTTCTTGTTCTGGCCATCTCGATTTCATCACGATCACTTCTTCTTTTTTTTTCCACAGTCTCCTCACATTCCATCTTTAAAGTTTCTCCACTAGGTAAAGAGGGATAACAGTCTTCCATGGTTTCTAGTAATCTAGAATGACTTCTCTCAAACTGTTGATTTCTATCGTATTATCGAATTCTGCATACAGGATGACGTTCACCGTTTCATCAGGGTCTCGGTCTTTAAACTGAATTTCCACACGAATCTGGCCGGATTTTATAGGGTGGAAATGTCCCTCGTCGCTGCCTTAGTCTGGAGTGAAATCAAAAGCCCACAAAGCGTAGCCTCCTGCATAATCCTCGTACGTAATACCGTGACTGGTATTGGTTCCTAACTGTCCGGTGGCTTCGTACAGGGACAAGTACGATCTCAAGTAATTCTTTTTGGTAAAGTCAGGTTCGAAAGGTCGGGTACACAAGGTCTTGCCATCGCGACTGACTTCGATTTTGGACACGCCAAAGTGTTGAAAGTAGAAAGGATTTTTTTCGGCAGCTCCGTTGAAGGCTGTATTCTCGACGATACCAACGATCAAACGTTTGGGTAACTGTCCTTGGAACAGATGATCTTCGATCATGGATCGCTGTCCCTTGGGAATGGTGAAGGTTTTCACTTCCACGCGTCGTATGGGATACTTGGCGGTCGTTCTGCTCAACGTCTGACTGATGTCGTTTCCCACTTTAGGTAACACTTCCACACGGCGTACGTAGAGTCTGGCTTCTTGGATTTTGGTTTTGTAACCGTCACTATCAGCCAATAAATGGAAAGCGGTACTGCTACTATTCAGTCTCAGGCGGACATCCACCCCGTTCAGCAAATACTTTTCTTGCAACCACATGTCCAAATGCAAACGATCCATCAGTTCTAAACTTGTGTCGACTCCCGTGATTCTCTTTCTTCGTTCTAGAAATCCATCATTGTTGTCTTTCTTTTCATCAGTTTCCAATATTTCAAACTTGGTAGGTTCGTCAGCTTCCCATACCACACAGGCATTGAGATGAGTGTTCTTGGCATCTATTCCGTACGTCAAGAGATTTTCCAGGTAGGCACGATAAGGGTAAGTATCCATGCTGCTACTGACCAGTTTGTTATTCAAGTACAAGTCCACTCCACTGAACAAGGAATGCATGAAATTGTTGACGGGAGCTACTGCTTCATCGTCTATAGCACCTCCAGTCTTATCTAGAATTTTGACTTTCAAGTACAAGTAACTGCTATTCAGATCGATGTAATCTTCGGGCTGTCCTTTGATTTCAAACTCGATGGGAGCGGAATCGGTCAGTGAGGAGACGGGGTGAAATTCCACCCACTGGGATTCTTGCATGGTCATCATGGTAGGGGGCATGGCAAACAGATCTAGTTCCGACTTGGAACAAGCGCAAGACTCTCGGTGCATCATTTTTTGTTCTTTCTCAATAATCGAAAACGTCTAAGTCTCGAACGGTTCTTCTTTTCTTGGCCTTTCTAGCTTGAAGTCTAGTGAAAGGGTGTTTTCTTCGTCGTCGTCTCTTTCTACCTTGTCCTTGCTGAATGCCTGACGCGGTAGCTTGCAGGGCATTTACAGGTGTGTCTCGTCGGCCTAAAATGTCTTTGCCCGTTTGCAGCAAGACAGTTTTGCCTGCCCTCATGAAGGCTTCTTTAGGGTTTTGTTTGTCGATGATGACATTTTGGAGAAATTCTTTGCCTTGCGTCAGTGCCGCATCTTTCAAGGCGTGCAATCCGCATGTCACCATCGGTTTCAACACTGGGGCCACCGAACGAAAGGCCGATTTTAACATGTCTCCTAAACCGTGTCCTCGCTGCCGAGCAACCCCTCGGTACACTGGATACATGACTTAAGAGTCGTGAGAGAACCGTTTTCGAAAATGGAGTTTCACCGTGACTTTTCCTTTGGTGAATGGAATATTTTGTCCCAAATCTCCTTTTATAGCAATGTTGACCGTGTCCAAATACGACTTGCTGACAGGCAAATAGTGAGGATGTACAAATTCGCGGTGGACGTGGTAAGTGTTTCCACCTTCCTCGTCAGTGTTCGTGGCAGAATCTACTTTGAAAGGAATGACACGCAGTAACGGTACGGAGGTGTGTCCCACCACGTTGTACTCCAACACATCGGAATACACAAACATCAAATTCAGTCCTTGGTTCAGTTCTACCGGGGCATGAAATAACTTGCTAAAAGACTCGTTGTCGTAAACGATGGGTAATTCGTTTTTCTTGAGCATGGTCTTTCTCATGTCCATGTCTCCGCCCAACATGTCAAACAATTCAGGACAAAATAAAATGGACATGATTTTACTCCGTTCAAATTTCATCAAGAAGCGACGAGCTGCTTTGTGGTACTCCATGGTGACACTTTTGTTGACATGCTCCAAAGCTTTCAGAAACACGACATTAAACCTAGAGGTTATGGTGCTGACCAAATGTTGACCACTAAAATAATAGCCTGGAGGAATGAACAAGTGATAGGTGGTGTACTTTTGTGTACGGGTTTTCTTGTCATATTTGACATTGCTATACATCCACTGTTGCATTTGCTCGTCATGAACTTCCACATCAAAAAAATTTTGATTGGGAAGGACATTGAGGACTTGGGTCGGGTGAATGATTTCTACTAAAGCCACTTCCCAATGGGCTTCGTGATCTAACTGGATGGCTTGAGGTAATTTGGCCGTGTAACAGCACAACGTGTTCTTGGGAAACACCTCCATGGAACTGTCACTGGGTAAAGTTAAGTAAAATTGGTTATGGTGACTCATAATTCCAGAGTTCTGTGGCTGTCCGAGGGGTTAGTGGACGTCAGAGGCGTGTCTCCGCCCAAAATGGGGTTCTGGTTGTGGTTGGAGTGGTGACTGGCACTGGCACTGGACACAAGGTTCCCGTGGTTCCCGTTCGAGGAGAATTTCAGGGAGGGATTAGGAAGCAGGTAACCGATGCAACTGCTCAATAAAATGGTCCACAATTGTTTATCTCCTTGTTGCAAACTCAAATTGGCGATGGCTGCCCCGATGACACAATACACCACGAAGATTTGGCAGAAAAAGACGATTTGCGTTTTAGGCACACGTTCTCCACACCACACCCACAAGGGTTGTTTTTGTAAATCTTGCACAGAAGAACTAGGTGAAGGAGGAGTGGTCGACGTAGCTGCGTCTGTGTGAAAAGGCATGATGGTCACTTCTTTTTATAGTCGATGACTTGCGAAGCGTCGATCCAAGAATCAAAACTGGGTGGATATCCTTTCCAACGTACTTTGACTTCTTTGACACGTCGTTTGCCCACTTTACGGGTTCTGCGTTCGAGAATGCTTTCGATGTCGTACACGTCGTCTTCTTTTTTGGTCACACGTCGTAACTCGGGCAAATAAAACGTTCCTTTCAGCACTTCTCCGTTCATGTCTTCCAATTTATAGACGACAGGATGACGGCCATGCACTCGTCCAGTGACGCGAAACAATTCGGTCGTCCAGTTAGGTAAGTAACCTTTGTCGAAAGTGCGTTTGGTTTTGCCAATGCGCACCCAATCTCCTACGGCCACCATTCCACTTTTCTTGGGGACAGCCCTCGTCGGGGACGTACCAAACAGACGCTCGAACACCAACACCTCGTTGTCGGGAGTCACGTCTTGCGGGGCACGTCCGATGCTTCGATGGTAAGATTGGTTGTACGCTTGCACCAGGTGCGGTAAGATGTCGATGTACTTCAGAGTGTGGTGATGCGTAAAATACTTCCAAATGCGTTCTTTCAAAGTGCGTTGAAAACGTTCCACGATGCTGGCTATGGTTTCGGGATTCTCGGTGGTAAAAAAATGAATGTCACGTTTCTTTAATTGTTTTTGGAAAGCTTGGTTCAGAAATTCGGTACCTTTGTCCGTTTGCCATCGAAGAGGGTGACGACCGCTTTGTTTCAACACCCGTTGCAGGGCTCGCACTAACTCGCTGCTGGATTTGGAAGTCAAGGGCACGACCCAGGCAAATTTGGAAAAGACGTCGATGACACAAAACAAATATTTGTAGCCACGATTGTAAACTGGCCAAATGAGAGACATCGGCTAAATCGGCTTGCCATTGATGATCGATGCCTTCCACTCGGGTGCGACTTCTGGCAAACTTGCGTCGAATGGGTTTGTGTAAAGTGTAGGTAGCTTGTTCTTGTAACCATCGTTGCACTTGAGGTAAACGGAGACTTTTCAGTCGCGTTTTGGCAGCACGATACAATTTTTGAACTCCTGCGTAACCTGCAGGATGCGAGGGATCGTAGTAAATGCTGGCTAGGACTTTTTCCACTTTTTTCTGTTGGTTGGTGTGTTAATAAGGCACCCACTCTTGGTAGAGGCTACTCTTTTTCTCTTGGGGTATTTTTTGGGATTGCAATGCTTTGCGTGTGCGACCGGCAATAGGTGTTGAAGAGGAGGAGGATGTCTAAGCGGGGGATATCGGTTCTTGTTTCACTTCTGTCTTCACTCCTGTCTTCACTTTCTTTTTCTCTTGTGAGGAAGAAGGGGTGGCCATCATCTTTTTAATCCATCCAATTCTGGAGGTAGGTGGTGTTGTTAACTTGCGTACTTTTTTGGGTGGAGTTTGAAACCCTTCTTCTTCTTCTCCTTTTTCTGTCTTGGTCACTGGTACTGGTGGTACTGGTACTGGTGATGGTGCTGGACTTTTCATCAAGGTCTTAAAATCTTTCAGAGTGGGTAGAGCTGTTTCGTCTAAAGCTTTCTGGTGAAAGAGTTGCAGTCGTTGCAAGAGTTGACCGTACTTTTGCGATTTCTCTGTTTCGGACAAATCTTGGCAATCCATCAAGGACTGCAATTCGTGTTGTAACTGGGACATCTCGCTCAAATGGGGATTGGGAGGTAAATGCGGGGTGCGTTGTTCTTGCCAACGATGGTATTCCATCCATCGTTTGTAAGGCACTAAAGCTAGTTTTCGTCCTTCCATGGGGTTGTCAGGGGTCGATTCTGAGATCTTGGGACTTCCGAAGGCCTTTTTATCTTGCTCCCACCAGTCCTCCCAACATGGTTCCCAAGACTCCTTTCAATAAGGGGCCGAACAAGAGAGGCAAAATGCCTCCACGTTGGACCAACATCTTCTTCTTTTGACGAATGGGAATTTTCTTTTGAACCATTTGGCGAAGAACGTGACGATGTTTGCCTAAGCATTGTTTCTGGTGTTTGGACAAAGGGATCGTGCCTTTCAAAACGTTCAAACAACATTCGCACACGGTATCGATGACCTCTTTGGAAGCCGTTTGAATGAGTTTTTTTCGTAGGGGTGGAGAAGCTTTGGACAGGACAGATAACATGTCCCCATGTTTGACTAAACGAGGAGGCAGTCCTTTCCTTTTCTTTCCTTGGGGTTTTCTGGAGGGTGACATCTTCAGGAGCACCAAAACACTGATACCCCGACTTGGTCACAGGCCTTTTTTATACTGGAACGCGTCGCCACTGATTGTCTTTACGTCGTATCAACTTCATGACAGGCATGACACGTCGTGCAAAGGTACGTAACGGACTAAATCGAGTCAGTTCTTGCTTGGACAAATCCAGTAAACTTTGTAACATGCCCGATGTTTCTTGGACTTTGATTTTGGGAGAAGGTACTTTGTGAGCAGCAGCCACTGCCACTAAATTGGAGGGTCCTGCCACTGGGGAAGTTCTTTTGGGGGTCATCAACGGAGATGTTCTTGGTGTAATCAACGTCTCCAAGTACTCTTCAGTTCTGGGTGTCATTAACGGAGAAGTGGATGAACGTGAGGATGCCGGAGACGCAGTCACTGCCGTGGCAGATCGTGGTTTGCGAGTGTAAGGTTGCGTCCTGGCCGAAGTGCCTCTCTTGCGACTAGTTTTCTTCTGTGGACTTTTCTTTTTCTGGGGACTTTTTCTCTGTTTCTTTTTCTGGGGGCTTCTTTTCTTTTTCCGGGGTGGTGGTGTCTGGTCAGAGGAGGGTCCTGCCACTGGAGAAGTTCTTCTCTTTGGGGACCTGGTCTTTTTCTTCTTCTTGGGACTTCGTTGGACTTTTTTCTTGGGGATAACTTTGGGGGCATTAGGATCCCATCTTAAGAGTGAGCGAATGATGACCCCTCCTAGAGTACCGCTCCCTCCAGGTTTCAAAATGATTTGTTTTTTGGTTTGAGTGTCGATGCGGGGATCGGCCAGTTGGACCAAAGCGACTTTGTTTCGATCGAAAAAGCGTTTGGTTTGATGAGGAATCTGAATGATTCCTTGGAGTAATTGACGTGCCGTCACCGTGAACCATCGTAAGACTTCTTTGAGACTAGCTTCTAAGACACGAGCTCGTGTTTGTGGATTTTTTCTCGACTGATGCCATACAAGGCACGAATCAATTTGACGGGAAGATGCGACTGAAGGGACGTCATGTTCAAAATGTGTGTGAGACAGACGAAAAGGGTCTGAGGTTTTTATAGATTTTTTATGGGGAGTGAAATGAAGTCGAGGACGGAGACGTGTACAGGACAGGCCCTCCGTCTTGGCACCAGTGGTGAAACAAGTGGGTACGAAATCGCAAATCCTCGGGGGTCGTAGGTTTCAAACCGACGAGTAAATAGGCGTGTGGTGTTTGAGTGGCATCGTCGTACGCCTGAGTCAGCCAAGGCGTTCCTAACTGTTTGGCTAAGACTTGCACTTGCGATTTATCTCGAGGGCTTTTAAACAAGACCACGTAATGAGCATTGAGACTGATGGTGCTATGGGCTTTACTTTGTTGAAACAAATTTTGGGTGATGTAAACGACACTGGCATTACGGTGATGCCCTTTGCGCGTGAACCACAGTTTAATTTCTTCTTCGTCTTCTCCTAACATGTCGTCGAAAATGACCAAATGGGTTTGACGGGAGTCAGAGACGATACCGTCGTCTTCTTTAGGAATGCCTTCCACAAACACGATGGAATCGCCTTGACTTTCTCGCAAGAGGCTGTACGCCGATTGCCACTCTTTGTAACACCACTTTATCCGCTGAGGTGGCCGATCGATCAAATGATGTTTATGTTCGATCAAACGTTTGACGAATTCGGTTTTGCCTGAACCGCTAGGTCCAGCAATGAGCATGTTAAAGGGATGGCGAAGATACAAAGCCTCCCAGCTGGCACGATCTAAGTGTTCGTCGATGACTTTGACAGTAGAGGAAGAGGGAGCAGAGACAGCAGAGGTAGCCATTGTGTGAGAAATGTCACTTGTGACACGAAAAACAAACAAGACAAGAGTTTATATACTTTTTCAGAACACGTTTATTGAATGTTTCAAATGTGAACACGAAAAACAAAAATACATAAAACCCAAATAGTGATGTACAGGAATAAAAAACACATCAAAACGATCAAAGTGGAATATAACCAAGTCTCTGTACAACATGTTTTAGGTAACCAAGATGTCTTAGGGACAGTGTGTAATGTTCTTACAGTCTCTACATGAGGTATTGTCACACAAGCGTCCTCCCGGAATGACCTTTCAGGCATGTCCATGACAGTCCTGTCCTGAAGCGAGTGGTTGTTCTCGGTGACGGGTTCTTCTGGCACCGTCACTAACACAGGTTGAAAAGTAACTTTTTTCCTTGAACAACTCTTGTACATACTGGGCCACTTCTTGGGTCCAAGCCTCAAAACCCCCCTTTTTCCAATCACGAACATCTGTCCAATGGGGGTGTAAGTCACAAGCTACACACACATCGTCATACACGTCTTGGGTAGCTAAAAGTTGACGAATCTTTTTTTCCTGTTGAGGTCGAGAAGTATCCAGATGAAAACGCAAGGCTTTGAGCAAAAGGAGTTTTTCGTGACCATTTAAGGCCATTGAGGTGGTAAGTACTGATCGTAAAGAGTCCACAAAGAATCGGCTGGTAAACGAAATCCCAGAAAACAAGTCACTAAGACACACACCACTTGTTGTCCCAAATTGAATGGATACAGTTCTTGTAATAATCGATGGTAATGATCCACGGTTTGAATATTGTCGTTCAGTTCCTTCCACGGAATCTGTTCAATCACTTGTGACATAAGCCGTGGCATGGAAGTCTAATTTTATAGTCTCTTTGATTCGGAAGCAATACAGCTCTCGGTAAATCCTTTCTCTCAACTCCTCAGGCAAGCCCAAAATGTTCTCTTGTAACGTATCCATAAGTATATACACTGTTTTTGGAATCGTTGGGTGGTGGCCAATAGCCTCGTTTAACTTTGTGCCTAATGTAATATCCACTCATAATCAGTCTTCTTGTACTTTGGAACAGAGCATAATTTAAAAACGGATGAATCACTTTGAGTTTGCGTTTCACTTGTATTTTGATCAGTTCTCGGTAAATGCGTTCTCTCAACTCCACAGGCAAAGCACGAATGTTCTCAAACAAAGTATCCATGAATAGGTCATACTAAATCCTCTTTGGTCTGACACAAGAAATGTACTGTTTGCACAAACATGGTTTTACTTCAGTGTCGAATTTAAATCGTTCAGTCACTAATCTACACATTACAATTCGTTCAGAAGTTTCCTCTTTCACCAAGTTGACATTGTGTTCAAGATGTTGGTAATTCGTTAACTCTTCCTCTGGAATTCGATGCAGTACATTTACAATGATGTAGGTAGAATCGTCCATACCAAACCAATCCTTTTTAAAACTAGAGGATCGTTGATCAATGTCTGTCCGATGGAACACTTTCAATTGAATCAGTCCTTGTATAGCCTTCAGGTACCAGTGGTTCAAACACCGGTGACGTAAGGGATGCAATTGTTCTTTACGTTTCACTTGTATTTTGACCAGCTCTCGGTAAATCCTTTCTCTCAACTCCACAGGCAAAGCACGAATGTTCTCTTGTAAAGTATTCATGAATAGGTCAGTCCGTACAATTCACAAAAGTAATCCACATAGTGAGTAATTTCTGACCACTGCCATTCAGGGTAACGTCCAAGAACGTCACTGAACTCTTTTGATGTAAACGGTCTAAAGCGATATAATAGGATGAATGCACCCTTGACCCAAAGAAATCTAACACACTGGTTGACTTTTTTCACTTTCCTCTTATGAATTTCTCGACACAAAAGTTCTACAGTGACCCATTGAGATTTCACTCTGGCAAACCCCTGCCAAACTTCCTTGTAAATCTTCTCTTGCAGTTCTTTAGGTAATGATTCAATATCGTTTTTGAAATGAAGTTTAAATACTGGTCTCGGTGATGTCCAACATTTGACTCCTAGCCAATCTGGTTTCTTCTTCGTCAACGACATGGTAAGTTATTTCAATGTTTCGGTCCCACTAAGGGTAAGTAATGACAATTCGGTGACCATCGAGCATGTTCAACGTAGGCCGAATCTTGCGGTTCCCAGTGGTGAAGTGACACACCGCAACTGAAGCACTTGACTTTATCTCCTTCGCCCAAGTAGAAAAATCCGGCTCTGGCTAATTCTTCGGGGGTCGGTCCTCCCAGATACTTAGGCCATTTTCCTTTGAACGATTGAAGACGATTTTCAAAGTCGCAGTATTCCGACAAACGCACAGGAAACGAATATTCGTCTTTCACAGGTTCGTTTCGATGAGGGCTGGGTGACATGAACAGGAGTTTGCTCAGGGCTGGATGACATCCGTAAGGGGGTAGACGTGAAGGTGAACATTGCCCTTTAAAACGAAACTCAGTAAAATGTCCAAGAGGACGAGCGGCATCACTTTCGCATCCCACAGGTTTGACACGCACAGCATCACTTTCCATGATAGGGGTAGGGACACTAAAGTTCCCATGATGCTTTACGCCATCGCTCAGGTCACAAGGTACAGCATCGTACCCATCGCAAGGCTCACAATCGCATTCCACTTCCGAAGTCTCACACTTGAATTGTGCCTTTCTAAACAACTTGTTTCGTGTTTCTCTGAAAGTATTCATCTTGTTCGCTCGGTCTTGGTAGTCACAATGAACTATCGATCTTGCCTAGGGTTCCTTTTTATATACAGACCAATACCGACGTGTCCATACGGTAAGGTGAAATGATTGGGAAGTCGCACTCGCTTCTGGTACACGATTTGATAGACTTTTTCCAAGGGCCGACTGACGATGTGGTGAGTGGGTAAACGTACATTCTTGTTCGGTTGATAGGTGGTCACTTTAAAGTTTCCATCCTCTCCCGATTGCAAGGCTTCTTTCAATACCCCAAAGTTGACCACTCGACTGGTACGATGATTCAGAGTCAGTCCTTTCACTTTGCACGTCGTGTGCACTTCTCCTTGTTTGTCACGGTATTCGTAGCCGTAATTTTTGGGACCGCCACTGACGAAACTTAGAATCTTGTCGTCGGGATGCTCGTCTGTCCAGGCTCCTAAACGGTCTCCTTCGATGTCAGGGTGATGTTGAATCGGGTGATGGATGTAAATGCAACTGTCCGTGTCAAAGTACAGGACGCGTTCCCCTAACAGTTCTAAAGCTTCGTACAATTTTAAGCGAGCATGGGCTGTCACGTAAGCCGCAATGATGACATTTCCAAAAGGGTCGTCTTGTACAAAGTCCAGATCTTCTTCGTAATTGAACAAGATCAAATCCTCTCGAGCGACGTCCACGTGTTTCATGTATTTGGTTTAGTCGTGAATCATCTGGAAGTAGCGGGAAGGTTCTGTCAAATATTCCGTCTTGGGTAAACACGGTCGTTGTGCCATTTTACCCCACAAGCAATTTAACATCACTTTGGCAAACGATCGCCTGCCTTCGTTTTTCTTGATGTGGTCTAAAGAGATGCCTTCTTGTTCATAGTATTTCTCTTTGAATTGTATTTGGTCTTCGGGAGTGTGACACCAGGAAGGATAGCCGCTGGCTTCTTGTTTCAGTTTCAAAAAGGCATCCACGTAGTCGGCGAAAATGCCTTTCTGAGTAGGGTCACCCTTGTGGTACTGTTGTGTCTTGGGAAAGTGGCAAATTTCGTACACTTCTAACAGTTGGTATCCCATGTCCAGAGCTTTGAACAATTCTACGCTGACCCAGGTTCCCGTCAAGGCACGTTCTTCCTGGGTGTGTTGGCAAGGCTGGTCCTGGTTGCACGTTTCGGCACAAGTACCGCACAAGGGAAACATCAGTTTGCCTTGACAATGGTGAGGTAAGACGGGATGGTACAAGTCCGTGGGAGGCAAAACTTTGCACTTGATCAAGCCTTCGTATTGTCGAATGTTTTTCAGGTCGATGTGTTCCGTTAACAATTGCGGGTGCCCTACAGGAAAGCGACAATATTTGCACACGTAGGGATACAGCGAACACACGTCCAAGTATTTGATTTCTTCTTCTTTCTCTTCGTCGGCTTGGTACAGCAAACAGGTGGCATTGGTCCTTCCTCCGTACAAACTATCCCTCGGGTTCAGCGGGTCCATGAACTGGTAACTTTCCACGAGGCGTTTAAACTCGGGATCGGTTTTCATACGGTGATCGTACTCGTGTTCCCACATTTCCACCACTTGGTATCCTTGCTGTTCCAACTTTAGGCGCCGCTGACAAGTGTCCTGGTACAAGTCTTCCATGGTCCGTTGCAAAAACTGATTTTTAGTGCCACGGTCAGGGTAACAGACGGGACATCCGTGAAATAAGCAACCGTTAAACTCGTACACGATCTTGGGGTTTTCTAAGTCCCAGCCATCGACCGAATACGTTCCGATGGTCTTTTCGCCCCCTCCGTTGCGGGCATGCTGAATCCATTTATCTTCCTTGTCGCACAAGTAATGTAACCAACGTAGGGCTTTGACCGAGTATTGACGCTTGACAAAGTGGGTCGTTTGAGGGCTAATGACAGCCACGGTGTTTTCAGGCATGAATCGTTGTCGGTACACTAAGGAACACGCTTTGGCAATGGTGCAAGCTTCTTTCAAAGGATCGACCCCTCCGTGTTCCATGAACAGTTCTCGAAATTTTCCACAGCAACGCCGTAAAATGTCCACGTCGGAACGACAATACTTTAGCATTTCTTCCTGAAAGTCGAAAGGGTCCGAGGCGTGAGCCTGGTACCAAGCGTAGAAAGCTTCTCGTTGTTCGGTACGCATGTTGTCAGGGTCGTAATAGTGAGCCTCAGGTAAATGGGGTAGAACGGCATGTTGATTGGCTTCCGTATTGAAAAAGTGAGGAAAGTACCCTTTAGCCATTTCTGTCATTCCAAACGTTTTAGACATTCGACTCAAAGGCATGGCCAAGTAACTCATCGAATCTTTAAACTGCACTTGTCCCACTTGCATGAAAATGATTTTAGCTCCGTTCAAAGTGACTTTAGGACGTTCGGTTCCATGTTCTGTATAGTACCTCAAAAGAAACTGTCCATCGTATCCGGAGAAATTGTGAGCCATCACCGTGGCATGACGATGACAATCTCCGTAATGTTCGATGTCCTCTTGGCTCCACGTCTTGTCGATGGGGTCTAAGACCCATCGAGCGAAATCGGCTAGCGTGTTCGGTCCCCGAAAGATTTTTTCACGCCCTCCAGGAATTTTGCTGCAGTGAGGGCAATAACTGAAGATAGGTTCTTGAATGCACTTCTCGCACGCTCGATGAGCCACGCAGAAATTAGGAATGTGAATGCCGGTCCCTTGCATGCATTCGAAATCGAAAAAGATGAAATTGCCTTTCTTCTTGTGACCATCCTCTTTCTCTGGTGGGGGTTGGTATTTTTGCACGTAGCATTGGTGTTCCAAGTCCACGATGTGGTGACAAATGTGACATTTTTTCTTTCCTGAACATACGTGTGCCTTGGCATTATTGGTAAGTATGCCTTGTCCACACGTAGGGCACAATCTCAGGAGTTGACAAGCACATTTCTTCTGTGAACCTTGTGTTTTCAAATGTTGTTGGTAACAGGTAGGGCTGACAAACGTGCGCAGACAAGTTGAACAAGGCACTGGTTCTTCGCTCAGACAGGGTTGAGAGGCCAAACATCCTGAGCATTTCGATCCACAATGTTTGTGTTGCTCTCGATTATTATAACCATAGTCACATTTCTCACAGTAATATCTGTATCCCAGGAATCCGGTGATACTGGTAATGGTATCGAAATGTTCATCGTGATGATAGACATGAATGTATTTTCCGTCCTTAAAATGTTGGCCTCGAAACAACAGAGGCCCGCGCATTTCTTGAGGGTGCACTTTCAAGGTGTAGCGTGGAGCTAGGGCATCTTGCAATTTTTGCATCTCAGGAATGCCACAGGGTGTTCCTTTGGACAGGCCAGCTTGTTGCAACAGGAGTTCTGCTTCGTTTCGTTGTTTGGTTCGGTTCGATTTTCGAATGTTCTCCCAGGTTCTTTTCCATTCTACCGTGTCGTTCTTGTTGGCATAGGTTCGTCCCACCACGATGGCTCGGACTAAACACATCTGGTCATGAGGGTTGTTAATTCGGACGAGACTTGTTTTGGTGTTGCGAAGGTCGTCCACCATTAACATCTTTTTGCGTCCTGTCCCTTGATGAAGAGAGACGTGGACCATTTTCAGTGTGGCTTTACCATCGGTGATGTCAAACTGGTCATTAGATTGTTGTACGTGTTGAATCTTGTCCATGATTTTGGAAGGGGTTAGTTCTGCGGGTCTGCTAAACTCGATCCAAACAGGGGATTTCAAACCATCGTGATCTATGGATAGTGTCAAGCGATCGTCTTCTTTGGGTTGACATTGTCGCTTGAGTGCGGTGAGCAAAGAATCCCACATCTCGGTGATAAACCCTTCTGCTTTCTCCAATGGTACGTCGGCCTTGAAATCTTTAAACTTCACCGTGTAGGTGTAAGCCGTGGTTCTAAATTTTCTAGAGGAGCGCTTTTCCGTCTCTCGAATGGAATAGTATTTTTCAGGGTTGACTAAGGGTGACGAACTTGGTTTAGAGGTTTCAAATTCTGGTTCACTCATGTCCTCTTCAAAATCACTGGCATGAATTTGTGCCAAGATTTCAGCCCTGGTACGAGGCGATAGATCACATTTCTGCCTCTTACTTTCTTCTTCTTTCTTCTCGAATGAATGGGATCGTTTCATCTTGAGTGCAAAACGTCAAATGACTCAAGTGTAAACACCATAAACTAATTTATAGTCATGGCAAACCAGCGTATATAAAAGGGTGCGTGTCTTGTCCTTTCACTATTCATTTCACTCTCAAGCCGAGCACAACGATGGAAGAGACTAACCAAATCGAACGTTTCGTCAGAGCTTTGCGAGGGGTCATTAGAAAATTCTCTTCAGACCAGCCGACGGACTACTCTCCTTCCTTTCGAGATAAAAGTCAAGATACTTGCTATATCTGTCAGAAGAAAGGGCATTGGTCTTCAGAGTGTCCAGACCGTCAAAAAAGAAAAAAAACAGGGGCTAAAAAAGACAAAAGTAAAGATACCTGTTATTATTGTAAAGAAAAAGGACATTGGTCTCCAGATTGCCCAAAAAAGAAACAAGAGGAATCAGAAAAAAAGAGGAATTCTTCAGAAGAAGAGAGGGATTCTTCAGAGGAAGAGAGGGATTCTTCAGAGGAAGAAGAGGAAGAAAGAAGACAATTCTATTTACAAGAGGCAAAGAAACAGGAAAAGAAAAGAAGAAGGGAAGAAAATGAGGAGAAAGAAGAGGAAAAGACGGTGAAGAAATTCAAAAAACAGAGAGACTAAACAAGGAGAAAGAAGAAGTCAATGAACTTTTTATTAAAGTGTTGTGTTGTGAATTGTGAATTGGATTGTAAAAAATGGATAAAAGAATAAATTAATGATATAAGGTAAGTGTCTTTGAGTTTTGATTTTAAAATAAGAACGTAAACTCACGCACTCATACACAGAAACGTACTATAAGGGTAAAATGGGTGGGTTTTTTTTTTTTAGTTATTGGCAAATTGAAGTTGTATTTCTTTTCGAGAAATGTGGGTGGCCCTGAAAAGGGCCTTTTTCTCTTTATGGTGTAGGGGTGAGTTTAAGCAATCAACTTTAACTGCCTTAAGCCTTTGCCACGGCCAAGGCCTACTTCTGGACTGCGTAATGATGATGATTGGGTTGAAATCACTAAGGGTGGTACGGTAGGCTTAGTCACAGGGTTGACGTGTTTAGCTCGGGAAGGTCGTATTCTCTTCGGTCGTGATAAAGAAGTCTGATACATTTGTTTCAGACTTCTTAACTCCGCTAAAATGTCCAACAGTACCGTGACCGTTTGATTTTCACCCTCTTGTTTCTTTGCTGCTACTTCTTCTTGCTGTTGTTGCTGTTGTTTTTTTCTTACCTCTTCTTCTTGCTGCTGTTGTTGTAGGAGAAAAGCTTGTTCCGCTTCCTTTTGTCGTTGTATAAATTTCTCCAATTCTTCTTTCTGTCTCTGTCTAAAATTCTCCACTTGCGGTAATGAAGAAGGTAACGCAGGTTCCGGAACAAATTCTTGCGAGGAGAGAAAATCCACAAAATCCCAATTCACCTCTTCTGAAAGTAAGTCCGGGTTCCCTTGGGCAGTCTCCCCTGTTGGTGCACCCCAATGGATCGTTTTTTGAATTTCCGTCATGTTGAATCACTGTCGCATAGATTGACTGCACACAAGCGCTAGCGAATCTATATAGACTACGTGACGTCACAGACTGCTCTCTTCGGATTGGATGCGGGCTGACTGAATTTTGTAACGCGTGTTCGGATTGGTGAATGAACTCAATCCGTTTCAATCCTACCTCTACCTATAAATAAGCGCAGTTCACTGCATTGATTCACCTGTTCTCGTCGCTTCAAGATGTGGACCGATGTGCAATCTTCTACGCTTGTGTCTTCCATGATGTTTAGGACGGACATGCTCATGTATGTCCGATCCAAGTGGACCGTTGTCCACAGGACAAACACCAGCCTGTGGATACGTAGGATCTACGTTGAAAGACAAGGATGCCTCAAAAGAGTGCTAATTTACGGGCCAACAGTGAGACGCAGCCTACGGACAAGAAGAAGACCAATGCGGTGCCATTTATGTTAATGAATACATTAACATAAACCCAAAGGCCCTTTTCAGGGCCCCCATATTTCTCGAAAAGAGATAGCCTTTCAATTGCCTACCCCTTTTTTAAAAATTTTTTTTTTTTAAATTTTTTTTAAAAAAATTTAAAAAAAAAAAATCCCATATTCAATTCCCCTTGTCCCTAGACAAGCCCAAACTCTATTCCCATGTTAATTTCCCTTGTCCCTAGACAGACCCAAACTCTATGTTAAATTCCCATTGTCCCGAGAGTGGCCCAGGGTTTTTTTTAATGCTAAGTCCCATTGCCCTAGGGTGGCCCACTTTACTACTTACGTTGGATACGCATTTCTTTTACGATTTTTGTGTTTTCGCAGGAAGGCTTAATTCGCGAAAATATAAGTGAACCAATTAGAGGTTATTCGGCCTCTCTGCTGCTTCTCCAGTTGTAGAGCTGCCTTATGCCATACCTTGTATATGGTTTGATGTGGAGTCACCAGCTGTAGAGCTGCTTTATACATGCCTGCCATGCCTTATACATCGTATGATGTGGAGTCACAGAACTCTGTGGTTTCGTGTGACGTATACGTTGTGTTATGGTGATGTTGGATCCGAAGAGTGTACTGGTTTTCTCGATGCGAGGGACCAGGGCTTCGCGACCATCGGGTCTGTGATTGACGTGAGGGCTCTCGAGGGATCCTTCAACAGACTGAGAGGGGCGGACCATGCGTCGGTGCCTCTCTGGCCGTTGACTAGAGCGAGTGGAACCGGAGTTACATCTTGGACGTCAAATGGGCACCACGATAGTTATATATAGTGTTCCATGTTATTTCCACTATTGCTATCTCAGCAAATTTTCATTCTTATTGCAA
This sequence comes from Sinohyriopsis cumingii, assembly GCA_028554795.2. Lineage (NCBI taxonomy): Eukaryota > Metazoa > Mollusca > Bivalvia > Unionida > Unionidae > Sinohyriopsis > Sinohyriopsis cumingii. The sequence goes on along the minus strand of CM068826.1, from coordinate 3,423,031 downwards.
TATCGTTATGTGAACGATCGATAGGTTCATAATTTCATTAATTCCTATTGCAATATCGTTATATGAACGATCGATAGGTTCAAATTTTCATTCATTCCTATTGCAGTATCGTTATGTGAACGATCGATAGGTTCATAATTTCATTCATTCCTATTTCAATATCGGTTTACGATCGATAGGTTCAAAATTTCAACCATTCCTTTTTCAATATCGTTTTATGAACGATACATTCATAATTACACGGATTTCAATATCATTATATGAACGATACATTCAAATTTACATGCATTTAAATATCGTTGTATGAACGATACCTTCAAGATTTTGTTTTAATTGGGGTGTAGATCAAATAACTTTTATTTTGCTGATCGATGATAGGACTTAATTCACGTTTGTTTAAAATTCCATTTGTTAAATTCATGTTTGAGTTTTTTTTTTCTCGTCGAGTTAATTGTTGTTGATAGTTCCATGTTAGGAACTTATAATTTTCCTATCTTTTTGTTTATAATGGTGTCAGATTTGTTAATATTTAAATTGCGTTTATAAATAAACCTCTTGTAAACGCAGTTGCTTTTGGTGTCTTCCCTAATCCAGTCCCAACCCGGCTTCATCTTGTGACAATCCCTACAAAGAAACTATATAGCATACAAACAGAATAGCATCACACACATATAGCACACATGGAATATAGGAGACCTCTAGCCAAGGTCAACTTGAACACCAGGGATGAGATTTCGAATACGGTGATAGAAACCGACTCGGAAGAACTACCCTATAGAAAACACTAGGGCTTGAAATAAATACCACGACAAAATTTTTTTTAAATAAATTTTTGATCCGAATCCTTTTTCAAAAATACAAACAACATATCAGGAGGTAAACATATGCACATAAAACGCCTTTTATTTTTTGGTTTCATGGGGGGGGGGCATCTGACTGGTCCCCCCCCCCCCCATGAGATAGATGAAAGAGTGATAAAGTCAGAGGGATAGTGATTCATGTGGTTTGGAATGTAAAATTGTAAAGAACAATTGTGATGGAACAAAAATAATAAATTTCTGCATATAAATGTTTTAAAACTAGTTCCAGTAATTTACTCCATTCCTGTAATTTCTCTTACATTATAACATTATCGTGTCCATTACAGCCCATTACTCTCCATTACTGTCCATTACGGTACATTACTGTGTTTAGGGTCCCCCTGCGGGTCCGGGGTTGTAGAATTGGCCCGACGTGCCTCGCTACGTGTCGTAAAAGGCGACTAAGTAGAGGCAACCTGTTTGCCGTGGGTTGCGTCCCGTGTCGGGGGAGGAAAGGATCCTGGTAGTTGAGCAGTTCCCTGCAATACACTACTTTGGCCTCTACTTCTCTTAGACGGGTGGTCGGGATGGGCCCGGTTCCGACAAATCGGCTGGTCACGCCGAGCCCTAGGAGGTCTTTATTAACTTTCTCACCTTCTTTCTCTCTCTCCTTGTATCTCTCTTGATACCACCGTTGCCCCTATATTCTTTTCCTTTATATTTCCCTTTTCCAAGTCTTAGAAGGCTTCCTAGAAGGCGGTGGCTTAACGGGTCAATCGGGGGGTAATTTTACCGACCTTAGAAATTGGCGACTTCAGGGTCATTCAAAGGTAATTTTATCAACTGAGTATGGCATCTGTGTATCCCTGACACTTGAAAAGTGTCCCCTTGTTGGGCTCCTTGGTGGGTGGGGAGCACGGGTGCTGAATTTTTAATCTAGCCATCATGGATAATTCCAAAAAAAATCAAAATAAAAGATCGAAACCCTTATCAGAGTCTGACGATGAACCATTTAGCGTGGAGTCATTTCCACGCTTCATGGTCATACAGTCAAAAGATGCCACGAAACCGCTTGCCGCACTATCTCCATTTGTCATCGAAAAGACTATCACAGGATCGATTGGCACACCTAAAAGTGTTAAAAAGTTGAAATCGGGTTGTCTTCTTATTGAGTGTGAGCGAAGAGGTCAATCAGACAATATCAGGAAAATGAAAACGTTCTTTGATATCCCAGTAACCTCATTCGCTCACACCACACTGAATACGTCCAAAGGCGTGATTCGCTGCCGTGACTTGGCTGGAGTCACCGACGCTGACATCATCGAAGGAATGAAAGATGAAGGTGTCACTGCAGTCCGACGAATACGTATTAAACGTAATAACAATCTGCAGGACACCAACACCATTGTACTCACCTTCAACAGGCCAACTGTACCCAAAGTGGTGAAAGTTGGCTTTTTGCAAGTAAAGGTAGAGATTTACATTCCCAACCCCCTTCGGTGTTATAAGTGTCAAAAATACGGCCATCACGAAGACCGCTGCTCCAAGAGCCAAATATGTGGCCGATGCGGAGACAATGCTCATCAGGAATCTGATTGTAGAGCAACTCCGCATTGTGTCAACTGCGGAAAAGAGCACCACGCAAATTCCAAGGATTGCGATACCTGGAAACAGGAGAAGGAAATTCAGAGGGTAAAATACACAAATAATATTCCCTATCCAGAAGCCAGAAAAATTGTACAGGCAAAAACAGCCCATCCTGGCCCATCCTTCTCCACTGTAGTGAAGAGCAATCCTAAAACAACGAAGGACGCTCAAACACAAACAGAAGCACCCGATTCAACACCAAATTCAAACACCCCCCATTACCAAGCACAGAAAAACACGGCATCTACTCAGACTACATTTAATAATACCCAACAACCTAAATCACCAAAGAATAAAAAATCTCACGGAAACAGGCAACAAAAGGGGTCAGATGACCCCATCAAACTTTATAACAGGTTTGGAGACATCGAGAGCATGGATGCAGAAGAATCTGCTCCATGCGCACAAGGGAACTCCAGACCTACAAACAAAAAATTCACCCCCGTACTTCCTCCAGAGAAATAACAAAACAAATTCCGTCTGCGAAAGGTCTAACCTAGCTCCACAATCTTTAATTTAAATTTATAATGAAAAACACTATCATACAATGGAATTGTCGAGGACTTAAAGCAAATTACAATGATATTCTCCTGCTTTTAAACGAACATGATCCTGCGGTACTATGCCTTCAAGAAACATTCTTGAAAGATACAGACAATATCACATTTAAAAACTACTCCCTGTTTAACACCTGCTCTCCAAATGTTGATAGGGCATCAGGAGGAGTTTCTGTTATTGTAAACAACAGTGCTCCTCATAGCTTCATTCATTTAAACACCAATTTACAAGCCATTGCTGTAAGCGTCACTCTACATCGAGTGATTACATTTTGCTCTATTTATTTACCACCAAACGCTAACCTAGTACCAAACGAACTGGACAATCTTGTTCAACAGCTTCCCGCACCCTTTGTTTTACTCGGGGATTTTAATGCCCATAACATTTTATGGGGATCAAATCATATAAGTGACAGAGGTCACAAAGTTGAAGACTTTATTTCTAGACACGATCTGTGTCTATATAATACCAAAACACCTACATATTTACACCCAGGCACGGGTACATACACAAGCATCGATTTGACAATTTGTTCTCCTTCTCTGCTTTTGGACTATGAATGGAAGGTCGCTGATGACCTTCACAGCAGCGATCACTTCCCAATCTTTCTTGTAAATCTTAACTCTACAGGCGATGAAGTAATTCCACATTGGAATTTAAAGAAGGCCGACTGGGCCAAGTTTGAAACACTCTGTAAAACTAGGCTGAATGAGGATACAGTTTTCACTGTTGACGACACCATTCAGCATTTTACATCTATTTTAATAGAGATTGCAGAAGAATCCGTTCCCAAGTCCTCGCCATATTGTAAAAGAACCCAAAAACCTTGGGTCACTAAGGAATGTAAGGAAGCCATTAAACTACGCCGAGAAGCATTAAGGAAATTTAATAATCAACCGACGCCCGAAAACTTAAATATATATCGCATTGCCCGGGCCAAAGCTCGCCGCATAATCAAAGAAAGTAAAAGAGCATCATGGAAGAAGTATGTTTCCTCTTTAAACTCTCGTTCCTCTGTTAAAAAAGTTTGGGACACTATACGCAAAATAAACGGAAAGAGAAAGCAAAACCCTCTCCGACATCTGACACTGAACAGTAGCAACTTTAGTTCAAAACGTGACATTGCAAATATTCTTGCTGACAGTTTCTCGAAAAATTCCTCATCATCTAATTATTCAGAAGCCTTCCAAAAACTTAAAACTCAAAAAGAAAAGTCACGTTTAAAATTCACATCCAACAACTCGGAAAGTTATAATCAATTGTTCTCACTATCGGAGCTTAGGGAGGCTTTAGATAAGGCCCATGATACATCCGCTGGGCCTGACGAGATACATTACCAGTTTCTGAAACACCTTCCAGAATCATCATTAACGTCTCTTTTGAAACTCTTCAATGATTTATGGATTACTGGTAATGTGCCAAAAATCTGGAAAGAAGCAACTGTAATACCAGTCCCCAAACCCGGTAAAGATAGCGAAGACCCCAACAGCTATCGACCAATTGCACTCACAAACTGTGTGTGCAAAACAATGGAACGAATGATCAATTCTCGGCTTGTCTGGTATTTGGAAACTAACAATTTAATATCTCCTTTCCAAAGTGGCTTTCGATATGGCCGGAGCACTAATGATCATCTGGTTAGACTAGAAACATTCATTCGCGATGCATTTATTAAGAAAGAACATTTAGTAGCGGTTTTCTTTGATTTAGAAAAGGCCTATGACACGACATGGAAGTACGGGATACTAAATGACCTGAACGATCTAGGTCTAAAAGGCCGTCTGCCCTCTTTCATATCCAACTTTCTCTCCAACAGAGAATTCAAAGTACGAGTGGGCTCTACCCTCTCAGATCTGCACGAGCAAGAGATGGGTGTACCCCAGGGCAGTATTTTATCTGTGACGCTCTTTAACATCAAAATTAATAGCATCACCAAGTGTTTGACTCCTGGTGTGGATTGTTCGTTATACGTTGATGATTTTCTAATATGTTATCGGTCAAAGCACATGCATACAATTGAAAGACAACTGCAGCAAAATATAAACAAAATTCAAAATTGGGCCAATGCAAACGGTTTCAAATTCTCGAAATCAAAAACGGTATGCATGCATTTCTGTCAGTTACGAAAACATCACGATGAACCGAACCTCACACTGGATGGAACACCTATTCCAGTTGTTGAGGAAACCAAATTTTTAGGTATAATCTTTGACAGAAAATTGACCTTTCTTCCACACCTAAAGAACTTAAAAGCTAAATGCTTAAAAGCACTTAACCTACTTAAAGTAGTAGCGCACACTGACTGGGGTGCTGATAGAAAAGTCATCCTAAATTTATACAGAACGTTTATTCGCTCCAAACTAGACTATGGTTGCGTTGTGTATGGTTCTGCCAGAAAATCGTATCTTAAAATGCTTGATCCAATTCATCATCAGGGAATAAGACTGGCTCTGGGAGCATTTAAAACATCCCCGTGTGAAAGCCTTCTAGCTGAGGCGAATGAACCACCGTTATCGCATCGTAGAGAAATGCTTTCCGCACAGTATGCTCTCAAATTAAAATCAAACCCTCTGAATCCTGCTTTTTCGGCTGTTTTTCAACCCAAATACAAAACTTTATACGAAAATAAACCAAACGCCATACCTTCCTTTGGCATTAGAATATCATCCAGCCTTGACACTGCAAATATAGATCTTTCAAAAATTCAGAAAACATCCATCTCCGAAACACCACCCTGGCTAATTAAACAACCAAAAGTACGTTTTACGCTACACGATGGGAAAAAGTCCGAAACAAACCCTTCTATCTTCCACAACTCTTACCATGAACTCCTCACCGAATTTAAAAACTATACCAGAATTTACACTGATGGATCAAAGGATGAGGAAAAGGCTGCTGTAGCCTTTGTTTGTGGAAATCACACAACGCAAGTTCGCTTACCAAATGGAGCATCAATTTTTACAGCCGAAATCAGAGCAATAGACCTTGCTCTGCAACATATAGAAAAGAACTGTATTTTAAACAGTATCATCTTCTCCGACTCGCTATCAGTACTCCAGTCACTACACAATAGAAAACTGGAGAACCCATTATTGAAAAACATACTCGTAAAAAATACCGAGCTGAGTGTCTCCCACAATATAATATACTGTTGGTTACCTAGCCACATTGGTATTAAAGGTAACGAAAAAGCAGATCGCGCTGCTAAAATGGCCCTTTCTCAAGAACCATCTGATTGTAAAATACCATATACTGATTTTAAACCTTGTATCAGAAAGTTCTTACGTCAGAAGTGGCAGCATCATGGAATGATGCTGTAAATAACAAACTTCATGCAATCAAACCAACTCTAGGAGAATGGACTCCTTCCTACAGAACCATTCGTAGGGAGGAGGTAGTCGTTGCAAGAATCCGAATTGGTCATACTTATATCACCCACACCCACATACTAAAAGGTGAAGACCCACCAGAGTGCGTTTCTTGCAATGAACCATTCACTGTCAAGCACTTCATGATAGAGTGCTTTGACCTACAACCTACGCGCGATCGTTATTACGTTGTGCATGACATGAAAGAACTTTTTGATAATATAAACATCACTCGTATTATCGAGTTCTTGAAAGCCGTAAATATTTACTCTAAACTCTGACTTTTATGCTATCACCTTGTGCAGTTTTATGCAATATATATACCGTCCCATTTTAATACCTATTCATCTTTTTTACATCTCCCGTTGATCGGGAAGCTTTATTTTGCACCGTTGCCATCTTACCGTTTTTAATTTCAACCATTTCTTCTTTTATATCGCTGGTCGATATAGAACCTTTTATAAGTTTTAAATGATTATACAATTAACACTTTGTTTGGCGCTAAATAGCCTAAAAGTGCTGATGCGCCGTTAAAAAACAAACAAACAAACAAACAAACTGTGTTTAAGGAGACCGTTTCGATGGACCCAGCAGCGTAGCAACAGAGAAACATAAGCTAAGCGACCATTTAAAGAAAAATCAGTCAGGTACGTATGTTATACATGTGGAAAGGTTTGGAATGTCTCATTTAAAGTGGTATTAGTTATTAGTGGACTGAATGCACATACAATAAAATTAGCACGGAATGATCAAGGGTCAGACTACGATCAGCATGAGTTAATTGTGTTACGGTATAGTTTAGACCAACAAGTAGTTATGCGCCTTTTTTCCCCGGACATAACTGATTGCGCATGCAGTAATGTCAGAAAAAAACAAGAGAGCTACTTGTTGGTCTAGAGTAGATGTAGATGATACCATTAAAGTTTGCCTCGTTTTATTGATAGAAAGATGTTGAAACATGTTTCTGGGACGCAGCATATTTTGATAGGGTTCTTTGTGCTTCGTTCGAGTGTCGAATTCATACAGACTAGATAAGTGTCTTTTTACGAAAATCGACACTTATTAGATTGACTACCACACGCTCAGATGTCGAAACCAGTGACTAATCACGGAGGCTCGTATCGTTAATTACAATTAAGCTGTCATACATGTACTATATAATACAGGTAAATTAAGCAACGATACGAGCCCCCGTGTGTCTAAATCACCGTACAAAATGTATTCAGCAGTGCGACACGTAATTGTATGCCAGTGATTGTCAAAAAATCCGCCGAACCAGTACAAAATTTGAATGTATATTGCCTTCTAGAAATGAAATATCATTTCAGTTGTAACTTTTTTTTTGCAGTGTCATTTTTTATCTTAAAAATAAATAAGTATTTAATGAAACGTCATTTATACATTTCATGATTCTCACATTTACAGCACTAAAATGCCTTGCCAATCTCAGTTCTCTTCTCCATTTTGTTTTTTCGTCCTTGCCATACATAATTAATCAAAACATTATTTCTTTCCAACAGAATTGTTCTGTTCTTAAAACATGTCAAATACACAGCAGTTATCTTTCATCAGTTTCAGTTTTCTTTGCCTTTTTTTTATGCAGACACAGACCCACCTCTCTTTTTGTCTCTCTCTCTCTCTCTCTCTCTCTCTCTCTCTCTCTCTTTGCGTCTGTTTTCAAAATTGGGGAAAATCCCTGATGCAGCAAATTTATGACGCTGAAGCATGATATATACATAATATAAGTATGTATATAAATGTTGAATGTAATGGACTAATTTTAAGGGATCAACATGAAAAAAATTTACTTTGTATTTTTTTCTTTTCATATGACAGAAATTATTACAATGGATGCAAGCTTCCAGATAAAGTACCTTGAAAGCCTGTCTCAGGGCATTGCTGAAGAACACCACAACAAGCGCTATGTTGATGTAATCATCTCTGTGGATGGGACAAAATTTGAGTGTCACAAACTCATTCTTGGTGCAATGTCACACTATTTTAGTGCTATGTTTTCAACACAAAGGCATGAAAGTAGGGATGAAGTTATTACCATTCAGAATGTCGACAAGGACACTTTTAAGACACTTCTAAAGTACATATATACTGGAAATGACCTTATTACAATGGAAAATGTTCAAAACATGATGCAAGCTGCTAATATGCTACAAGTTAAATGCTTACAGGAACACTGCGAGAACTTTTTAAACAAGAGTCTTTCATCAGAAAATTGCCTCAAGATATGGAAAATGACTTCAACCTTAGGGAGTTCAAAACTTGTCAGAAAAAGTTGGAACTTCATCCTGGAGAATTTTTCCATTATTATGGAGTTGGATCAGTTTGATTCTTTAGATGTCAGTGATATCATCTCCTTGATCAAGGATAATGATTTGAACACATCATCTGAAGAGGTTGTTTGTGATGCTGTCATCAGATGGATCCAAGCTAATCCCGAGGAAAGGAAAAGTCAGATTGATAATCTTCTTACTCATATAAGATTTCCATTCATCAGCACAAAATACATTAAAAAACTTAAAGGCATTGACATCTTGACCGACTCAAGGTATTTCCAAGAACTTGTGAAAGAGTTTCCTATCAGTATGAATGAAAAGGCCAGCAATTTGATACATTCCAGAATCCTTCTGCCTCATCAATATCAGCATCGTCAAGAGCAAGTCCTATGCATTGTGGGGACACGGAGCCGTCATCCCAACCCTCAGCAGACAGAGCTGAAATGCTTTAGTTACAGGAGGGATTCAGAATATGTTATGGCCAAACTGCCAGTTGAACCAGGTGCATGTTTTGCAGTATGTTGTACAAAGGAAAATGTGTACCTCTCTGGTGGATACCATGGACAGACCTTGTTTCTCCATTATAATGGCATAACCAATACATGGCAACAGTGTGAAGGTCTCAAGGAAGGGCGTTGGGGACATGACATGGTTCTGTTGAATGGAAATATATATAGTATAGGTGGCAGCTCCAGGTCCTCACGGACTTTATCCAGCATTGAATGCTACACACCACAAAACAATCATAATGAAATAGTTGGGAACCTTCTACTCCCTGTCTCATTCATGGCCTCGGCTGCGATCAAAAACAAGATTTTCATCTTTGGTGGGATGTTACAGGACAGAACATTTTCTCAAAATATCCAATGCTTTGACATTGAAAATGGAACCTGTAAAATTGTTGGTAGCATGCCAGAAATGACAACCTCAGCCAGTAGGGTGGTGGTTATTGACAACGCTGTGTATATCTTCTACCGTGGATCTAATATAATGATGTATACAGAAGAATCTGGGCTGATCAAAGTTGGAACCATGCCAGAGTTTGACCATTATGGTGTAGTGCATCATAAAAGTCTGATCTTAATTGTGGGTTGTCGGAATAACCAGTATTCATCACTTGCCTTTAATCCTGCATCTAGAGAGATAACTGAGTACACACAGACTTTCAAGGCGGCCATGTGTGGTTACCACTGTATGAACCTGGTCATCAGTAAACAGCATATGAAGAATGTAGAGCTAGATGATATATTGGACCAGGCAGAAGCAGGGACATTATAAGGCTGATGACATTTAATAAAGTTGAATGATATGTTATGGGTTTTTATGTGGGGGCTTCTAAATTTATTTAGCTAGTTACTGGGTCTTTTGGTTTTGCGGGGATAGTAATTATATTTTGTTTCTAAGTCCTGCTGAGTCTATGAATTTATTTATATTTTTATATGCTGATTGTTTATTTTTATTACAGTCCATAAGTAACTCTGGGTATGTGTGTGGTGATCCAATCTCTTTTTGGTTTTTGATAAATATTTTCTGAGCGGGTTGATATTTTGGGCATATATTGAATACTTGGTTTAGATCTTCCGTGGTGTGGTAGTTAAAGCAGTTAATGGTTGCTGGTTTGGGTCCTATAAACCTTCCATGTTCCTATCTACGGTTTTTGGGGTTTCATGGTGCTTTTTACCTTTAGTGCTTTTGTAGAGCTATAGTTAAGCTTGATAGAATTTTGATCTCCTAGTTTAGTTTGTCTGCTGTTTCGTTGCCAGAGTTTCCAGTGTCCGACGGTATCCACATGAGCTCGACTAACTGATGTGATGTGGTGATATCGTCGATTAATTGGCATGCTCTGTCGAGGAATTGTTCCCTAGAGTGTGTATTGCGATTTTGGATCGATTTGATAACGCTTAGGGAATCGCTTATAATGACTGCTTTAGGTATTTGGTTGTCTTCGATCCATTGTAGTGATTCAAATATAGCCCAGAATTCAGTGGTGTAAATGGAGCAAAAGTCAGGTAATATGGATCCCGTTTGTATATTGAATTCAGGGATGACTGTTGCTGCTGCTGTTCTTGGTGGGTTGTTTGTTTTTGATCCATCGGTATATATTTTAACATAGCCTGGGTATTTTTGGTTGATTTCATTTACCAGTACAGATTTTAGTAACTTTTCTTGTCCTACTTTATTGCCTAATTTAGTAGCTTCAGTGTTAATCCTTGGTGGTTTTTGTAACCATGGTAATTTGTTCATGTCTGTATTGTATGTTACCTGGTTTTTTAGTAGAGGTATCTTTTCTCTTAGTTCAAGGATTACTTTGGCACTTGGTGTGGTGGGTATGATTTTGGGTTTGAAGACAACTTTACCCTTGTTTATAGCTATTTTGGTGGGATGGTTGCCTGGGTGAGTATCTAATCGAATGGAGTATCGGAGGAGCAATTCTTGCTTACGTAATTTTAAGGGTAGTTCTCCTGTTAGTGTTTGTAGTTCTTCTAATGATGTTGAGGGGAGTGTTCCTTAATAGTAAGGCATTTATGTGGATAGTGTCAAGGTTTTGTAGTACAGGTTGCTTAGCCGAGTTATATGCTTGGCAACCGTAATCCAGTTTTGATCCAATTAGGGTTTTATATATCGTGAGGAGGGTTTCCTGGTCGGATCCCCAGTCAGTCCCTGTAATGTTCCTGAGTAAACTGAGAACTTTGTTACAATTCTGGGTGAGTTGTTCAGTGTGCTGTTTCCATGTGAGGTGGTTGTCAAAGAATATTTCTAGGAATTTTACTACTGTTACGTATTTGATTAATTGTTGTTGTTGTTGTGGGGTTTAACGCCATTTTTCAGCACACGATAGGCTACGCATGGCGGCCAGTATTATTGGTGGAGGAAGAACCCGGGAAAACCCTGGAAGAACCACCGACCCACGGGTGCTACTGGCAAGCTTTCTCGCATACCCACATTGGCCGAATTCTAGACTCGAACCCACGCAGACAGAGGTGAGATGGCAGTGATCCTTAACATAGAGCGCTTTAGACCACTCGGCCACTCGGGGCCCCTTTGATTAATTGATTTTGTATATAGAAGTTTGGATAGACTAGGTTATTATTTCGTTTGGGGGTGAATATGATTGCCACAGTTTTTTCATGAGATATTTTGAAACCCCATTTGTCCGCCCATCTCCTATGTTGTCTAGGCTCAGCTGGATTTCTTTAACTACTGTTTTATTGGCAGGATTTCCATTCCTTTATATGCCATTATCATCTGCAAATTGTGACAAGGTTTTTTTATGGCGGCTGTATTGAGGTCAAGGTCGTTTACCATTAGGTTAAATAGTAGGGGACTTATTACACTGCCTTGCGGTGTTACATTTTCAAGTGAAAATTCTTCTGAATGGGTGTTGCCTATTCTTGTGGTAATTTTCCGGCCTGTGAGGAAATCGCCAATCCAGTTGAACAAGCGTCCAGTTATTCCAAATTGGTTTAATTTGGCCATTAGTCCATTGGTCCATACTAGGTCGAACGCTTTTCCTAGGTCCAGAAAAACCGCTATGAGGTTGCGATCGGTTTTCCTATGTGCGTTAAAAGCGAGTTTGATGTCTGTTTCCAATCTGAGAAGTTGGTCAGTGGTGGACCGTTTGTTCCGAAAGCCACACTGATTTGTGGAGAGTAGGTTATTGGTTTCTAGGTGGTGTTTTAACTATTTGCGATTATTGTCTCCATTATTTTGCAAATATTGTTTGTAAGGGAGATGGGTCGGTACGAATTTATGTTGTTGGGATCTTTACCTAGCTTGGGGATTGGTATTACTATGGCCTGTTTCCATTTGGTGGGTAGTTGGCCTTTATCCCATATCCTATTAAAAAGTTTGATTATGGCGATTGTTATATTGATAGGCAGTTTTTTTATATAGATAATGTAACCTAACTGATCCTTACCACGATCAGGTGAAAACAGAGTCGTTTACGGTGTTTCCATCATTGAGTAATACAAGAGCGATGGTGGAATCTTTTGAAGTAATGCTTTGTTGTCTCGCATTTATTGTGGTCAGACTTCACCAACGGCTTCTTTGACTTCAGCAATCCATGTGGCAAGTGTCCAATAGTCTTTGCAGTTGCGCTAGTGGTTCTCTTAATATCCTTGGTGCGTTTAGCTATTTTACGAATTGGACATAGTTCTTCTGTTTGTGTAAGGCTACCACTTGTTCCACTGTTTCGTTTGTTGCCCTTTTAATATCCTCGGCACGTTCCACAATTTCCTTTGTCGGCTTAATCAGTAGTGGAAATGCTTGTTCAAAACCTACTGTGAGATCTGACGCAGTTTGTTGCGAATTCAGCATATCTTTGGACACTTGTACGGCCTGCACTAACGTTACGAATCAATTCATGGTGTACACGAGCGGTTTTACGGCGTCGCTTTTAATTGTGAGAAAACTATTTATATCCGAGGTGATCCAGGGAACATGTCTCGAAACCCATCCTACTCATTGTCGGCGGCACACCAAGTCCAATGCATATTTGCAAGACTGGGGACGTCAGTACCACGAAATATCATCAACATGTTATATTTGTCACGTATTACTTTAGAAACGTCAGCATATTGTTGAGTTAAATAAATCACGTCTGTGTTCTTGTGTCGACCTCGTGAAAACAGTTGCGCGGGATTGATTTTGGTGTTCACACGTCATATATCGTCGCACACTACATTATTATTTGCATGTGCATCAAAATTGTCACAGGTAGGTGCTTCATCAACAGTTGAAAAGAACTCAATGGTGGCGTTGTCACTCGACGAAACTTTGTCACTCAACGCTTTTTGAAAATCTTTTAAAAACATGATAACACGGCTGGTCATCAACCGACGGTGCAATCATGCACAACCGATCCCACTTCAGCGATAGTAAAATCATATTGAACAACAGTCGAGTGTTTTGTGATCCACCAGGGCTAATGATTAGCGCAAGAACTGACTGTGTAACATGGAACTGGTTTCACGCTTGTGTGGTTTAGCTGTTGGTCGCGTAGAAAAGTCAATGACGGAAGAATCTTTGATTTCGCGTTTTTGTGATGCCATTGAATAATAAAATTGGTGTATAGTACAGTCATGTATACCGCAAACCTAACTCAAGTTTAGACCAATAATGGACGAGCCGTGGTCAAGGGAATTTTGTCTTCAATGTGGAGCAAAGACGTTCACGTTCACTAAATTACTCAATACAACGGCACCGGCGGTGATGTCGCTGATGATTTAACAAAATTACCAGGACGACCATTGACTAAATATCCTGGTGAAAACGTATACCTAAATACAATAATGTGGCCTCCGGACATGGCCTGATATACGACTGGATTCTAACAACCATCCGAAGGCTGGTGAAGCACCAGTAAATCGTGTTCATGTTGCAGGTTATCGACGTGACAAATGATATCCGTGCACGTCAACGTGTCGACTTGGATCTCATCTACGCCTAAAATGAAATTAATCCTTAACCCAGAGAACAAATCACAAGATGGATCATCAAAATAGGTATGAAAGCCAATATTTTCAGTGGCCGTTAACAAAATATATATATTAATACAAAGCAACAAAGCAAGGATACAAAAACTTAAGAAGCCGGACATTATCAAAAATATACTACAGTCCGCATTTGTATTAGAAGGATGAAGCAGCCTGGGAAAAGTTATCAATCGCGGCAAAGGTCACCCATAGGATTGCCCTAGTATTTTTGGCCAAACAAGCGCTTTGACGAATTTACCTACTATTACCACTATCTGGTCTTAAAATAAGTAACAGAACAGAGCAAAAACCAATAAGTTTTTTAAAAATTTAAAAAATAATATATTTCTCTAGAATACAACGTAAAAATTTAAACAATATCTTACAAAATAGTGAACTATATCCCAAATTTAAAAGATGGTCGAGCACCGGTACCAAAAAACGAGAGAAAATGCAATTAACAGTATTCGTAGTGGGGCGTGTTCTGCCGCATAGTTCACGCTTTCCAAGGCATACCCTTTTGCATTAATTACATCCTAATGCCATTGAACATTTTGTATTTGTAAAAGTTTGTCTTGTTGATTAACTCAAATTTTAGAGACCCCCATAAATTCCTTTATAAATATTGTAAGCGTCAGTCTGTAAAGTTTACTTTACTCAGCTACGCTGTGTAGCACTCATGCTGCAGTAAATGAATCAATAACGTAGTTTTTGTATTATAGTTACAACCAGCAATATAGGCCTGACTGAAAACTTTACCGACATCATTCATCGTAATAAACTGTGCCAAAGACGTGTTTATTGTCATAGGCGGTTTTGGTGTTTATTGCTCTGCGTCTGTCTTGCGCACTCGAGCGTGGTCTGTGACTCCGTCCCTGGTTGCTATTGCATGACTCTTGCCATTGTTTGGCCACATTACTTTCGTTGGTCATTAATACTGATGATTCTGATAATCCACTGGTTGAACAAAGTATGTGGCTTGCTTGCTAAATTAAGTAAAAGTCATGGATGATCGAGGCAGCGACCTAGAAAATGAAAAAAAGAAAGTTCTACAATGCATAGAAACTACTTCTGTAGAGCGCCCCATAGGGGTTGTCCATAAAGGACGTACGCAGATAATACCTGTTTTCCTACCCCTTTCCCCTTGTCCACTTTTGTCCGCATGTGGCTTACCACCCCCACCCCACCCCCGGCTGTGGACGTCCCCATCTAGCATTATACACTTTTCTATGGTCTGGCAGTGTAATAGCTGGTGCTCTCAAAATACAGCGATCACTTATCTCGTCACAACATGTAACTCAAAACAAAGAAGAAGAATAAAACAAAGTTCTTTCTTTAGTCTTTATTCAGGACATAGAACTAAAGTTGTCATCTCACAGAAAGCTAATTTCGATAGACGGTCAATGTCTTACTCCACTTCAACAAGAGCAGACTGTAGCCAGTCAAATAAGTTGCGAACGACTGGCAGACCATCATCACTGCTTTCAGTTGCGAAAGTTGATGATGCAGTTGACAGAATAGCGCTAACAGATTCAAGCTCCACAGCACCAACGTCTGCCACTCCAGCTTGTATGCTCACTGATACATGCCTGTGAAATACGGGCATGATTGCCCTTTGCAGCCTGAGATGGAAAGTACAGGCCACACTGATTACAAACGCTCTTCTCAAGATCGACAATCACCGACGGACAGTAGAAATCAAATGGCATCCTCAGGAAGTCGTGTGAAGGCTGCAGATGTAAAAGAGCTAGTCGTTGATAAAGCGATCCAACCGTTCCACTGTTGCTACCAACTGGTGCATAGGTAATCCCTTTATCTGTGCTATAGTGTGGAACAGGTGGAGGTAAAAATCGTCCAGGAAATATATCGTTATTGTAGTTAGTGCGACGCTGACCACAGCACGATTCACTGTTGCACTTCACAGTCTGCAAGCAATACTGCGACTGTTGAATATGCAGAATTGACCACTCATCTGACGGTGGACTGATGTCCAATTTTCCAGCATCACATGATACAAAAGATGCTTCCACATCAAATGCATCAATAACCGTTGACCTCCAGATTTCTGTCAGCAATTCACCGGCCTTCTGGAAATTGGCCCTTTCCAATTGTACATCACATGTCTTGCCATTGCTGGCCAAATGAGATCCATAATGAGTGTGAGGCAGGATCAATCCTGATAGGTCGCGTGACAGAGGAGCCATGCTTCGTTCGACGGTGTTGTAGGCAAAGTGCCCTGGCGCATGGCACGCAACGAAAATCGCATACAGGTTGTTGTAATGGAATGCTCGATTTGCTGAGACTAGTGTTTTCGGAAATCGAGGGTTCTTATCCGGATCGCCTTCTGCTGTTATGACCACAATCGGCTTCACTGATCCATTAATACACGTAACAGGCTGAAAAGCAGAAAGTTTGAGTTCTTCAAAATCAGTAGCGTGTGTCATTGCTGTGCTGTTGTCATGCTTCCCACTGCGAATGAAGATAGCATTCGGCCCTGAATACGATACAGCCCCTGGTTTTATAACACACGCAGCATAGACTGGTGTGTTCAGTTTGTGGCGTTCAGCAATAACCCAGTCGTGATCTGGCAGCTGCAAACCATACTGTATGTGCATCATAACTGGCGCCTACTTATCTGCTGCCGATAATCCTAGTCGGAACGTGCCTTGTCGTCTTGGCTCAAGAAAGAAAAAAACATTGTTCTCACATAGCGACAGCCAGATCTTTGAAGTAGCAGATTGTAGCTGCTAAAAAAATGAGCATCCATATGATTGCGCCTTTCACTGTTTGCTGACTTAAGCAGCTTGACAGTTTCTGTGGTCACGTGACACTTGCCTTCAGTTGTCACCGAATTACCTGGAAGCATACGTTCCTGCTCGATTAATGCTGAAGCCACCTTGGACGAGGGCTTCATGCAAGTCATCCGACGTTTTTCAGCTACTAAGCTTCTCACATCGTCTCAGCGGATAAGCAGCTGCTACACATGATAAAATGTCCACGATTGTCTTTAACAGCTGTGGTTGGTCATCTTCTAAGCGGGGCCTTCCTACTTTCTGCCGACAGAACCTTTTGAGTCGCTAGCCAATGACCGGATGTTCTTCCGTAATTCAGTCAGCTTTCTCTTGAAGTCAAGCCTGGAGGTCGGTTTGCGTGCTCGTTCAGCTGCCAGACATTTTAACTTTTCTCTAGCTACATCTTTTTGCTGCTGCTTTCATCAGACTTTGTTTTCATATCAGCTGTCCACAGTCCAGTGTTTTTTACCTACTGAAGACTAGCCATTTGTGCCCTGACAGATTCTAACTCATTGCTTACTGAGTCTTGTGCTGGTGTATAGCGTTGGATGTTTTCTTCACTCGTCTCTCTTGCTGTTACGTCAGCAGAAGATGCCTCTTCAACCTCTGACTGAACGTCACTATTTATTATCACCACATTTGACAGAAATTCCTGAGATGACGTGGTTATCGTCGAAGTAGTTGAATCTGATGCTTGCTTTGACTGGCGTAGGCGTGGCAGCGAGGACCCACATGCTCATCAGACGACTTTTTTTTTCTGATGCTCACGCATGCCAAACTTGGATCAAGTTTTTGACTTCTTCATTTTATTTACAATTGTTCCACAGCTCCTGTGCACGTTTATGTGCCAGATCTGCCTTCAGCAATGAAAACATTATTAAAGTCGCTCTACAGTTTATAACGCACATCCAGTATTAGCATCGGTAGTATACAGAATATTCTTAAATAATATGTAATATTAACTGGAAAATATAGATATTAAAAACTCTATTAAAAAGTACGTTGCCTATGTCACTGATAAACACACACGTGTGCGGAAGTCAGCTGTGTAGTGGTGGCTACTGCAGCCAGCCGCCTGCTTCAAGGGAGGCTGGCATTAGCTCTTCAGTCTCATTGTAAGCCAGGGTCTTCATGGCAGGCCAGGCACTGTATTGTCTGAATTGAGAGCGTTATCCAGTTCGTGGTGCATCTTACTTGGCTATTTGTATACTTGCTCCGGTCCGCAGGGCAGATATGTGGGCCATGTAATCAACCTCTGGCACTGGGAGCCAGACCTATGTATTAATGCCAACCCATTCATATATATTCTGTGGCACGAATCGTACAAATTGAAATTAACAACTAATTTATCCGTATGGATCACCTGTAAGGGAGGTCCACAAAACATACTGGAATACACGCAGTTGGTCTACAACAGCTATTCAACACAGAATATCATAACAAAAAATACTAGCTTACGTACGTCCCAAGGTCCTTTACATCCCCTCCCCCATAGTGGATTTTACTAGTATAGGGCCTAGCCTGGTTCCTGGACCCTATGTATTGTTACACAGATGTTCAACAGGGGACCAGCCTGGTACCGGATCCACTAAACCTAGTCTGATTGCCGGCCCTTAATTAGCTACGGCCTATGTGGAATCAGATCATAATTATTAATTCCGGTTCAGTACGAATGTAGTCCCCGTCTATTTTTAGAGCATTTTTTTTTCTTCATGTCTTCTTTTGGTGGTGATGCAAGAGGCATTCTTGATATGGAGTTAAAGGTAATTGTTTCTTCTTTAGAATATTTGCTTATGGTGTGGTTGTCTGTGCATGTTTCGGCGACAGTGCACAGTAAGGCCTTGGTAATCATCCGGAAGTGAAATCTGTGTTCCATTGCACACTGCTTTGTTTACAGTCCAGCCTCTCCAAGAAATGCCGGTGAACCTATGACAAGAACTTCACTGTGAGTTAATCTTTGAAGGTACTTTAGAATGAGATATGATTTATTATGATTAGGAGACACAGGAAAGTTCAGTACTGAGAAACAAATGTAGAGAATATATAGCTTAATTGTGTTCTGCTTCCATCAAGCATCTTAGTGTTTGGTTAACGTGATTCCGCCTGTTGGATGCTATACGTGCCAATCGTGGCTACAGCGATGGTGTGATATAAATCGACATCTCATTTCGAGTAAACATCACCTAATACTGAGATGCGATTTATTCTACCAAGAAAGACAAGTTTTACAAAATGAATTTAATAATGCACTAGGGAAAATAGACCAAAATATCTAAATGTACACTGAAAATATAAATAACAAAGAATTGTATAAAGATGCACTAAATTACATAAATATAATAATGAATGAAAGAAAGGAATTGATCTTTCAAAATTTCCTGACTCTGTCTCGGCAAAACCAAGCCCAAAGAATTTCACAATTACATTGTTTTTGTTCAATATACATTCGAATAGATCCCCCCCCCGATTTGTATATAAAGCTGAGCAGAAAATCTATAATTGGAATTTTAGGAGATATACACAACAAAAATGAGAGACAGAAAGCGTGAAAAGGAGGCGAACTTCGCCTTAAAGGCGAAGTTAACGAAAGGTACCACTAAAGTAACGATTTCTGTCCTTATACAAATGTTTATTTGAATTAACTCCATTTCTTCTTAAGACTACAGTAACAAGAAAATTGATCCTTCTTAATTCCTAAGTAATATCCAATTCCTCTCCAAAATTTAGCTTGCAATTCTCTCCTCATCACAATGAATGATTATTAATCTCACAGTAATAATTTAGAAATAAAATACCTCTGAAGCAAAGAACATAATATATTGGTATTTAAAGTCAAACATTTAATACTAAGCAATTATTACAAACAATTTTGGTGTCAATCTGAAATATAGAAATGAGCAAGAATTTTTTGCTAATCGTTAACTTATTTGATATTTAATTATTTACATTATGTTCTAAAAATGAAGAAATTCCAGAACTGAATGAGGTTGATAAGCTTGAAGGAACGTAATCATTTTATATGTATTTTTCATATCTAAAATGTATGAATGTACAAGGCACATCTATGCTACTTAGTAAGCTCAGCTCAGAAATTCAAAAATAAATAAATAAATGTTTAAGAAAGGAAGGCTAACAGACAGAATAAGAAAGATAATTAATCATTACTTACCTGTATCACAGGTACGATGCTGCCATTTCCCGCATCTATCGCAAACTGGCTAGGCCTGACATGCCTATGGCATTTTACACAAGGATAAAACACCATTGTCACAATTAACACAGTTCAGTTCGTATTATACAAAAATATATCCGATCAAAATTTCACAATATAAATTATATTTACTAAAAATTAATTTTAAAAACTTACACCCAAGTATACCAAACACCTTTAATAAAGCTAAGGATAAAAATTGGCAATTAATGAAATTTTTTGGCTCTTTTATACAAAGTTACAGTGTGTGGTACGTTTAATTTTCATACCTTTTTCTTTTCATTCAAATTAGCGTGCATTCTTTAACTTAATAAAAGTATCTTAAATTATGATTAACTGTTGACATCTTTTTTCGGCGATTTAGCGGTTTGTTTTGATTCTTTAATAGCAGACATCAATAAATAACCGTGGGAATGACCATTAGCAGTGTGCTGATTACTTTTTAAAAATTTGATTTTTTTAAATGCAGATTTGTAGTGTGTGTTAAATTTGATTTCTTTTCATTCAAATTAGCGTGCATTCATTAACTTAGTAAAAGTAACTTTAATTATAATTAACTGTTGACATCTTTTTTCGGCTACTTAGCAGTGTGTTGGCATCTTCTTTAATTGCAGACATCAATGAATAATCGTGTGATTAGTGGGAATTACCATTAGTAATGTGCTAATTATTGTTTTAAAAATGCATGAATTGGGGTCGAATTGTCCTATGGCTAGGGTTGAAATGTCTTGGGAATTTTCTCGGGGTCGAAATGTCTCGCTCACGCTGATAACAATGGTAAGAATACGATCAAGGAATGACTGCTGTTTTCGTGACTGAGACGATAATTATAGTATGGACTGAGCAATTTTCCGATTGTTTGTTTACCGTAATTCCAGTAAATTTATATAAATAAAAAGTTAGGGGTAGGATTGTTTTTATGTTTTTTTAATTGTTTTTTTTTAAATTTTATTTCTTTATATATGTAACGAGAGGGTTTGGTGTGGTTTGGAGTGTTTCGAAGGTTTGTGGTGTTTCGATGGGGTCTCCCTAAAAACAGTAATGTACGGTAATGGAGAGTAATGGGCTGTAATGGACAGTAATGAGGACAAAAATAGAATATTGCGAAAAAAATTATAGTAATGTACATTAAATATTATAATTTTTATTGTACGGACTTAAATACGTAAATCATAAATAACAAATGTGGTTGTGATATTGTTTTATTAGTGCACATAATACGCTTTAATTAAAATAATGCCAAAACTTGAAAAACTACTCTCTCTTTATATATATATATATATATATATATATATATATATATATATATATATATATATATATATATTCTTTATTAAGGCTGTCCACCTTTTTTATTTTATTTTAGTCTGACTCCGCTCAGCTCTCATCCTTTTTCTCTGGTGAGGTTTTTTCCCTCCTGAAGGTGTCTTTGGTATAGTGATTTTACCATTTGTCGACCTTCATGTTAACTTATTTGTACCCTTGTCTGTAAGAAACTTTCTAAATATTGCTTCTCGTTCAGTTTCTGTTTATCGACACCACACGTCAATAGAAACTCTGTGATGCATATAATTGGATGCCAGCTTGAAATTGCCTCTTCCAATCAATGCTCTTTCGGCGTCTTTATACTGGGAACTGACAATCGATTGTAATACGTCTATCAGATAGGATATATTTTTTTGCTTCCAGTTGGTTCCAATCTTCATGATATTATTCGCAGACTCTGCATTATTATCTGTCCAGTGGGCGTCAACAGTTTTTACCCTCGCAGGATAGTTAACATGATCTTTTAGTATTGGTAGCATTCATTTTTCGAAGTATGGCTGGAAACCGGACGCTTTTTCCGAAAAGACATATGTTGCATGTTTTATTCTTGCTTCTAATACTACAGAATTATCGGCCTGTGCAATTCCTTCGTCACCGAAAAGGGTGTTTGCAACTTATTTTCTATCTTGCACGTTGACGCCGACCCTTTTTTTAAATAGTCAGTGACATTTTTCTTTAAGTGAAGTGTACAAACAATCTGTGTCGCTCCAGGGAATGACCGCTTTAAACTTTTACGAATCGCAGTTTCGTCGTCTGAGCCGACAGTCATGTTTTCTATTTCTTCATCTGTGAAATAACTTAGAATTTGTGAGAGGAAAGCATTGTAAGTTTCAAAGTCAGATTTACCATGTAGAAAAGAGGGGCCGAAACAAAATAGGAGACTCTCCGGTATCAGTTCGTAAAAGTGATCTGTTTTTGAAAACTGTTGATGTTAAGTACATTTCTCCAAGACTAAATGTTTTGTCCACACCTAATACCGCTCCCTCCATCGTACAACAGAATCGTTTAATATCCTGTATCTGTGCGTAAGTGTACAGTATGATGGACGGACCAAACTCAACGTGTCGGACAACTCTACTGAAAGTGTGCTGAGAATACACTTTACTTTCTACATTAAGAATGACATGTACACATATAACTATATTTAAGTAAGTAAACACATAGACTAAAACTCAAATTTCAGTAAGTCTCAATAACTTTACAGATTCCTAAAATTACAGACCATTACAATCAAAAATATATTTGGTCTCCTGAAAAGTTGCAAGAAATTGAAATCGAAGTTATATAATTACAAGCATAATGATAGAACCATTATAAATGTTTGGGAGAAACTTGTCGAATAGCCTAGAAAATAAACAATTAAATCCTTATAAAATAATTCATTACTTTTTGAAGTTGTGTGATACCCATAAAGTAATCACATTTGCCTACTAGCGAACGACACTGACGACAGATGTATCCCTCATCAGTGGAAGACCAGGTCTTAAAGTCTTTGCTTGTTATCACTTCGCACGTAGGGTGGAACCAAGAATCACATACCTGAATCAAAATGTATAGATGCCAACTGCCGGCAGTCACAAATTGAAATGGGTAAACTATTAACGTTTATATGTATGTAAAATAATAATAATAATAATAATAACTTTATTTTATGATGCTAATAGAATTAGTTCTAGGAAGGTGGTGAGTGTATCTAATTTAGATATATCAGATGGTTTAAGATTTGACATAAACATAAAAAAGTAATTTGTGATGTGGGCTCTTAAAAGAATCGAGTATGTTGAAAATAATATACATACTAAAGATATACAGAAAGAATAAATGAGAAGATAGATATCTTTTCTTGTAATATTTCCAGCGGATACTTTTGTGAGTTTAAATAAAATACCTATGAGAAAGATAAAATATGATTTATTTAACGTCCTGATTTAAAACAACAATCAACAATAGTTCTAGGGAGCATATTACCGACATCATTTAAAACAACTTGAGTCATTAAAACATGGATGATTTGCAAAAATGTATACAGAAACAGCATAATACATTACTACAGTAAAATACCTAATATGCTTATCATGTATCATCTGACAATAAAGTTGCTGAGATGTATTAATACCATTACGAGAGAGAGAGAGAGAGAACATGTATTATCAAGGTAATGGAATTCGTCACCCAAAATGTTATTATGACATTCAGTACATTTTCTTCTTTTAAATTGATTTTATTATATTACATTGACCATTTTCAAGATACATACCGGTATACAATCGGCAACAAATAACATCGAATTGGACAAATTATCTTATCAAAGACTCAATGATAAGACAGAAAGATAGAATGCTAATTTAAAGACTAAAAATCATCATGTTGAGATCAGTGACATACAATAATCAATCCGATAATAAAGCTAATGATAAAATGCAATTAATATTGAAAAACATCTACTTCACCAAGTTTAACTGAATTTAAAAAATGTACTGTTATTAATTATTTTTTTACACGTGATGTTGTTAACATTACACAAACAGGACATATATACGCTTGGGAACAAATTATTTATAATTCTAATCGCTTCTTTCATCTTTCCTTTTCACATTTGAAAGCACATTATTGAAGCACTGTGTTTATTATAAATGGCAACAACTGATACATTTTATTGGCAATTATGTATTTTATGTAGATACTGTTTAATGTTAAACACAGATAACAAGAGGTTTGCATATTCAAATGAATGATTGTACAGACAGCTCAAAGAAGTTGCAGGGATAATATAATAATAATGATATATATTAAAGATAATTAAATGGAAACTAAACAATATATAAGCAATTCAAAAAATGACATACCTCACATAAAAGACAGCCCGACTCGTAAGCTTTCTTACAGTCACCACAAGGAAACTGTTTCTTGCTCTTTTCTTTTACCATACTGATAATATCCAAGATATCACAAACGTCCACAAAATTGAAAATTTTAACACGGTGAATAGAAAAAAGTTTTTTGGTTTGACTGCAACCTTCTTGTATAAGGAATATATGTCTATTGCAGCCTTCTCATTCTTATTCATCTTGATGCCAATTATTTACATTAAAAATCACTGTTTAAACATTAGCGAAAGTTGGTAACAAGCACAATTGTTCATCTACTAACTCAAGTCTGTAACAAATAATATTGTTTATACCTCTATTCAATTCTATTAATGTTCATTGACCATTACATCTCACAGTGTGTGGTTAAACGATGCTTATGTTAGGCCATACATGCCACTGCCTGCTCAACTTACTGGAATCTATGTGCAGCTAAAGTGGACATCAAAGACAAGTGCAACAGGTGTGAATGCGGCATTTAATGAAAGCACACTATACTAGTTTTAGGTGTTTATGCAAGTGAAATGTTTCAGGCATTAGTCCTACAATAGAAATCAGTTAACTATTTTTTTTAATAAATTTTTTTGAAAAAACGAACACTTAAATTGAGTCTTTAAAATGAAGACAGAAATAAAATGATAAATTTATTAAGTTCCATAGCTCTGCAACTCTATGTTATTATTTGATAACATATATTAGTGTATACCGTTCATAAGTGCTAACATATATATTTTGTGTTGTTATACATATATGATTCCCCCAGAAGATCACATGTGTGTATACAGAGCAAAAGGATTGGACATAAGTTTTTCAACTTACCAGTTTTACTCCATTATAAGCATAATTAATGAACATACATGCTTGAGGTCTCGAAAAGAGTCAAGACAGTTGACATACATACAAAGAATTAAATGAGAGGGTAAGTTACTATTGCACGTAAGCGATTGACTGCCATATGTGGTACGTGAGAAAGTTAATGGAAGGAAAGGAAACATTGGAAAGTACGCATAGTAGCTTGTTTTGAATTGTCGCTCGTGAGAAAATAGTAGTATGTCGAGGAAAGCAGACGTGTTTTGGATGTGCTCTTGGCCAAGTGTAATATCGTCTGCCATGGCACGAGCAAAGCAAATGTGAGTACTAATCGGGACAAATTAGAAAGTGTTTTCATTTATTCATTGTATTGTATTGTATTGTATTGTATTGTATTGTATTGTATTGTATTGTACTGTATTGGGTCTGCTTTCCCGGTTCGGAAAACAAACCTCTTTATTTTCCCTTTTCCTTTTTTTTAATTTTTTTGACCTTGTGTCCCTGAGAGACACAAAACATTTGTGTTACTTGGATAGTACTTAACACTTTATTCACAAAATTAGGAAGGGTTGATCGCCTTGTTTATTCTAAATTCTGAAAAGAAAGACTAATCGCCAATAATAGTGGTGTGAGACCCTAGTTCTATAGAGCAAACAGGAAAGTGAGTAAAATTCAAGACTAATGGATCAAGAAGGATTAGACTTACGCGCATTAGGCGCAGTGAGCACTAAGCCCAGCAGGTCGAAGCTTAGTGACTATTTCAAAACAAAAGTTGAAAATAATGTACTATTGGCCTTTCACCCCCCACCCCCCACCCCGGGTGTAAACAATTAACTTTGGCAATATAAATAATGCACCCAAGCAATGGGAAATTTTGACAGCCCTTAATATAATGGGGGTGGATATTGGGAAAATAGACGGAATACAGAATGGAGGGTACAATGGGTATGTACTATACCCTAAGCAGCATGATATTCCACTGATTACAACTAACACCGTTGAAGTGAAAGGACTGACCGCCAAAGTGGCTACAACTACACCCTTCATCAGAGAGATCGAAGAAAGAATGACAGAGGTGCTCGTATCAGGCCTTCCACTGGAGATCGACATAAAAGAACTAATCAACAAAGTTGAAACGAAACTAAAAACAAAAGTGAAAACGTACAAAATGTCCACCATATGGGGCTTTGGACCCATAATATCCGGCGTGAGGATACTTTTAATACCCAAAGAAGAAGCGAAGAAAGTACCCACCTTTTTCTACGTGATGGGATTTAGACTTAAATCGTGGTACAAAGGATGTGAGATGGATAGAATGTGCCCTAAGTGTAGACAAACTGGGCATAGCCCAAATACAATACTTCTCAACCAGCAGTACCCACATATGTAAGCAAGGTGGCAACACCGGTTGTGCAGCAGAAAGAAGATTGTGATACACAGATACTAAATCTCATATCACAAATCAGAAAAGAAACAGAAAAGGAAAAAGAGAACACAAACCTTAACAAAGAATATGAACAAACCGAAGTTCAAGAACTCAACCATATAACAGATCACTTACAGGCAAACAAAAGAGTGGGTAAATATCCTCAGCCCGAACAAGACTGGCAATCACATCACCTTTCACAAAGACCAAATAACCTTGAAAAGTAGATTTGCCCTCCAACAGGAAGAGGTAAATTCCTTACAAGAGGAGAAAGAAGCAGAAAACAAAATGGAGATTTCCGGACTAACTCTACTAACATCAACACCAATCCCCAAAAAGATTCAACAAAAGAGAAAAGCGTTATCTGAGTAGTTAAGTGGGGCACTAGAGCCTCAATGGGAATTAGCATTAAAGAGACCCCTGGGCAAATATAGCCTCAATGGAAATTTAACATGGAGAAAAACCGTGGGTCAATATAGCCTCAAGGGGAATTTAACATGGGAAATAGTCTTGGGCCACTATAGCCTCAAGGGGAATTGAATATGGGAAAAAAGTCTTGGGCCACTATAGCCTCAAGGGAATTGAACATGGGATTTTTTTTTATAAATTTTTTTAAATTTAAATTTAAATTTAAAAAAGGGGTAGACAATTGAAAGGCTATCTCTTTTCGAGAAATATGGCTGGCCCTGAAAAGGGCCTTTGGGTTTCTTCTTCTTCTTCTTCTTCTTCTAACTCCTTAACTTCTTCCACCAAGTCCTCACTTTTTCCATTATTCCTTTCTTCTTCTTTTTCTCCTCTGTCATCCAGTCTGGATGGCCCAAGGCTCTAAACTTTTCCTGGACTTTGATCCAATTCTCATTCATCCTCTCAAACTCTGTCTGTTTCTTTTTGCTTTCCACATCTTTTCTTTCTTCCCTCCATTTCACTTTAATCTTCTCTACTTCTTCCTCCATTACTTTTCTCATCAGATCTTCCCCTTTCTTCACCTTTTCCAATCCCCATTTTACATTTCTCCACTCTGTCCAGTACAATATTTTTTCTAGGAAGCACCGGACTTGGATGACATGATCTAGTGCTTCCTTCAAACTTCCCACTCTGAAGTAAGGTGGGTTAATGAAGCCTCTTGACTTACTGACTTCTTCTTCAATCATCCCTGCTATGATATCTCTTGCTGTCTTTAGGCCTTGAACTTGACTCGTTACAAAGTCTTTCATATCTCCATGCCTCCATTCCTCTTCTGTTCTTCCTAAAACATATTCTACATCCATTATCCAGAAATAGATGTCTCTCAATAAATTAAATAGAACTGATACTTGAGTCATTTTTGTCTCAGTTATTCCTTAGAATGGTTCCAACATCAAACTTTGTGGGTTCTTATAGTGAAAGCGCGGACGTGATGGAAAACATCCCCTAAAAAACATAAAATTGATCTTACCTAGATCATGACCAAACAACGCGCGGACGTGCAGGAAAACATCCCCGTACTTTCTCATTTCATATAATAAAACCAAAACTATACTCTCCACATACGCTAAGAAACAATAAACAAACCCATAATCTACTATTTACACAAACTTACGTGAGCAGTTACAAACACAAACACAAACACAAACACACAAAATAAACAATAAAGAAACCCATAATCTACTATTCACACAACCATACCTTAGCTCTTACAAACACCATCACACAAACACATACCCTCACATTTTTTTCAAAAAGAGTTAGTGTTTATAATCACACTACTCTACCTACACACATTGGCAAATCGATCGTTATTTCTTTTCTAGAGTATTGGGTAGCCCTGAAAAGGGCTGTTTTTTTTTTGGAACTTCATGGACACCTGGTTAATGGTGGCACCTTCCAGGCCTGGCGCCACATACACATCTTGTCCCCCAGTTACTTTTTACCTTTTTGGGGGAGAGAGCAGAGGCAGGATATGTGGCTTCAGAATCCCAATTTTCGGTTTCTGGGATTCTGAAAATTTTTCTTCTTCTCTCCTTTTCCTCCTCCTCTTCTTTGTATCTTCTCTCCTCCTCTTTGTATCTTCTTTCCTCTTCTTCTTTATATCTTCTCTCCTCTTCTTTATTTCTTCTTTCCTCCTCCTCTCTCATCCTTCCGTCTTCCACAATGGCTTCCGCGGCCAGTTCATTCAACAGGCGCCTGGCATATTCCAGATGCACGTGAAGTTCCAACAGTTTAGACAGTCTCGTGTTCATTTTTGGTGTTGATCAATCAACAAGGGTAGCTAGACTGCCCAGCGAGTTTCAATTTATAGTGAAAGCGCGGACGTGAAGGAAAACATCCCCCTAAGAAACATAAAATTGATCTTACCTAGATCATGACCAAAAGAAACAACGCGCGGACCTAAAAGAAACACTCACTCACTTTTTTATGCTACCCATCACTATTTTAAAATTTTTTATAAATCACTTCAATAGACTATCCACATACGCAAAGCAATCCAATCTAACCCCAAATTTACACCTCAAACACCAAAAAAAAAAGACATCATTTTAATCTACTATCCATACCAACTTACTTAACCACTTACAAACACAAACACACAAACACATACCCTCACATTTTTTTAAAAAAGAGTTAGTGTTTATTTTCACACTACTCTACCTACACACATTGGCAAATTGATTGTTACTTCTTTTCTAGAGTATTGGGTAGCCCTGAAAAGGGCTGTTTTTTTGTTTTGCTATGGCATTCTTTTTTAGTTTCTAAGAATGCGATGTCCTCTGAGGATAGACTTTCTGGCGATAGGTCTGCTTCTTCGAAAAGAGAAGAAGAACTCTTTGGTGTCGATACGACAATCGACAAAGCCTCTGTCAGCTTCAGGTTGCTGCTGCTGTTGTTGTTGTTGCTGCTGTTGCTGCTGTCTCTGAAGTCTGTACTTCTCTGTCCATTCTTCTTTTTCCCTGTTCATTTCTTCTCTGAAGAGCTCTTCTATCAGGTCTTCAGTGATTTTTAACATTCTCACATTCTCTATTTCTTCTGGCTTCGGTATCAGACTGTGTCTGACCCTATGCAAATTCACGTAGGCTTCGTTGAGCTTAGCTAGTTTGGAGCACATCTTCGTAGGAGGATGAGTCGACAATGGATGGTTAGACTGGAAACAACCCGGTTCTTAAAGTCAAAGCGCGGACGTGAAGGAAAACATCCCCCACACGGTTTTTGAGCGCAACGTTTAGTGAGTGTCATGAGAGGGATAGTAAGAAATGAAAGAGCATCAATCCAACATTCTTATAGCTAAACAAAAGACAAAGGCATTTTTTTCAAAACACAACATTTTTTATTCAAAAATCACTTAACACTAAACAACAACTCTAACATTTTTAACAATAATCCAACAATATAACATCAAACAATTTTTTCAAAACACAACATTTTTTATTCAAAAATCACTTAACACTAAACAACAACAACTCTAACATTTTTTAACAATAATCCAACACTAAAAGTTTCTCCACTAGGTAAAGAGGGATAACAGTCTTCCATGGTTTCTAGTAATCTAGGATGACTTCTCTCAAACTGTTGATTTCTATGGTATTATCGAATTCAGCATACAGGATGACGTTCACCGTTTCATCAGGGTCTCGGTCTTTAAACTGAATTTCCACACGAATCTGGCCGGATTTTATAGGGTGGAAATGTCCCTCGTCGCTGCCTTGGTCTGGAGTGAAATCGAAAGCCCACAAAGCGTAGCCTCCTGCATAATCCTCGTACGTAATACCGTGACTGGTATTGGTTCCTAACTGTCCGGTGGCTTCGTACAGGGACAAGTACGATCTCAAGTAATTCTTTTTGGTAAAGTCAGGTTCGAAAGGTCGGGTACACAAGGTCTTGCCATCGCGACTGACTTCGATTTTGGACACGCCAAAGTGTTGAAAGTAGAAAGGATTTTTTCGGCAGCTCCGTTGAAGGCTGTATTCTAGACGATACCAACGATCAAACGTTTGGGTAACTGTCCTTGGATCATGGATCGCTGTCCCTTGGGAATGGTGAAGGTTTTCACTTCCACGCGTCGTATGGGATACTTGGCGGTCGTTCTGCTCAACGTCTGACTGATGTCGTTTCCCACTTTAGGTAACACTTCCACACGGCGTACGTAGAGTCTGGCTTCTAGGATTTTGGTTTTGTAACCGTCACTATCAGCCACCAAATGGAAAGCGGCAATGCTACGATTCAGTCTCAGGCGGACATCCACCCCGTTCAGCAAATACTTTTCTTGCAACCACATGTCCAAATGCAAACGATCCATCAGTTCTAAACTTGTGTCGACTCCCGTGATTCTCTTTCTTCGTTCTAGAAATCCATCATTGTTGTCTTTCTTTTCATCAGTTTCCAATATTTCAAACTTGGTAGGTTCGTCAGCTTCCCATACCACACAGGCATTGAGATGAGTGTTCTTGGCATCTATTCCGTACGTCAAGAGATTTTCCAGGTAGGCACGATAAGGGTAAGTATCCATGCTGCTACTGACCAGTTTGTTATTCAAGTACAAGTCCACTCCACTGAACAAGGAATGCATGAAATTGTTGACGGGAGCTACTGCTTCATCGTCTATAGCACCTCCAGTCTCATCTAGAATTTTGACTTTCAGGTACAAGTAACTGCTATTCAGATCGATGTAATCTTCGGGCTGTCCTTTGATTTCAAACTCGATGGGAGCGGAATCGGTCAGTGAGGAGACGGGGTGAAATTCCACCCACTGGGATTCTTGCATCGTCATCATCGTGGGGGGCATGGCAAACAGATCCAGGTCCGTCTTGGAACA
The DNA here is from genome assembly GCA_028554795.2 of Sinohyriopsis cumingii. Lineage (NCBI taxonomy): Eukaryota > Metazoa > Mollusca > Bivalvia > Unionida > Unionidae > Sinohyriopsis > Sinohyriopsis cumingii. The sequence continues at coordinate 3,391,672 of CM068826.1, read as the reverse complement.
AGCGCAAGATTCTCGGTGCATCATTTTTTTGTCTCTTTTCTCAATAATCGAAAACGTCTAAGTCTCGAACGGTTCTTCTTTTCTTGGCCGTTCTCGCTTGAAGTCTGGTGAAAGGGTGTTTTCTTCGTCGTCTCTTTCTGCCTTGTCCTTGCTGAATGCCTGACTCGGTAGCGTGCAGGGCATTTATAGGTGTTTCTCGTTGGCCTAAAATGTCTTTACCCGTTTGCAGCAAGACATTTTTGCCTGCCCTCATGAAGGCTTCTTTAGGGTTTTGTTTGTCGATGATGACATTTTGGAGAAATTCTTTGCCTTGCGTCAGTGCCGCATCTTTCAAGGCGTGCAATCCGCGTGTCACCATCGGTTTCAACACCGGGGCCACCGAACGAAAGGCCGATTTTAACATATCTCCTAAACCGTGTCCTCGCTGTCGAGCAACCCCTCGGTACACTGGATACATGACTTACTTACGAGTCGTGAGAGAACCGTTTTCGAAAATGGAGTTTCACCGTGACTTTTCCTTTGGTGAATGGAATATTTTGTCCCAGATCTCCTTTTATAGCAATGTTGACCGTGTCCAAATACGACTTACTGACAGGCAAATAGCGAGGATGTACAAATTCGCGGTGGACGTGGTAAGTGTTTCCACCTTCCTCGTCAGCGTCCGTGGCAGAATCTACTTTGAAAGGAATTACACGCAGTAACGGTACGGAGGTGTTTCCCACCACGTTATACTCCACCACATCGGAGTACACAAACATCAAATTCAGTCCTTGGTTCAGTTCTACCGGGGCACGAAATAACTTGCTAAAAGACTCGTTGTCGTAAACGATGGGTAATTCGTTTTTCTTGAGCATGGTCTTTCTCATGTCCATGTCTCCGCCCAACATGTCAAACAATTCAGGACAAAATAAAATGGACATGATTTTACTCCGTTCAAATTTCATCAAGAAGCGACGAGCTGCTTTGTGGTACTCCATGGTGACACTTTTGTTGACATGCTCCAAAGCTTTCAGAAACATGACATTAAACCTGGAGGTTATGGTGCTGACCAAATGTTGACCACTAAAATAATAGCCTGGGGGAATGAACAAGTGATAGGTGGTGTACTTTTGTGTACGGGTTTTCTTGTCATATTTGACATTGCTATCCATCCACTGTTGCATTTGCTCGTCATGAACTTCCACATCAAAAAAATTTTGATTGGGAAGGACATTGAGGACTTGGGTCGGGTGAATGATTTCTACTAAAGCCACTTCCCAATGGGCTTCGTGATCTAACTGGATGGCTTGAGGTAATTTGGCCGTGTAACAGCACAACGTGTTCTTGGGAAACACCTCCATGGAACTGTCACTGGGTAAAGTTAAGTAAAATTGGTTTTGGTGACTCATAATTCCAGAGTTCTGTGGCTGTCCGAGGGGTTAGTGGACGTCAGAGGCGTGTCTCCGCCCAAAATGGGGTTCTGGTTGTGGTTGGAGTGGTGACTGGCACTGGCACTGGACACAAGGTTCCCGTGGTTCCCGTTCGAGGTGAATTTCAGGGAGGGATTAGGAAGCAGGTAACCGATGCAACTGCTCAATAAAATGGTCCACAATTGTTTGTCTCCTTGTTGCAAACTCAAAATGGCAATGGCTGCCCCGATGACACAATACACCACGAAGATTTGGCAGAAAAAGACGATTTGCGTTTTAGGCACACGTTCTCCACACCACACCAACAAGGGTTGTTTTTGTAAATCTTGCACAGAAGAACTGGGTGAAGGAGGAGTGGTCGACGTAGCTGCGTCTGTGTGAAAAGGCATGATGGTCACTTCTTTTTATAGTCGATGACTTGCGAAGCGTCGATCCAAGAATCAAAACTGGGCGGATATCCTTTCCAACGTACTTTGACTTCTTTGACACGTCGTTTGCCCACTTTATGGGTTCTGCGTTCGAGAATGCTTTCGATGTCGTACACGTCGTCTTCTTTTTTGGTGACACGTTGTAACTCGGGCAAATAAAACGTTCCTTTGAGCACTTCTCCGTTCATGTCTTCCAATTTATAGACGGCAGGATGACGGCCATGCACTCGTCCAGTGACACGAAACAGTTCGGTCGTCCAGTTAGGTAAGTAACCTTTGTCAAAAGTGCGTTTGGTTTTGCCAATGCGCACCCAATCTCCTACGGCCAACTCTCCACTTTTCTTGGGGACAGCCCTCGTCGGGGACGTACCAAACAGACGCTCGAACACCAACACTTCGTTGTCGGGAGTCACGTCTTGCGGGGCACGTCCGATGCTTCGATGGTAAGATTGGTTGTACGCTTGCACCAGGTGCGGTAAGATGTCGATGTACTTCAGAGTGTGGTGATGCGTAAAATATTTCCACATGCGTTCTTTCAAAGTGCGTTGAAAACGTTCCACGATGCTGGCTTTGGTTTCGGGATTCTCGGTGGTAAAAAAATGAATGTCACGTTTCTTTAATTCTTTTTGGAAAGCTTGGTTCAGAAATTCGGTACCTTTGTCCGTTTGCCATCGAAGAGGGTGACGACCGCTTTGTTTCAACACTCGTTGCAGGGCTCGCACTAACTCGCTGCTCGATTTGGAAGTCAAGGGCACGACCCAGGCAAATTTGGAAAAGACGTCGATGACACTAAACAAATATTTGTAGCCACGATTGTAGCTGGCCAAATGAGAGACATCGGCTAAATCGGCTTGCCATTGATGATCGATGCCTTCCACTCGGGTGCGACTTCTGGCAAACTTGCGTCGAATGGGTTTGTTTAAAGTGTAGGTAACTTGTTCTTGTAACCATCGTTGCACTTGAGGTAAACGGAGACTTTTCAGTTGCGTTTTGGCAGCACGATACAATTTTTGAACTCCTGCGTAACCTGCAGGATGGGAGGGATCGTAGTAAATGCTGGCTAAGACTTTTTCCATTTTTTTGTGTTGGTTGGTGTGTTAATAAGACACCCACTCTTGGAGGATGCTACTCTTTTTCTCTTGGGGTATTTTCTTGGATTGTAATGCTTTGCGTGTGCGGCCAGCAATAGGTGTCGAAGAGGAGAAGGATGTCTGAGCGGGGGATATCGGTTCTTGTTTCACTTCTGTCTTCACTTCTGTCTTCACTTTCTTTTTCTCTTGTGAGGAAGAAGGGGTGGCCATCATCTTTTTAATCCATCCAATTCTGGAGGTAGGTGGTGTTGTTAACTTGCGTACTTTTTCTGGTGGAGTTTGAAACCCTTCCTCTTCTTCTCCTATTTCTGTCTTGGTCACGGGTACTGGTGGTACTGGTACTGGTACTGGTACTGGTGATGGTGTTGGACTTTTCATCAAGGTCTTAAAATCTTTCAGAGTGGGTAGAGCTGTTTCGTCTAAAGCTTTCTGGTGAAAGAGTTGCAGTCGTTGCAAGAGTTGACCGTACTTTTGCGATTTTTCTGTTTCGGACAAATCTTGGCGATCCATCAAGGACTGCAATTCGTGTTGTAACTGGGACATCTCGCTCAAATGGGGATTGGGAGGTAAATGCGGGGTGTGTTGTTCTTGCCACCGATGGTATTCCATCCATCGTTTGTAAGGCACTAAAGCTAGTTTTCGTCCTTCCATGGGGTTGTCAGGGGTCGATTCTGAGATCTTGGAACTTCCGAGGCCTTTTTATCTTGCTCCCACCAGTCCTCCCAACATGGTTCCCAAGACTCCTTTCAGTATGGGGCCTAACAAGAGAGGTAAAATAACTCCACGTTGCACTAACATCTTCTTTTTTTGACGAATGGGAATTTTCTTTTGAACCATTTGGCGAATAACGTGACGATGTTTGCCTAAGCATTGTTTCTGGTGTTTGGACAAAGGGATCGTGCCTTTCAAAACATTCAAACAACATTCGCACACGGTATCGATGACCTCTTTGGAGGCCGTTTGAATGAGTTTTTTTCGTAGGGGTGGAGAAGCTTTGGACAGGACAGATAACATGTCCCCATGTTTGGCTCAACGTGGTGGCAGTCCTTTCATTTTCTTTCCTTGGGGTTTTCTGGAGGGTGACATCTTTGAGTCTTCAGGAGCACCAAAAAACATTGATACCCGACTTGGTCACAGGCCTTTTTTATACTGGAACGCGTCGCCACTGATTGTCTTGACGTCGTATTAGTTTGAGGACAGGCATGACACGTCGTGCAAAGGTACGTAACGGACTAAATCGAGCCAGTTCTTGCTTGGACAAATCCAGTAAACTTTGTAACATGCCCGATCTTTCTTGAACTTTGATTTTGGGAGAAGGTACTTTGTGAGCAGCAGCCACTGCCACTAAATTGGAAGGTCCTGCCACTGGGGAAGTTCTTTTGGGGGTCATCAACGGAGAAGTTCTTGGTGTGATCAACGTCTCCAAGTACTCTTCAGTTCTGGGTGTCATTAACGGAGAAGTGGACAAACGTGAGGCTGCCGGAGACGCAGTCACTGCCGTGGCAGGTCGTGGTTTGCGAGTGTAAGGTTGCGTCCTGGCCGAAGTGCCTCTCTTGCGACTAGTTTTCTGTGGACTTTTCTTTTTCTGGGGACTTTTTCTCTGTTTCTTTTTCTGGGGGCTTCTTTTCTTTTTCCGGGGTGGTGGTGTCTGGTCAGAGGAGGGTCCTGCCACTGGAGAAGTTCTCCTTGGGGACCTGGTCTTTTTCTTCTTGGGGCTTCGTTGGACTTTTGTCTTGGGTATAACTTTGGGGGCATTAGGATCCCATCTTAAGAGTGAGCGAATGATGACCCCTCCTAGAGTACCGCTCCCTCCAGGTTTCAAAAGGATTTGTTTTTTGGTATGAGTGTCGATGCGGGGATCGGCCAGTTGGACCAAAGCGACTTTGTTTCGATCAAAAAAGCGTTTGGTTTGATGAGGAATCTGAATGATTCCTTGGAGTAATTGACGTGCCGTCACCGTGAACCATCGTAAGACTTCTTTGAGACTAGCTTCTAAGACACGAGCTCGTGTTTGTGGATCTTTTTCTCGACTGATGCCATACAAAGCACGAATCAATTTGACGGGAAGATGCGAATGAAGGGACGTCATGTTCGCACTGAGAGTGAGACAGACGAAAAAGGGTCTGAGGTTTTTATAGATTTTTTTTATGTGGAGTGAAATGAAGTCGAGGACGGAGACGTGTACAGGACAGGCCCTCCGTCTTGGTACCAGTGGTGAAACAAGTGGGTACGAAATCGCAAATCCTCGGGAGTCGTAGGTTTCAAATCGACGAGTAAATAGGCGTGTGGCGTTTGAGTGGCATCGTCGTACGCCTGAGTCAGCCAAGGCGTTCCTAACTGTTTGGCTAAGACTTGCACTTGCGATTTATCTCGAGGGTTTTTAAACAAGACCACGTAATGCGCATTGAGACTGATGGTGCGATGGGCTTTACTTTGTTGAAACAAATTTTGGGTGATGTAAACGACACTGGCATTACGGTGATGCCCTTTGCGCGTGAACCACAGTTTAATTTCTTCTTCGTCTTCTCCTAACATGTCGTCGAAAATGACCAAATGGGTTTGACGGGAGTCAGAGACGATGCCGTCGTCTTCTTTAGGAATGTCTTCCACAAACACGATGGAATCGCCTTGACTTTCTCGCAAGAGGCTGTACGCCGATTGCCACTCTTTGTAACACCACACGATTCGTTGAGGGGGTCGATCGATCAAATGATGTTTATGTTCGATCAAACGTTTGACGAATTCGGTTTTGCCTGAACCGCTAGGTCCAGCAATGAGCATGTTAAAGGGATGGCGAAGATACAAAGCCTCCCAGCTGGCACGATCTAAGTGTTCGTCGATGACTTTGACAGTAGAGGAAGAGGTAGCAGAGACAGCAGAGGTAGCCATAGTGTGAGAAATGTCACTTGTGACACGAAAACAAACAAGACAAGAGTTTATATACTTTTTTTCAGAACACGTTTATTGAATGTTTTTTTTTCAAACATGAATACGAAAGACAAAAATACATAAAAGCCAAAGGCTTAAGTACAAGAATAAAAGGCACATGATAACCATGAACGTGGAATAAATACAAGTGTCTGTACAACATGTTTTGGGTAAAGTTCTAACCAGTTCTATGGTAGGGGGTAAGGTCACACAAGTGTCCTCCCGAAAGGGTCTTTAAGGGCTGTCCACGACAGTCCCGTCCTGGGTGACGGGTTCTTCTGGCACCGTCACTAACACGGGTTGAAAAGTAACTTTTTTCCTTGAATTACTCTCGTGCATACTGGGCCACCTCTTGGGTCCAAGCCAAACCAATCTGGTTTCTTCTTCGTCAACGACATGGTAAGTTACTTCAATGAACAATGAACTATCGATCTTGCCTAGGGTTCCTTTTTATATACAGGCCAATACCGACGTGACCGTACGGCAACGTAAAGTGATTGGGAAGTCGCACTCGCTTCTGGTATACAATTTGATAGACTTTTTCCAAGGGTCGGCTGACGATGTGGTGAGTGGGTAAACGTACAATCTTGTTCGGTTGATAGGTGGTCACTTTAAAGTTTCCATCCTCTCCCGATTGCAAGGCTTCTTTCAATACCCCAAAGTTGACCACTCGACTGGTACGATGATTCAGAGTCAGTCCTTTCACTTTGCACGTCGTGTGCACTTCTCCTTGTTTGTCACGGTATTCGTAGCCGTAATTTTTGGGGCCGCCACTGATGAAACTTAGAATCTTGTCGTCGGGATGCTCGTCTGTCCAGGCTCCTAAACGGTCTCCTTCGATGTCAGGGTGATGTTGAATCGGGTGATGGATGTAAATGCAACTGTCCGTGTCAAAGTACAGGACGCGTTCTTCTAACAGTTCTAAAGCTTCGTACAATTTTAAGCGAGCATGAGCTGTCACGTAAGCCGCAATGATGACATTTCCAAAAGGGTCGTCTTGTACAAAGTCCAGATCTTCTTTGTAATTGACCAAGATCAAATCCTCTCGAACGACGTCCACGTGTTTCATGTATTTGGTTTTGTCGTGAATCATCTGGAAGTAGCGGGAAGGTTCTGTCAAATATTCCGTCTTGGGTAAACACGGTCGTTGTGCCATTTTACCCCACAAGCAATTTAACATCACTTTGGCAAACGATCACCTGCCTTCGTTTTTTTCGATGTGGTCTAAAGAGATGCCTTCTTGTTCGTAGTATTTCTCTTTGAATTGTATTTGGTCTTCGGGAGTGTGACACCAGGAAGGATAGCCGCTGGCTTCTTGTTTCAGTTTCAAAAAGGCATCCACGTAGTCGGCGAAAATGCCTTTCTGAGTAGGGTCACCCCTGTGGTACTGTTGTGTCTTGGGAAAGTGGCAAATTTCGTACACTTCTAACAGTTGGTATCCCATGTCCAGAGCTTTGAACAATTCTACGCTGACCCAGGTTCCCGTCAAGGCACCTTCTTCCTGGCTGTGATGGCAAGGTTGGTCTTGGTTGCACGTTTCGGCACAAGTACGGCACAAGGGAAACATCAGTTTGCCTTGACAATGGTGAGGTAAGACGGGATGGTATAGGTTCGTGGGAGGCAAAACTTTGCACTTGATCAAGCCTTCGTATTGTCGAATGTTTTTCAGGTCGATGTGTTCCGTCAGTAATTGCGGGTGCCCTACGGGAAAGCGACAATATTTGCACACGTAGGGATACAGCGAACACACGTCCAAGTATTTGATTTCTTCTTCTTTCTCTTCGTCGGCTTGGTACAGCAAACAGGTGGCATTGGTCCTTCCTCCGTACAAACTATCACTCGGGTTCAACGGGTCCATGAACTGGTAACTTTCCACGAGGCGTTTAAACTCGGGATCGGTTTTCATACGGTGATCGTACTCGTGTTCCCACATTTCTACCACTTGGTATCCTTGCTGTTCTAACTTTAGACGCCGCTGACAAGTGTCCTGGTACAAGTCTTCCATGGTCCGTTGTAAAAAAACTGATTTTTAGTGTCACGGTCAGGGTAACAGACGGGACATCCGTGAAATAAGCAACCGTTAAACTCGTACACGATCTTGGGGTTTTCTAAGTCCCAGCCATCGACCGAATACGTTCCGATGGTCTTTTCGCCTCCTCCGTTGCGGGCATGCTGCATCCATTTGTCTTCCTTGTCGCACAAGTAATGTAACCAGCGTAGGGCTTTGACCGAGTATTGACGTTTGACAAAGTTGGTCGTTTGAGGACTGATGACAGCCACGGTGTTTTCAGGCATGAATCGTTGTCAATACACTAAGGAACACGCTTTGGCAATGGTACAAGCTTCTTTCAAAGGATCGACCCCTCCGTGTTCCATGAACAGTTCTCGAAATTTTCCACAGCAACGCCGTAAAATGTCCACGTCAGAACGACAATACTTTAGCATTTCTTCCTGAAAGTCGAAAGGGTCCGAGGCGTGAGCCTGGTACCAAGCGTAGAAAGCTTCTCGTTGTTCGGTACGCATGTTGTCAGGGTCGTAATAGTGAGCCTCAGGCAAATGGGGTGGAACGGCATGTTGATTGGCTTCCGTATTGAAAAAGTGTGGAAAGTACCCTTTAGCCATTTCTGTCATTCCAAACGTTTTAGGCATTCGACTCAAAGGCATGGCCAAGTAACTCATCAAATCTTTAAACTGCACTTGTCCCACTTGCATGAAAATGATTTTGGCTCCGTTCAAAATCACTTTAGGACGTTCGGTGCCATGTTCCGTATAGTACCTCAAAAGAAACTGTCCATCGTATCCGGAGAAATTGTGAGCCATCACCGTGGCATGACGATGACAATCTCCGTAACGTTCGATGTCCTCTTGGTTCCACGTCTTGTCGATGGTGTCTAAGACCCATTGGGCAAAATCGGCTAACGTGTTTGGTCCACGAAAGATTTTTTCACACCCTCCGGGAATTTTGCTGCAGTGAGGGCAATGACTGATGATAGGTTCTTGAATGCACTTCTCGCACGCTCGATGAGCCACGCAGAAATTAGGAATGTGAATGCCGGTCTCTTGCATGCATTCGAAATCGAAAAAGATGAAATTGCCTTTCTTCTTGTGACCGTCCTCTTTCTCTGGTGGGGGTTGGTATTTTTGCACGTAGCATTGGTGTTCCAAGTCCACGATGCGGTGACAAATGTGACATTTTTTCTTTCCTCGACATACGTGTGCCTTGGCATTATTGGTAAGTATGCCTTGTCCACACGTAGGGCACAATCTCAGCAGTTGACAAGCACATTTCTTCTGTGAACCTTGTGTTTTCAAATGTTGTTGGTAACAGGTAGGGCTGACAAACGTGCGCAGACAAGTCGAACAAGGCACTGGTCCTTCGCTCAGACAGGGTGGAGAGGCCAAACATCCTGGGCATTTCGATCCACAATGTTTGTGTTGCTCTCGATTATTATGGCCATAGTCACATTTCTCACAGTAATAACTGTATCCCAGGAATCCGGTGATACTGGTAATGGTATCGAAATGGTCATCGTGATAATAGACATGAATGTATTTTCCGTCCTTAAAATGTTGGCCTCGAAACAACAGAGGTCCGCGCACTTCTTGAGGGTGCACTTTCAAGGTGTATCCTGGAGCTAGGGCATCTTGCAATTTTTGCATCTCAGGAATGCCACAGGGTGTGTCTTTGGACAGTCCGGCTTGTTGCAACAGGAGTTCTGCTTCGTTTAGTTGTTTGGCTCGGTCCGATTGTCGAATAGTTTTCCAGGCTCTTTTCCATTCTGCCGTGTCGTTCTTGTTGGCATAGGTTCGTCCCGCCACGATGGCTCGAGCTAAACACATCTGGTCTTGAGGATTGTGAATTTGGACAAGGCTACGCTTAATGCTGTGAAGCTCGTTCACCAATAACATCTTTTTGCGTCCGGTCCCTTGAGGAGGAGAGACGTGAGTCATGTCCAGTGTGGCTTTTCCATCGGTGATGTCAAACTGGTCATTGGATTGTTGCACGTGTTGAATGTTGTCCATGACTTTGGAAGCGGTCAATTCTGCAGGGCTGCTAAACTCGATCCAAACAGGGGATTTCAAGCCGTCGTGTTGTATGAAAAGTCTCAATCGATCGTCTTCTTTGGGTTGACATTGTCGCTTGAGTGTGGTGAGCAAAGAATCCCACATCTCGGTGATGAACCCTTCTGCTTTCTCTAACGGTACTTCGGACTTGAAATCTTTAAACTTCACCGTGTATTTGTAAGCCGTGGTTCTAAATTTTCTAGAGGGACGCTTTTCCGTCTCTCGAATGGAATAGTATTTTTCAGGGTTGACTAAGGGTGACGAACTTGGTTTAGAGGTTTCAAATTCTGGTTCACTCATGTCCTCTTCAAAATCACTGGCATGAATTTGTGCCAAGATTTCAGCCCTGGTACGAGGCGATAGATCACGTTTCTGCCTCTTACTTTCTTCTTCTTCTTTCTTCTCGAATGAATAGGATCGTTTCATCTTGAGTGCAAAACGTCAAATGACTCAAGTGTAAACATCATAGACTAATTTATAGTCATGGCAGACCAGCGTATATAAAAGGGTGTGTGTCTTGTTCTTTCACTATTCATTTCACTCTCAAGGCGAGCACAACAATGGAAGAGACTACCCAGATGGAACGTTTCGTCAGAGCTTTGCGAGGGGTCATTAGAAAATTCTCTTCAGACCAGCCGACGGACTACTCTCCTTCCTTTCGAGATAAAAGTCAAGATACTTGCTATATCTGTCAGAAGAAAGGGCATTGGTCTTCAGAGTGTCCAGACCGTCAAAAAAGAAAACAAAAACAGGGGCTAAAAAAGACAAAAGTCAAGATACCTGTTATTATTGTCAAGAAAAAGGACATTGGTCTCCAGATTGCCCAAAAAAGAAACAAGAGGAGTCAGAAGAAAAGAAGGATTCTTCAGAAGAAGAGAGGGATTCTTCGGAAGAAGAGAGGGATTCTTCGAAAGAAGAGAGGGATTCTTCAGAGGAAGAAGAGGAAGAAAGAAGACAATTCTATTTAAAAGAAGCAAAGAAACAGGAGAAGAAAAGAAGAAGGGAAGAAAATGAGGAAAAAACGGTGAAGAAATTCAAAAAACAGAGAGACTAAACAAGGAGAAAGAAGAAGTCAATGAACTTTTAATTAAAGTGTTCTGTGGTGAATTGTGAATTGGATTGTAAAAAATGGATAAAAGAATACATGAATGATATAAGGTAAGTGTCTTTGAGTTTTGATTTTAAAATAAGAAGCTACCCTCACGCACTCATACACAGACATGTACTATAAGGGTAAAATGGTTTGTTTTGTTTTTGTTGATTTTTGAGTTATTGGCAAATTGAAAGGCTATCTCTTTTCGAGAGAAGTGGGTGGCCCTGAAAAGGGCCTTTTTTATTTTGGTGTAGGGGTGAGTTTAACCAATCAACTTTAACTGCCTTAAGCCTTTGCCACGGCCAAGGCCTACTTCTGATGATTGGGTTGAAATCACTAAGGGCGGTACGATAGGCTTAGTCACAGGGTTGGCGTGTTTAGCTCGGGAAGGTCGTATTCTCTTCGGTCGTGATAAAGAAGTCTGATACATTTGTTTCAGACTTCTTAACTCCGCTAAAATGTCCAACAGTACCGTAGCCGTTTGATTTTCACCCTCTTGTTTCTTTGCTGCTACTTCTTCTTGCTGTTGTTGCTGTTGTTTTTTTCTTACCTCTTCTTGTTGCTATTGCTGTTGCTGTAGGAGAAAAGCTTGTTCCGCTTCCTTTTGTCGTTGCATAAATTTCTCCAATTCTTCTTTCTGTCTCTGTCTAAAATTCTCCACTTGCGGTAATGAAGAAGGTAACGAAGGTTCCGGAACAAATTCTTGCGAGGTCAGAAAATCCACAAAATCCCAATGTACCTCTTCTGAAAGTAAGTCCGGGTTCCCTTGGGCAGTCTCCCCTGCTGGTGCACCCCAATGGATCGTTTTCTGAGTTTCCGTCATGTAAAATCACTGTCGCATAGATTGACTGCACACAAGCGCTAACGAATCTATATAGACCACGTGACGTCACAGACTGCTCTCTTCGGATTGGATGCGAGCTGACTGAATTTTGTAACGCGTGTTCGGATTGGTGAATGAATTCAATCTGTTTCAATCCTTCCTGTACCTATAAATAAGCGCAGTTCACTGCATTGATTCACCTATTCTCGTCGCTTCAAGATGTGGACCACAGTTGAGTCATCCACCCTTGTGTCTTCCATGATGTTTAGGACGGACATGCTCATGTATGTCAGGTCCAAGTGGACTGTTGTTGATAGGACAGATACTAGTCAATGGATGAGGAGAGTTTACATAGAAAGACAAGGATGTCTCAAGAGGGTACTTGTGTATGGACCGGCAGTTAGAAGGAGTTTAAGAAGAAGAAGAAGAAGATGTGACAGATGCCATCTATGTTAATATTAATATTAACATAAACCCAAAGGCCCTTTTCAGGGCCAGCCATATTTCTCGAAAAGAGATAGCCTTTCAATTGCCTACCCCTTTTTTAATTTAAATTTAAATTTAAAAAAATTTAAAAAAACAACAAAATCCCATGTTCAATTCCCTTGAGGCTATAGTGGCCCAAGACTTTTTTCCCATATTCAATTCCCTTGAGGCTATAGTGGCCCAAGACTATTTCCCATGTTAAATTCCCCTTGAGGCTATATTTGCCCACGATTTTTCTCCATGTTAAATTTCCATTGAGGCTATATTTGCCCAGGGGTCTCTGTAATGCTAATTCCCATGGAGGCTCTAGTGCCCCACTTAACTACTTATCTGGATCTAGCTCTTCACAGGAAGACGCGATAGACGAGTTGGGAGTAGACACACCAGAAACAGCCCATAACAAAACCGAAGAAAAAATCCTGCAAAACGCAATACGGAAAAAGAGAGCAGAAAGGATGAATGATACAGACAAACAGATAGACACAGACAACAAAAGTGACATTGAAAGCGACAGGGAAGACGAGAAAGAGAGTGATGAAAATTTCGAGACCGGCACAGAATATGAAAGCGATACAGACGGGACGCAACAAACGGAGAACACAATAGGAACGGAAACAGACATGTAGACAGGAAGCGCAATCGACAATACAACTGGAACTAGAACTGACGAAAATTCTACTGATACTCCATTAAACAGTGCAATGGAAGGGGGGGGGGGTCCAGTGTCCCCTAAATTAAGTTAAATCAAATTCAAATTAAATATAACTAAACTAAATAATATAGCAATTCTACTATTAAAAATAGTTAAAAATATTCCATACAACCATAAAAAGCGGCAACCGGGGAATGATAAAGATGGAGGGAACGAACTTTCGTGTTTTGTCAATAAATATGAACGGGATTAAGAAAAAATCCTGAAACTAAGTAATGGATTAAATTATGATATCTTGCTAATACAAGAAACGCATAATGGATTTACCAAAGAAATGATATCCTTATGCGAGGAAAAGTTAAATGGGATAATAACTAATAACTATATCGGAAATGATATGAAAGGGGTGGTGGCAACTTTGATAAAAAAAAATAAAAATGGGATTAAATGGGAAAGGAAAGATGAAGGGCCTTTTTTCAAAGGTAGATTACTACATGTCGTAATAGAGGGAACACATTTAGCCAATATTTACATGCCAGCGAATAAATACAAAAAACAAGAATTTATAGAAAAATTATCAAAGTATCTTGAAAAGTATACAACAGAAAACGTCATTTTAGGAGGAGACATCAACTATGTGGGAGATTTAATAAATAGAACAGAAATGTTAACAACTAATGACTTAAGATTTAAGCCAGAAATAGATTTTTTTAAATAAACATAAATTTATAGATGTATATAGGAGATTAAATATGGTTCGACGTGAATTCATATATGAATATAAAATAAATAAAGGGAGTAGATTGGACAAATTCATGTGTACGAACTTTAACAAGAATATACACAAAGAAGCAGGAATAGTGGATTTCATAGTATCTGATCATAAATAAATATTTATTGAAATAGAGATAAAACACAGAAGCAAGTGGGGCAGAGGAGCCTTGAAAATGAATAATAAAATACTAGAGGACCCAGAGTGTGTAAAAGAAATTAAAACAGAAATAAAGAATTTTATAGAAAAAGGGAATAAAGACAGTATTAATGAATGGGATAAATTAAAAGCAATCTTTAAAAAAAATATCAGTAAAGTTCTCAAAAATTAGAATATGGAAATTAAAAATGGAAAAAGAGGCAATAGGAAGACAATGACAATTGGAAAAGGAAAATACACCAGAACTGTAAAATAAACTAAGTAGCAAACTAAGTAAAATTTTGAAAGAAGAACAAAACAGTAAAGAAATAAAAGCAGGAAAATTCACTGCAGTTTACCAAAAAGCGGAAGGACTCTACAAAAGAGAAGAACTTAGGCGAGGAGGTGAAAAATGCATAGAAAGTCTAAAAGAAAAAACAATGAAAGAATAACATAGGAATAAAATCATGGAGTATATCAAAAACTTCTATACAAATATATACCAATCTCAAATAATAGAGGATAAAACAATTGACAATTATTTACAAGATATCGAATGCGAGATGATATCATCAGAACACAAGGACTTATGTGACGACTTGTGTGATGATTTCGTCTCGACAGTAGAAATAATGAACACAATCAAATTGCTAACTGAAAGGAAATCCCCTGGTGGAGATGGACTCACGGGAGAATTTTTTTCTAAATTCTTCTGCGAGTTGTGGCCCATCTTAGAATGATTGTTTAACAATATTTTATTAAGAAATAAGATCATGACAAAAACTATGAGGGAAGGCATTATAAAATTGTTATATAAGGGGAAAGGAGATAGGGAGGATCTAAAGAATTGGAGGCACATCTCCCTCCTAAACACAGATTATAAAATTCTAAGTAAACTACTAGCAGAAAGAATCAGGAAGGGTATGGATAAAATAATAAATATTAACCAAACATGCGGGGCAAAAGGAAGAGACATACAAAACAACATATTAAGTATTAGAACGAGTATAGACTACATAAATGATAGTGGGTTAAAAGGTGCTAAGGTACTTTTTGACCAGGAAAAAGCATTCGATAGATTGGAACACAACTACATACAAAAAGTACTAAAAAAATTTGGTTTTGGAAACAATTTTCAAAATTGGACCAAAATCCTGTACAGTAAAATAACGTCAAGAGTACAGGTCAATGGGGCAAACACTGGGCAATTCGACATTAAAAGATCGGTGAGGCAGGGATGCCCATTATTGATGCTATTATATGTAATAGCAATAGAAATTCTAAGCAAGAAAATAAGACTAAATAAAAAAATAGAAGGTATTAAAGTTCCAAACATAAAAGAGGAAACAAAAAATGCTTCAACACGCTGATAATTGCACGAACTTTATAAAAGACCCAGAATCCTTCAAATACTTAGAAAAGGAATTTGAAGAATTTGGTAAGGCCTCAGGGTCGAAAATCAATCAAGGGAAAACAGAAATTCTTAAAATAGGAAACTGGCGAGGCAAGCACTATGGTTTACCCGCACATCTTATTAAGGAAAGAGTTAAAGCTCTAGGGATCTACTTTGGGAAAGGGGAAGAAGAAGAAAAGTGCAAGGAAATGAGGGAGAGAAAAAAAAAGAAAATGTGAATATCTGGGCGCTCACGCCGCTCTGCCTCTTGGAACGGGCCCAAGTGGCCAAAACATATATGTATGCAAATATAAACTTTATTCTAAAATCCATTGATATTGAAAATAAAAAACTAGATAAGATCGATAATCCAATAGTTAAATATATATGGGACTTTAAAACACACTATATAAAAAAAGAAACACTTTACAAACCTAGGGAAGGGGGGGGGGGTAGAAATACCAAACCCTATAATAATTAAATAACGCAAATATCCTAAATAGATTTAAAAGAATAAAGGCAGAACCGAAATCACCATGTGAGGGGATATATATATATATATATATATATATATATATATATATATATATATATATATATATATATATATATATATATATATATATATATATATTGTTTTTTTTTTTTTATGAGAAATAGGAAAGACATCTACCAGAACAATAAATTAGTTAAAAAATTTGAAGTAACGAGAAAACTTAGGAATATTAAAGAACTATTACAAAAATACAGGGATAATAAGGATTTGTGGGAATTAGATGAAAAACTAACATACAAATGGTTAAGTGATACAATTACTGGTAAAAACAAAAACAAAGTAGAACAGGAAAACTTATATGTAAATTGCAAAAGAGCGTGGGGACACTGGATCAAACTAGGATCACTTAAAATACAAAGCCTCTGCTTCAAATACATGCATGATGCATGGTTGACGGGAGAGGTTGCAGTGCGACGGCACATGGTCAGAGCATCGCCGAAATGTCCACTGTGTAAAAATGCAATATTTAGTTTTTAAAAAAAAAACACCATGGTACAGTGTGAAGCTAGGAAAATGCATAGAATAAAATTAATAAGTGAAATATGCAAAAGGGAGACATACAAACACCAAAATATACTCTATTTAGATGGCAATTTCGACAAAAAAAAAACAACACTTTATGCAATAACTGAATATATTATAGAGACCATGAACGCCTGTGGACAGATAATAGTGATAGGGAAATAAATCGGGTAACCTCCCTTGGATGATAAACTAGCACTTAAATATATCTCAATCATTAAATAATTTAAACTTCTCCTTTTGCAACCTTATAGAAAACAAAATAATTTTTATCTAGCAAACAAACTGGGATAGAGATATATAGGAAAAGGGGAGGGATAGAGGCTATGAGACTACCTCCAATGGGGTAGCTACCGAAAAGGGACATGGCCCCTGCTCAACCCCCTCTCTTTTTTTTCCTCTCCCTCTATTATTTTCCTCTTTTTTCGCCAAATTCAGGAAACATTTCCTTTAAAGAGAGACCAATTTAATAACAAATCTATCGCTAATTATTTTAACTATCCCTCTATTTTTCTTCTCAATGGATAAATCTTCATCTTGTGGAAAATAACAAATCTGGGCTCCTTTGGCAGTAATACTAAATATGAATAAGGCGGCCCAACTCGAGAGGGAAGAAATACAGGAAATAAAGAGAGTAGGGAACCCAACTCGAACCCAGCCGACCTAACATATATAACGCACTTAAGAGAACAACGACACAGAATAACACGCAAATAAAACATTAGGTTTTATTTTTTTTAAAGTTATCACACTGTTCTTCGACAAAATTTAAAAAAAATTAAAAATAATGCGAAAAATAAAACATAGACCATAAGAAAACTGGCAAAATTTGAAATAGATGGCTATCCCTGTCACGGAATTGTGTTTGAGTTATATCAATATGTATATGTTGTCAAAAATGTACTCGGGTTTCGTTGCCGCGTACAGCGTCACCCGAGGGTGGTATATTTTTTTGGCTCTAGTTATTTCGAAATCCTGAGCTAAACTCAGACCATGCTGCACGAGCAAATTGCTTGCAGCGGGAAACCCAAGTACCAAGCTGCGCATATCTGTCACAGCTAGTATACATATAGAGCAAATTCTCTATAACCAAATTACTTTACCCCGAGTCTTGTCAGGAAGCTTTCCTTTTACGGGAGCAAATCTCCAGCAGCAGACAGGCCGAACAACCTCTAATTGGTTCACTTATATTTTCGCGAATTAAGCCTTCCTACGAAAATATAAAAAAATGCGTATCCAGCGTAAAACAACTTTGTTTACCTGTTATCGCCGATGTTTTTTTTTCTTTGTTTTTCGAAGGAAAAATGCGCGATCATCGGTGACAATTTGGAGGCGCGCCCTCCCCTGCTATGAATTAAAAAATTAAGTTAATAATAATGGCAAAAGCACATTCCGCTAGATTAGCTCGAGAGCGACTAGAAGCAATAAAGAATCCCGTGAGAGATTCTGTAAGACAAAAATTACAAGCGCGGCAACAAGCACAAGTTGAATATGCTAAAGGCACGGAACAATTATTTAAAACCGTCACTGCAGCTACTGAGAAAGCTACGGCGATCACAGAAAGAGCTTTACTGGGAGATATCAAGGATAAAATAGGTGTTCTTCCAGTGCTAAGACAAACCGCCGCGCAGGCTGAAAAAATTGCGAGAAGAACCAAACAAACAAAAAAGATTTTACGAGAACTTCCAACTGATATAGCTGCAGCTCAACCTCCACCCGTCGGCGAAGAAATACTTGAAGGTATTGGACAAGTTCATACTGAAATCTGTGATATAAAAGATCGCATACCAGAAACAGAAACAGAACAATCCAGGGCTAAAGTTGATATAAAGGATAAATTTGTCGAAAAGGGTATTAAATCCATAAAGGCGTTTCCAACCATAGATGGTTTAGTTGAGTTTGCCGCGCGAAGTTATGATCAACGAGGCAGAGTTTTAAAATCCGAATATGCCAATGATGCTATAGGTCGTGAAAATTGGTACAAGTGGATATTTCGTATATACTATGATACTATGATGTTGATCAGGCTAGAAACTGTGATACTAGATATATTACATTTTCTAGCGCAATAGATAATTATTTTGCACGAATACAACAATCACAAATACAACCTCCTCCCCAGCAACAGGGGAAACAGCAACCACAGTCTCAAAAGGGAAAATTTCATGATTCACCTGGTGCTACTGTCAGTGGTCTAGGAAGTGGTCTTATCCCCTGTCCTAACAATATCGTCAATGATGTGCAACGGTTAGAAGTTCTCATAGGAGGAAAGCGAGCTGGAAATAATTCACCAGATATAATTAATGAATCGGCTGATATCTGTCAGCGATTATTTCAAGGTGGTATCATGGATGCTAGTATATACCGAGAACTTACTGATGAGCTCGTTGATGACTATCACAGCGACTAGTTAAATAAATAACTAATTAAATAAAATGATTGTACACAATTCTCATCGTAGACCAGTTATGGTCAGGGTTGTAAACTCACGAGTACCCGTATACAAGATGACTTACGGAGATGGACTTGGTGATGTTGTTCGGGGTTTATTCGCAAGGATGGCTCCTAAAGCGATACCAATCGCAAAACAATTATGATGAAAGCTATCGATGTTACTAAAGATAAAGCTCCTGGTGCTATTGGTAGAGCTGCCGGTAAAGCGTTCTTGGCAATCAAGGACAGACAAGCACGATTAATACCCAGGTCACCACCACCGGTGAAATTACCAAGCACCGAAGTGATGCCGGCAAATGTTAGCAAAGTAATAAATGAAGCTGCAAATCAAAAACTAGCGGCGCTGATAAATCAAGGAACTGAACAAATAAACACATGTCTGGCGGCGGGAAGCGGTCTTCGTTTTAGACAATAACAAATTATAATAAAATGTTTAAACGTCAATCCGACACAGCATTCGACATAGACGAACCGGTTCTTAAAAATGAATCAGTGCGCGATTTTCAGTATTATTCCTATGACGCAACAAAAAAAAAAAAAAACAGATCAACGAGGACGAATTGAATTACAGTTCATGATACAAGTATATATTTCTTGCCCGCTGAAGCATTTATTGAAGTAGAAGGTGAAATTATAAAAACAGATGACACAGAATACCTTCCCGGGGTTAAAATCGGTTTTGTCAACAACGGAATTATGGCCTTGTTTAGTAGCGCCATATATATATGATTAATGGAAGAAATATCGAAACGATTCAGAATGATGTCGATGTTGCTACAACAATAATTGGTCTAGCAAGATATTCTGACGACTTTACAAGATCAGCTGGTCCATCAATGATATTTGCCAAGGACACTTCTGATTATCCTAACAGTGATCAGTTTATTATTAGACGACCAAAAAAACCGTGCTGCTCCTAATCCCTAATCCTGCTGATATTGACGTGGAAGACATGATTATTAGCGCTAATACAGAATTTAATTTAGGTTTTCATGCGCGTAGACAAATGTTAAAAGGTAATCGTAGAAATTTTTCTTGTGCGATTCCACTATCACATGTCTTTGGATTTTGCAGAGATGCCAGAAAGGTAATTTTCGGAGCAAAACATACGGCTGTGCTTGTTAGAAAAAATGATGATGATGATGCTTTATGGCGACCCATAGGTGACGCTGGTAAAGTAGAAATAACAAAACTATCACTGTAGATGCCGGTAATGACTCCGGAAATTGCTGAAGAACAGCGACTGCTTTCTTTTATGGATCAAGGTGGTAAATTGTTGTTATCGTGGCTTACAACAACCACAGATAGTATTCAGAGTAATAATAATGGTTAGTAGTGAATGGGGTCACCCTACGGACAATGGGAATTAGCATTAAAAACACCCCTGGGTCACTCTACGGACAAGGGAAATTTAACATGGAGAAAAATCGTGGGTCACTCTACGGACAAGGGGAATTTAACATGGCAATAAATCGTGGGTCACTCTACGGACAAGGGGAATTTAACATGGCAATAAATCGTGGGTCACTCTACGGACAAGGGGAATTTAACATGGGATTTTTTTCTTTAAAAATTTTTTTTAAAAAAAGGGGTAGGCAATTCAAAGACTATCTCTTTTCGAGAAATATGGCTGGCCCTGAAAAGGGCCTTTGGGTTTTCTTCTTCTAATTTCTTCTTTTCCTCCACCAACTTCTTATTTTATCTCCAACACTCTTTCTCTTCTTTTTTTTCTCCTTCTCTTCTTTCTTCTCTTCCTCCTCTTCTTCTTTCTTCCTCTTCTCATTTTCCTCTTCTTTTTCAATTTTTTCGTTCCATGTTCTTATTCTTATCTTTTCCTCTTCATCCTCCTTCTCCTCCTTGATCTCTTTCATGACACCACTAATCTTGTCCTTTGCTTTCCTTAAATTGTTAATTTCCATCTTTACACGATGGGGACTATAGGAATAATGGTCTTCAACGAGTCTTATTAGCATCTGTTCCATTATTCCTAAGTTGTCTAAAACGTCTTGCAAGGTTTGTAATTTGTCCATTTGGTTTGACGCCATCTTCTTTGTATTCTTTGCAGAATGGTTTGAACCACGAATACTGTGGGTTCTTATACGAAAAGCGCGTACGTGAAGGAAAACATCCCCCTAAAACATAAAATGGATCTTACCTAGATGATGACCGAACATCGCGCGGACGTGAAGGAAAACATCCCCCTACTTTTTCATTTCATATAATATAACCCCAACTATACTCTTCACATACGCTAAGAAACCCATAATCTACTATTCACACAAACTTACTTCACCATTTACAAACACAAACACACAAACACACACTTTCACTATTAATAAAGAGTTAGTGTTTATATTCACACTACTCTACCTACACACATTGGCAAATTAATAGTTATTTCTTTTCTAGAGTATTGGTTAGCCCTGAAAAGGGCTGTTTTGTTTGGAACTTCATGGGCACCTGGTTAATGGTGGCACCTTCCAGGCCTTGCGCCACATACGCATCTTATCCCCCAGTTACTTTTTACCTTTTGGGGGGAGAGAGCAGAGGCAGGATATGTTGCTTCAGAATCCCAATTTTCGATCTCTGGGATTTTGAAATTTCTTCTCTCCTTTTCCTCCTCTTCTTTATATCTTCTCTCCTCCTCTTCTTTTTTTCTTCTTTCCTCCTCTCTTATCCTTCCCTCCTCGACAATGGCTTCAGCGGCCAGTTCATTTAATATGCGCCTGGCATATTCCAGATGCACATGAAGTTCCAACAGTTTCTCCAGTCTCGTGTTCATTTTTGGTGTTGATCAATCAACAAGGGTAGCTGAACTGCCGAACGACTTTCAATTTATACTTAAAGCGCGGACGTGATGGAAAACATCCCCCTAATAACATAAAATTCATCTTACCTAGATCATGACCAAAAAAAAAAAAAAAAAAAAAAAAAAAAAAAAAAAAAAAAAAAAAAAAAAAACAACAACGCGCCGACCTAAAAGAAACACTCACTCACTTTTTATGCTACCCATCACTATTCTAAAATTTTTTATAAATCACTTCAATAGACTATCCACATAAGCAAAGCAATCCAATCTATCTCCAAATATACACCTCAATAACCCAAAAAAATTATTTTAATCTACTATCCACACCAACTTACTTTTAGCTCTTACTAACACTAACACACTAACACTCAAACACATACCCTCACATTTTTTAAGAGAGAGTTAGTGTTTATTTTCACACTACTCTACCTACTCACACTGGCAAATTAATAGTTATTTCTTTTCTAGAGTATTAGGTAGCCCTGAAAAGGGCTGTTTTTTTTTGCTATGGCATTCTTTTTTAGTTTCTAAGAATGCGATGTCCTCTGAGGATAGACTTTCTGGCAATAGGTCTGCTTCTTCGGAAAGAGAAGAAGAATTCTTTGGTGTCGATACGACAATCGACAAAGCCTCTGTCAGCTTCAGGTTGCTGCTGTTGCTGTTGTTGCTGCTGTTGCTGCTGTTGCTGCTGTCTCTGAAGTCTGTACTTCTCTGTCCATTCTTCTTTCTCCCTGTTCATTTCTTCTCTGAAGAGCTCTTCTATCAGGTCTTCAGTGATTTTTAACATTCTCACATTCTCTATTTCTTCTGGCTTCGGTATCAGACTGTGTCTGACCCTATGCAAATTCACGTAGACTTCGTTGAGCTTAGCTAGTTTGGAGCACATCTTCTTAGGAGGATGAGTCGACAATGGATGGCTAGACTGGGAACAACCCGGTTCTTAAAGTTAAAGCGCGGACGTGAAGGAAAACATCCCCCACACGGTTTTCGAGCCACAACGTTCATGAGAGAGATAGTAAGAAATGAAAGAGCATCAATCCAACATTCTTATAGCTAAACAAAAGACAAAGGCATTTTTTTTCTAAACACAACATTTTTTATTCAAAAATCACTTAACACTAAACAACAACATTTTTAACAATAATATAACACTATAACATCAAACAATTTTTTTCAAATCACTAACATTTTTTTCTTCTAATGCAATCTACTTTAAACAAGGCTGACAACGTTGTGAATGAAATTGTGATTTCCACTGTTGGAAATCATTAGGCCATTGATGGACACTACGTTTCCTAGCTTGAGACAAAAGATAAGCATAATGGTCACAAAACCATCTATCTACTTTCACATCGTTTCTAGCAGAAGAACGAGGATCGAAATGAGTCACTAAATGTTCTAAGGAATAGCCCAGGCTGCGATGATGCAGAAAATACACACAGTACTGTCCACACACCAAGGAATCTGTGCCTTGTAATTTCACATTATTGAATCGGGTGGTTTGAGCATTTCTTTTCATAAAGTCAATGATATCGTCTTCCAAAGGGGGCAATCCGTACGAATCGAAATATTCCACACATCCTTCTTGAGGAAAGTAGATGGCTACCCAGTGGGTTCCTGGGAGATGACTTTCGTCCGTGTTGATCACGTAAGCTTGATGGTCTTTAGGTTTGCGATGAGGGAGTTCATCTTTAGCACAGACGACAGGATTCCAAGAAGCCGTATACGAACTGTGGTTCAAAAGGTAATAAAGTTCCCAGGTATCCATTGATTTGTGTGTGCTTTTTCTTCTTCACAGGTAATAATAAGTCGTCAATTCGATCCTGACTTTTTGCTTGAAAATGTCTGACGAATAAACGGTTATTCGTTCTGTTTCCTCACTCTGATTCAGGAGAGCTTCGATACGATGGATCTCTTGAGTGGTTAATGGTGGACAAGAATGTTCACGCAAGTCTTTATACCACTGGTGCAACACGTCTTTGTCCGAAATGAGACTCCAAGCTTCGTCCAGATACTCGTCCAATTTTTCTTCTTGACTTAACATCAGGCATTTATCGTGTTGAA
The DNA here is from genome assembly GCA_028554795.2 of Sinohyriopsis cumingii. NCBI lineage: Eukaryota > Metazoa > Mollusca > Bivalvia > Unionida > Unionidae > Sinohyriopsis > Sinohyriopsis cumingii. The sequence goes on along the minus strand of CM068826.1, from coordinate 3,367,989 downwards.
TTTGACTGGGATGATCGTTTTGACATCCATAGCAATTTTTCTTGATCAATTCCGTCATTTTGTCGACCAAGTGTTTGGCAAAACAGGAGACTAAATGGGCTTCTTGTTCTGGCCATCTCGACTTCATCATGACAACTTCTTCGTCTTTGTCTTGGGATTCTTCTCCTTCCACGGTCTCCTCACATTCCATCTCCAAAGTTTCTCCACTAGGTAAAGAGGGATAACAGTCTTCCATGGCTTTCTAATAATCTAGAATGACTTCTCTCAAACTGTTGATTTCTATGGTATTATCGAATTCTGCATACAGGATGACGTTCACTGTCTCTTTCAGTGATTCTGCAAACTGAAGTTCCACACGAATCTGGCCTGATTTTATAGGGTGGAAATGTCCCTCGTCGCTGCCCTGGTCTGGAGTGAAATCGAAAGCCCACAAAGCATAGCCTCCTGCATAATCGTCGTACGTAATGCCGTGACTGGTGTTGGTTCCTAACTGGCCGGTGGCTTCGTACAGGGACAAGTACGATCTCAAGTAATTCATTTTTTTGGGATCAAAGTCGGGTTCGAAAGGTCTGGTACACAAGGTCTTGCCATCGCGACTGACTTCGATTTTCTTCACGTTGAAGTGCTTAAAGTTGAAAGGATTTTGATCGAAGGCTCCGTTGAAGGCTGAATTCGAGACCATACCAAGGATTAAACGTTTGGGTAGCTGTCCTTGAAACAGATGATCTTCGATCATGGAATGATGTCCAACGGGAATGGTGAACGTTTTCACTTCCACACGTCGGATGGGATACTTGGCGTTCGTTCTGCTCAACGTTTGACTGATTTCGTTACCTACTTTGGGTAACACTTCTACGCGTCGTACGTAGAGTTTGGCCTCTTCGATTTTGCTTTTAGGAGCCTTAGCATTCTCAGCCAACAAATGGAAAGTGGCACTGCTACGATTCAGTCTCAAGCGGACATTGACTCCGTTCAGCAAATATTTCTCTTGCAACCACATGTCCAAATGCAAACGATCCATCAGTTCTAAACTCTTCTTATCTAAGATTTTGAGTTCTCTTTGCTCAAAGCCGCTATTGGTTCCATCTACAAGGTCGAACTTGTTCGCTTCGTCAGGTTCCCACAGCACACAAGCATTGAGATGGGTATCCTTGGCATCTATTCCGTACGTCAAGAGATTTTCCAGGTAGGCACGGTAAGGGTAAGTATCCATGCTGCTGCTGACCAGTTTGTTATTCAAGTACAAGTCCACTCCACTAAACAAGGAATGCATGAAATTGTTGACGGGAGCTATATTCTCAGCGGCATCTACTGCACCATCATCCTTATCTAGAACTTTGACTTTCAAGTACAAGTAAGTGCTATTCAGATCGATGTAATCTTCGGGCTGTCCTTTGATTTCAAACTCGATGGGAGCTGAGGCTGTCAATGAGGAGACGGGATGAAATTCCACCCATTGAGATTCTTGCATCGTCATCATGGTGGGGGGCATGGCAAACAGATCCAGTTCCGTCTTGGAACAAGCGCAAGACTCTCGGTGCATCATTTTTTTCTCTGTGTCTCAATAATCGAAAACGTCTAAGTCTCGAACGGTTCTTCTTTTCTTAGCCTTTCTCGCTTGAAGTCTGGTGAAAGGGTGTTTTCTTCGTCGTCTCTTTCTGCCTTGTCCTTGCTGAATGCCAGACTCGGTAGCGTGCAGGGCATTTATAGGTGTGTCTCGTCGGCCCAAAATGTCTTTGCCCGTTTGCAGCAAGACATTTTTACCTGCCCTCATGAAGGCTTCTTTAGGGTTTTGTTTGTCGATGATGACATTTTGGAGAAATTCTTTGCCTTGCGTCAGTGCCGCATCTTTCAAGGCGTGCAATCCGCGTGTCACCATCGGTTTCAACACCGGGGCCACCGAACGAAAGGCCGATTTTAACATATCTCCTAAACCGTGTCCTCGCTGTCGTGCAACCCCTCGGTACACTGGATACATGACTTGCTTACGAGTCGTGAGAGAACCGTTTTCGAAAATGGAGTTTCACCGTGACTTTTCCTTTGGTGAATGGAATATCTTGTCCCAGATCTCCTTTTATAGTAATGTTGATCGTGTCCAAATACGACTTGCTGACCGGCAAATAGTGAGGATGGACAAATTCGCGGTGGACGTGGTAAGTGTTTCCACCTTCCTCGTCAGCGTTTGCGGCAGAATCCACTTTGAAAGGAATGACACGCAGTAACGGCACGGAGGTGTGTCCCACCACGTTGTATTCCACCACATCGGAATACACGAACATCAAATTCAGTCCTTGGTTCAGTTCTACCGGGGTATGAAAATACTGGCCAAAAGACTCGTTGTCGTAAATGATGGATAATTCGGGGGGTTTTTTTTGTTGTTCTACTCTCTTCCTCAGCTCCATGTTACCGCCCAACATGTCAAACAATTCATCGCAAAAATAGAAACCCATGATTTTATCCTCAGGAAATTTTATCAGGAAGCGACGAGCTGTTTTGTGGTATTCCAGGGTGACAGTTTTGTTCTTGACATTCTTAAAAGCTTCCCCGAACAACACCCGTTGCAGGGCTCGCACTAACTCGCTGCTGGATTTGGAAGTCAAGGGCACGACCCAGGCAAATTTGGAAAAGACGTCGATGACACAAAACAAATATTTGTAACCACGATTGTAGCTGGCCAAATGAGAGACATCGGCTAAATCGGCTTGCCATTGATGATCGATACCTTCCACTCGGGTGCGACTTCTGGCAAACTTGCGTCGAATGGGTTTGTGTAAAGTGTAGGTAGCTTGTTCTTGTAACCATCGTTGCACTTGAGGTAAACGGAGACTTTTCAGTCGAGTTTTGGCAGCACGATACAATTTTTGAACTCCTGCGTAACCTGCAGGATGCGAGGGATCGTAGTAAATGCTGGCTAAGACTTTTTCCATTTTTTTGTGTTGATTGGTGTGTTAATAAGGCACCCACTCTTGGAAGAGGCTACTCTTTTTTTCTTGGGGTATTTTCTTGGATTGCAAGGCTTTGCGTGTGCGACCGGCAATAGGTGTCGAAGAGGAGGATGTCTGAGCAGGGAATATCGGTTCTTGTTTCACTTCTGTCTTCACTTTCTTTTTCTCTTGTGAGGAAGAAGGGGTGGCCATCATCTTTTTAATCCATCCAATTCTGGAGGTAGGTGGTGTTGTTAACTTGCGTACTTTTTCTGGTGGAGTTTGAAACCCTTCTTCTTCTTCTTCTTTTCCTTTTTCTGTCTTGGTCACGGGTACTGGTGGTACTGGTACTGGTACTGGTGATGGTGCTGAACTTTTCATCAAGGTCTTAAAATCTTTTAGAGTGGGTAGAGCTGTTTCGTCTAAAGCTTTCTGGTGAAAGAGTTGCAGTCGTTGCAAGAGTTGACCGTACTTTTGCGATTTTTCTGTTTCGGACAAATCTTGGCGATCCATCAAGGATTGCAATTCGTGTTGTAACTGGGACATCTCGCTCAAATTGGGATTGGGAGGTAAATGCGGGGTGCGTTGTTCTTGCCACCGATGGTATTCCATCCATCGTTTGTAAGGCACTAAAGCTAGTTTTCGTCCTTCCATGGGTTGTCAGGGGTGAATTCTGAGATCTTGGGACTTCCGAAGGCCTTTTTATCTTGCTCCCACCAGTCCTCCCAACATGGTTCCCAAGACTCCTTTCAGTATGGGGCCTAACAAGAGAGGTAAAATGCCTCCACGTTGGACCAACATCTTCTTTTTTTGACGAATGGGAACTTTCTTTTGAACCATTTTCCGAAGAACGTGACGATGTTTGCCTAAGCATTGTTTCTGGTGTTTGGACAAAGGGATCGTGCCTTTCAAAACGTTCAAACAACATTCGCACACGGTATCGATGACCTCTTTGGAGGCCGTTTGAATGAGTTTTTTTCGTAGGGGTGGAGAAGCTTTGGACAGGACAGATAACAGGTCCCCATGTTTAGCTAAACGTGGTGGCAGTCCTTTCCTTTTCTTTCCTTGGGGTTTTCTGGAGGGTGACATTTTTGCTTGTGGGTTCCGGGACATTCACCGAACAGACACTAACGTCGATGACTTAACGCACACCCTTTTATCTTTTTTTGGGACTATCGCTTTGTCATAAAGGTGACAATGTTTTTCCCAAAATCGCCAAGGAATCCTCCCCTTTGTTGACGCCTCTTTTTCTTGGAACGACTGTGTCTTTTCTTAGGGTAATGTCGATGCTTGGCTAAGCGCTTTGTCGGATGACACGTCTGCCTTTGTCTCTTTCTTTTGTGGCTTCTTGGAGGTGACATCTTTTACAAGTTCACTGATACCCCGACTTGGTCACAGGCTCTTTTTATACTGGAACGCGTCGCCACTGATTGTCTTTACGTTTTATCAGTTTGAGGACAGGCATGACACGTCGTGCAGGGGTACGCAACGGACTAAATCGAGCCAGTTCTTGCTTGGACAAATCCAGTAAACTTTGTAACATGCCCGATCTTTCTTGGACTTTGATTTTGGGAGAAGGTACTTTGTGAGCAGCAGCCACTGCCACTAAATGGGAAGGTCCTGCCACTGGGGAAGTTCTTTTGGGGGTCATCAACGGAGATGTTCTTGGTGTGATCAACGTCTCCAAGTACTCTTCAGTTCTGGGTGTCATCAACGGAGAAGTGGACGAACGTGAGGATGCCGGAGACGCAGTCACTGCCGTGGCAGGTCGTGGTTTGCGAGTGTAAGGTTGCGTCCTGGCCGAAGTGCCTCTCTTGCGACTAGTTTTCTTCTGTGGACTTTTCTTTTTCTGGGGACTTTTTCTCTGTTTCTTTTTCTGGGGGCTTCTTTTCTTTTTTCGGGGTGATGGTGGTGGTGTCTGGTAAGAGGAGAAGTTATTCTTCTTGGGGACCTGGTCTTTTTCTTTTTCTTCTTGGGGCTTCGTTGGACTTTTGTCTTGGGGATAACTTTGGGGGCATTAGGATCCCATCTTAAGAGTGAGCGAATGATGACCCCTCCTAGAGTACCGCTCCCTCCAGGTTTCAAAATGATTTGTTTTTTGGTTTGAGTGTCGATGCGGGGATCGGCCAGTTGGACCAAAGCGACTTTGTTTCGATCGAAAAAGCGTTGGGTTTGATGAGGAATCTGAATGATTCCTTGGAGTAATTGACGTGCCGTCACCGTGAACCATCGTAAGACTTCTTTGAGACTAGCTTCTAAGACACGAGCTCGTGTTTGTGGATCTTTTTCTCGGCTGATGCCATACAAGGCACGAATCAATTTGACGGGAAGATGCGACTGAAGGGACGTCATGTTCACACTGTGTGAGACAGACGAAAAAGGGTCTGAGGTTTTTATAGATTTTTTTCATGGGGAGTGAAATGAAGTCGAGGACGGAGACGTGTACAGGACAGGCCCTCCGTCTTGGCACCAGTGGTGAAACAAGTGGGTACGAAATCGCAAATCCTCGGGAGTCGTAGGTTTCAAATCGACGAGTAAATAGGCGTGTGGCGTTTGAGTGGCATCGTCGTAAGCCTGAGTCAGCCAAGGCGTTCCTAACTGTTTGGCTAAGACTTGTACTTGCGATTTATCTCGAGGGCTTTTAAACAAGACCACGTAATGCGCATTGAGACTGATGGTGCGATGGGCTTTACTTTGTTGAAACAAATTTTGGGTGATGTAAATGACACTGGCATTACGGTGATGCCCTTTGCGCGTAAACCACAATTTAATTTCTTCTTCGTCTTCTCCTAACATGTCGTCGAAAATGACCAAATGGGTTAGACGGGAGTCAGAGACGATGCCATCGTCTTCTTTAGGAATGCCTTCCACAAACACGATGGAATCGCCTTGACTTTCTCGCAAGAGGTTGTACGCCGATTGCCACTCTTTGTAACACCACACGATCCGTTGAGGTGGTCGATCGATCAAATGATGTTTATGTTCAATCAAACGTTTGACGAATTCGGTTTTGCCTGAACCGCTAGGTCCAGCAATGAGCATGTTAAAGGGATGGCGAAGATACAAAGCCTCCCAACTGGCACGATCTAAGTGTTCGTCGATGACTTTGACAGTAGAGGAAGAGGGAGCAGAGACAGCAGAGGTAGCCATGGTATGAGAAATGTCACTTGTGACACTAAAAACAAACAAGACAAGAGTTTATATACTTTTTCAGAACACGTTTATTGAATGTTTCAAATATGAACACGAAAGACAAAAATACATACAACCCAAATAGTGATGTACAGGAATATAAAACACAGCAAAGCGATCAAAGTGGAATATAAACAAGTGTCTGTACAACATGTTTTGGTTAACCAAGATGTCCTAGGGACAGTGTGTAATGTTCTTACAGTCTCTACATGAGGTATTGTCACACAAGTGTCCTCCCGGAATGACCTTTCAGGCATGTCCATGACAGTCCTGTCCTGAAGCGAGTGGTTGTTCTCGGTGACGGGTTCTTCTGGCACCGTCACTAACACAGGTTGAAAAGTAACTTTTTTCCTTGAACAACTCTTGTGCATACTGGGCCACTTCTTGGGTCCAAGCCTCAAAACCCCCCTTTTTCCAATCACGAACATCTGTCCAATGAGGATGTAAGTCACAAGCTACACACACATCGTCATACACGTCTTGGGTCGCTAAAAGTTGACGAATCTTTTTTTCCTGTTGAGGTCGAGAAGTATCCAGATGAAAACGCAAGGCTTTGAGCAAAAGGAGTTTTTCGTGACCATTTAAGGCCATGGAGGTGGTAAGTACTGATCGTAAAGAGTCCACAAAGAATCGGCTGGTAAACGAAATCCCAGAAAACAAGTCACTAAGACACACACCACTTGTCGTCCAAAATTGAATGGATAAAGTTCTTGTAATAATTGATGGTAATGATCCACGGTTTGAATATGGTCATTGAGTTCCTTCCACGGAATCTGTTGGATGACATGTGACATAAACCGTGGCATGGCAGCCTCTTTTTATATTCTCTTTTTTTCGGATGCAATAGACGTACTTTCTAGCCAGAGATCTTCGTTCTCCAGTAGGGAATCTAAATCTTGCATACTGTAACCGAAACGTCAGAGTTCGTTTAGGTGTTTCCTCTTCCTCTAAGTAGATTCCACGTAAAATATGTTTGTAATCCTTTAACTTGTCTTCCTCAATGCGTTGCACTAGGTGAATCTCGAAGTAACCATAATTATGAACATGTCGATCATTAGCGACCTCAAAGTGTTGAACAATGTCTGACCATTGAAAGAATTTCTGACGAATCAGTTCTCTTATACCATTCAGGTACCAGTGGTTAAAGATCTGGTGACGTAACGGATGCAATTGTTCTTTACGTTTCACTTGTATTTTCACCAGCTCTCGGTAAATGCGTTCTCTCAACTCCACAGGCAAAGCACGAATGTTCTTTAGCAAAGTATCCATGAATAGGTCATACTAAATCCTCTTTGGTCTGACACAAGAAATGTACTCTTTGCACAAACATGGTTTCACTTCAGTGTCGAATTTAAATCGTTGAGTCACTAATCTACACATTACAATTCGTTCAGAAGTTTCCTCTTTCACCAAGTTGACATTGCGTGAAAGATGTTGGTAATTCGTTAACTCTTCCTCTGGAATTCGATGCAGTACGTTTACAATGTAGTAGATAGAATCGTCAATACCAAACCATTCCTTTTTATAACCAGGAGGTCGTTGATCAATGTCTGTCCAATGGAACACTTTCAATTGAATCAGTCCTTGTATAGCCTGAAGGTACCAGTGGTTCAAACACCGGTGACGTATCGGATGCAATTGTTCTTTACGTTTCACTTGTATTTTGACCAGCTCTCGGTAAATGCGTTCTCTCAACTCCACAGGCAAAGCACGAATGTTCTCTTGTAAAGTATCCATGAACAGATGATTATGGTAAAAAAGTTACTTCAATGTCTCGGTCCCACTAAAGGTAAGTAATGACAATTCGGTGACCATCGAGCATGTTCTACGTAGGCCGAATCTTGCGGTTCCCAGTGGTGAAGTGACACACCGCAACTGAAGCACTTGACTTTATCTCCTTCGCCCAAGTAGAAAAATCCGGCTCTGGCTAATTCTTCGGGGGTCGGTCCTCCCAGATACTTTGGCCATTTTCCTTTGAACGATTGAAGACGATTTTCAAAGTCGCAGTATTCCGACAAACGCACAGGAAACGAATATTCGTTTTTCACAGGTTCGTTTCGATGAGGGTTGAGTGACATGGATAGGAGTTTGCTCAGGGCTGGATGACATCCGTAGGGGGGTAGACGTGAAGGTGAACATTCCCCTTTAAAACGAAACCCAGTAAAATGTCCAAGAGGACGAGCGGCATCACTTTCGCATCCCACAGGTTTGACACGCACAGCATCACTTTCCATGATAGGGGTAGGGGCACTAAAGTTCCCATGATGCTTTACGGCATCGCTCAGGTCACAACGTACAGCATCGGTCCCATCGCAAGGCTCACAATCGCACTCGTCTGCAAACTCCGTTACGCAATTACAATGGTAACCACATGGACAATCGCAGTTTCCTTCCGGACATTTTCCGTCGCAATGCATGGGTCTTATCCATCCAATATTAGTCACACTAGAGGAAGATAAAACTTTTTTACAATCCCCAAACTGGAACGATGTCTTTTTCAAAGTATTCATCTTGTTCGCTCGGTCTTGGTAGTCACAATGAACTATCGATCTTGACCATAGCCCCTTTTTATACTAGTCGCAATGCAGTCTCCAGCTTGTACATCTTTCCTTTTTTACGTTTTTTATGACTTGTTTCGGAAGGTACCGTCTCTAAAGTACCGTCAACATTGTACCGTAGTGTGATGGGTGGATAGGCTATAGAAAGGTAAGGGCAGTGCGGAGACCATCGAGTATGTTCCAGAATAGCTGAATCTTTATAGATACATAGATCCATTCGTAACTTCAGTCCGCAAGCGAAACACTGTACCTCGTATCCCAATCCTGACTCAGGTCCCAAGTAGACAAATCCTGTTCTAGCTAAAACATGCGAAGAAGGTAATCCTTCCCTATCCGTAGGCCATTTCTGAAACGTGTTCAATCGACGGGCACAATCACAATAGTTAGGTAAGAAAACTGGAAAATGGTAGGGTTTGAACTTGGAGTTCTCATCGGGTTTCTCACTCGATTCTTGCTGTGGCGAAGTCATCTTTCTGGTGGGTGGCTATCCTCTTACAACCAATGTTTTATACCAACGTGTCCATACGGTAAGGTGAAATGATTGGGAAGTCGCACTCGCTTCTGGTACACGATTTGATAGACTTTTTCCAAGGGTCGACTGACGATGTGGTGAGTGGGTAAACGTACAATCTTGTTCGGTTGGTAGGTGGTCACTTTAAAGTTTCCATCCTCTCCCGATTGCAAGGCTTCTTTCAATACCCCAAAGTTGACCACTCGACTGGTACGATAATTCAAAGTCAGTCCTTTCACTTTGCACGTCGTGTGCACTTCTCCTTGTTTGTCCCGGTATTCGTAACCGTAATTTTTGGGACCTCCACTGACGAAACTTAGAATCTTGTCGTCGGGATGCTCGTCTGTCCAGGCTCCTAAACGGTCTCCTTCGATGTTAGGGTGATGTTGAATCGGGTGATGGATGTAAATGCAGCTGTCCGTGTCAAAGTACAGGACGCGTTCCCCTAACAGTTCTAAAGCTTCGTACAATTTTAAGCGAGCATGAGCTGTCACGTAAGCCGCAATGATGACATTTCCAAAAGGGTCGTCTTGTACAAAGTCCAGATCTTCTTCGTAATTGACCAAGATCAAATTCTCTCGAACGACGTCCACGTGTTTCATGTATTTGGTTTTGTCGTGAATCATCTGGAAGTAGCGGGAAGGTTCTGTCAAATATTCCGTCTTGGGTAAACACGGTCGTTGTGCCATTTTACCCCACAAGCAATTTAACATCACTTTGGCAAACGATCGCCTGCCTTCGTTTTTCTCGATGTGGTCTAAAGAGATGCCTTCTTGTTCGTAGTATTTCTCTTTGAATTGTATTTGGTCTTCGGGAGTGTGACACCAGGAAGGATAGCCGCTGGCTTCTTGCTTCAGTTTCAAAAAGGCATCCACGTAGTCGGCGAAAATGCCTTTCTGAGTAGGGTCACCCTTGTGGTATTGTTGTGTCTTGGGAAAGTGGCAAATTTCGTACACTTCTAACAGTTGGTATCCCATGTCCAAAGCTTTGAACAATTCTACGCTGACCCAGGTTCCCGTCAAGGCCCGTTCTTCCTGGCTGTGCTGACAAGGTTGATCTTGGTTGCACGTTTCGGCACAAGTACGGCACAAGGGAAACATCAATTTGCCTTGACAATGGTGAGGTAAGACGGGATGGTATAGGTTCGTGGGAGGCAAAACTTTACACTTGATCAAGCCTTCGTATTGTCGAATGTTTTTCAGGTCGATGTGTTCCGTGAATAATTGCGGGTGCCCTACAGGAAAGCGACAATATTTGCACACGTAGGGATACAGCGAACACACGTCCAAGTATTTGATTTCTTCTCCTATCTCTTCCTCGGCTTGGTACAGCAAACAGGTGGCATTGGTCCTTCCTCCGTACAAACTATCCCTCGGGTTCAGCGGGTCCATGAACTGGTAACTTTCCACGAGGCGTTTAAACTCGGGATCGGTTTTCAAACGGTGATCGTACTCGTGTTCCCACATTTCCACCACTTGGTATCCTTGCTGTTCTAACTTTAGGCGTCGCTGACAAGTGTCCTGGTACAAGTCTTCCATGGTTCGTTGCAAAAACTGATTTTTAGTGCCACGGTCAGGGTAACAGACGGGACATCCGTGAAATAAGCAACCGTTAAACTCGTACACGATCTTGGGGTTTTCTAAGTCCCAGCCATCGACCGAATACGTTCCGATGGTCTTTTCGCCCCCTCCGTTGCGGGCATGCTGAATCCACTTGTCTTCCTTGTCGCACAAGTAATGTAACCAACGTAGGGCTTTGACCGAGTATTGACGCTTGACAAAGTGGGTCGTTTGAGGGCTGATGACAGCCACGGTGTTTTCAGGCATGAATCGTTGTCGATACACTAAGGAACACGCTTTGGCAATGGTGCAAGCTTCTTTCAAAGGATCCACCCCTCCGTGTTCCATGAACAGTTCTCGAAATTTTCCACAGCAACGCCGTAAAATGTCCACGTCGGAACGACAATACTTTAGCATTTCTTCCTGAAAGTCGAAAGGGTCCGAGGCGTGAATCTGGTACCAAGCGTAGAAAGCTTCTCGTTGTTCGGTACGCATGTTGTCGGGGTCGTAATAGTGAGCCTCAGGCAAATGGGGTAGAACGGCATGTTGATTGGCTTCCGTATTGAAAAAGTGTGGAAAGTACCCTTTAGCCATTTCTGTCATTCCAAACGTTTTAGGCATTCGACTCAAAGGCATGGCCAAATAGCTCATCGAATCTTTAAACTGTACTTGTCCCACTTGCATGAAAATGATTTTGGCTCCGTTCAAAGTCACTTTAGGACGCTCGGTACCTTGTTCCGTATAGTACCTCAAAAGAAACTGTCCATCGTATCCGGAGAAATTGTGAGCCATCACTGTGGCATGGCGATGACAATCTCCGTAACGTTCGATGTCCTCTTGGCTCCACGTCTTGTCGACGGGGTCTAAGACCCATTGGGCAAAATCGGCTAACGTCTTTGGTCCCCGAAAGATTTTTTCACGCCCTCCGGGTATCTTGCTGCAGTGAGGGCAATGACTGAAGATAGGTTCTTGAATGCACTTCTCGCACGCTCGATGAGCCACGCAGAAATTAGGAATGTGAATGCCGGTTTCTTGCATGCATTCGAAATCGAAAAAGATGAAATTGCCTTTCTTCTTGTGACCGTCCTCTTTCTCTGGTGGGGGTTGGTATTTTTGCACGTAACATTGGTGTTCCAAGTCCACGATGTGATGACAAATGTGACATTTCTTTTTTCCTGAACATACGTGTGCCTTGACACTATTGGTACGTATGCCTTGTCCACACGTAGGGCACAATCTCAGCAGTTGACAAGCACATTTCTTCTGTGAACCTTGCGTTTTCAGATGTTGTTGGTAACAGGTAGGGCTGACAAACGTACGCAGACAAGTGGAACAAGGCACTGGTTCTTCGCTCAGACAGGGTGGAGAGGCCAAACATCCTGAGCATTTCCATCCACAATGTTTGTGTTGCTCTCGATTATTATAACCATAGTCACATTTCTCACAATAATAAACATATCTCAGGAATCCAGTGATACTGGTAATGGTATCGAAATGGTCATCGTGATGATAAAGGTGAATGTATTTTCCGTCCTTAAAGTCTTGGCCTCGAAACAACAGAGGTCCGCGCACTTCTTGAGGGTGCACTTTCAAGGTGTAGCGTGGAGCTAGGGCATCTTGCAATTTTTGCATCTCAGGAATGCCACAGGGTGTGTCTTTGGACAGTCCGGCTTGTTGTAACAGGAGTTCTGCTTCGTTTCGTTGTTTGGCTCGATCGGATCGTTGAATAGTGTCCCAGGTTCTTTTCCATTCTACCGTGTCGTTCTTGTCGGCATAGGTTCGTCCCACCACGATGGCACGGGCTAAACACATCTGGTCATGAGGGTTCTTAATTCGGACGAGACTTGTTTTGGTGTTGCGAAGATCGTCCACCAATAACATCTTTTTGCGTCCAGTCCCTTGAGGAGGAGAGACGTGGGTCATGTCCAGTGTGGCTTTACCATCGGTGATGTCAAACTGATCATTAGATTGTTGTACGTGTTGAATCTTGTCCATGACTTTGGAAGCAGTTAATTCTGCAGGGGTGCTAAACTCGATCCAAACAGGGGATTTCAAACCGTCGTGTTGTATGGAAAGTCTCAAGCGATCGTCTTCTTTGGGTTGACATTGTCGCTTGAGTGCAGTGAGCAAAGAATCCCACACCTCAGTGATGAACACTTCTGCTTTCTCTAACGGCACTTCAGCCTTGAAATCTTTAAACTTCACCGTGTATTTGTAAGCCGTGGTTCTAAATTTTCTAGAGGAGCGCTTTTCCGTCTCTCGAATGGAATAGTAATTTTCAGGGTTAACTAAGGGTGATGAACTTGGTTTAGAGGGTTCGGATTCTGGTTCACTCATGTCCTCTTCAAAATCACTGGCATGAATTTGTGCCGAGATTTCAGCCCTGGTACGAGGCGATAGATCACGTTTCTGCCTCTTACTTCTTTCTTCTTCTTTCTTCTCGAATGAATGGGATCGTTTCATCTTGAAAGCAAAAAGTCAAATGACTCAAGTTCAAACACCATAAACTACTTTATAGTCATGGCAGACCAGCGTATATAAAAGGGTGTGTGTCTTGTCCTTTCACTATTCATTTCACTCTCAAGCCGAGCACAACGATGGAAGAGACTAACCAGATGGAACGTTTCGTCAGAGCTTTGCGAGGGGTCATTAGAAAATTCTCTTCAGACCAGCCTACGGACTACTCTCCTTCCTTTCGAGATAAAAGTCAAGATACTTGCTATATCTGTCAGAAGAAAGGGCATTGGTCTTCAGAGTGTCCAGACCGTCAAAAAAGAAAAAAAACAGGGGATAAAAAAGACAAAAGTCAAGATACCTGTTATTATTGTCAAGAAAAAGGACATTGGTCTCCAGATTGCCCAAAAAAGAAACAAGAGGAGTCAGAAGAAAAGAGGAATTCTTCAGAAGAAGAGAGGGATTCTTCAGAGGAAGAGAGGGATTCTTCTGAGGAAGAAAGAAGACAGGTGAAGAAAAAGAAACAGGAGAAAAAAAGAAGAAGGGAAGAAAGCGAGGAGGAAGAAGAGGAAAAGAGTGTGACGGTGAAGAAATTGAAAAAACAGAGAGACTAAACAAGGAGAAAAGAAGAAATCAATGAACTTATTATTAAAGTGTTGTGTTGTAAATTGTGAATTGGATTGTAAAAAATGGAGAAAAGAATAAATGAATGATATAAGGTAAGAGTCTTTGAGTTTTGATTTTAAAATAAGAAGCTACACTCACGCACTCATACACAGACACGTACTATAAGGGTAACATGGGTGAGTTTTTCTGAGTTATTGGCAAATTGAAATTGTATTTCTTTTCGAGAAATGTGGGTGGCCCTGAAAAGGGCCTTTTTTCTTTATGGTGCAGGGGTGAGTTTAAGCAATCAATTTTAACTGCCTTATGCCTTTGCCACGGCCAAGGCCTACTTCTGGACTGCGTAATGTTGATGATGATTGGGTTGAAATGACTAAGGGTGGTACGGTAGGCTTAGTCACAGGGTTGACGTGTTTAGCTCGGGAAGGTCGTATTCTCTTCGGTCGTGATAAAGAAGTCTGATACATTTGTTTAAGACTTCTTAACTCCGCTAAAATGTCCAACAGTACCGTAGCCGTTTGATTTTCACCCTCTTGTTTCTTTGCTGCTACTTCTTCTTGCTGTTGCTGCTGTTGTTTTTTTCTTACTTCTTCTTCTTGTTGCTGTTGCTGTAGGAGAAAAGCCTGTTCCGCTTCCTTTTGTCGTTGTATAAATTTCTCCAATTCTTCTTTCTGTCTCTGTCTAAAATTTTCCACTTGCGGTAATGAAGAAGGTAACGCAGGTTCTGGAACAAATTCTTGCGAGGAGAGAAAATCCACAAAATCCCAATTCACTTCTTCTGAAAGTAAGTCCGAGTTCCCTTGGGCAGTCTCCCCTGCTGGTGCACCCCAATGGATCGTTTTCTGAGTTTCCGTCATGTTGAATCACTGTCGCATAGATTGACTGCACACAAGCGCTAGCAGATCTATATTGACTAGGTGACGTCACAGACTGCTCTCTTCGGATTGGATGCGGCTGGCTGAATTCTGTAACGCGTGTTCGGATTGGTGAATGAACTCAATCCGTTTCAATCCTTCCTGTCCCTATAAATAAGCGCCGTTCAATGCATTGATTCACCTGTTCTCGTCGCTTCAAGATGTGGACTACAGTTGAGTCATCCACCCTTGTGTCTTCCATGATGTTTCGGACAGACTTGCTCATGTATGTCCGATCCAAGTGGACCGTTGTCCACAGGACCAACACCAGCCTGTGGATACGTAGGATCTACGTGGAGAGGCAAGGATGCCTGAAAAGAGTGCTGATGTACGGACCAACAGTGAGACGCAGCCTAAGGAGAAGAAGAAGACCAATGCGGTGCCATTTATGTTTATGAATACATTAACATAAACCCAAAGGCCCTTTTCAGGGCCAGCCATATTTCTCGAAAAGAGATAGTCTTTGAATTGCCTACCCCTTTTTTTAAAAAAAATTTTTAAAGAAAAAAATCCCATGTTAAATTCCCCTTGTCCGTAGAGTGACCCACGATTTATTGCCATGTTAAATTCCCCTTGTCCGTAGAGTGACCCACGATTTATTGCCATGTTAAATTCCCCTTGTCCGTAGAGTGACCCACGATTTTTCTCCATGTTAAATTTCCCTTGTCCGTAGAGTGACCCAGGGGTGTTTTTAATGCTAATTCCCATTGTCCGTAGGGTGACCCCATTCACTACTATGGTTTATTTACATGGCATATAGCATCACAGCAAGGGGTTTCCGCGACGCGACATATTTTTATTGCTCTTCAGGATACTACACTAATAAACTCACAAACACGGAGTCATATGATATTTGACAAACTCGGTGTCTCAGAAATTTCCTTAAAAATAAACGGACATCAAGAACCATCTGAAAACATACTGTTAGATTTTGATAATAATCGTGTTGCACGTACATATCAACGTTTGATGAAATATCTAGCGCGTGATATAAATATTGATACTGGTTTGCAAATATCACAATTGGATTTTATGACATATTATCCAATCTATTACTTTTCACTAGAACGTCTTGATTTAACTAGACAGTCTGTCGTTGATGTGCACTTTCGGGCTAACGTGGCAAAAGGGGCTATAGCCGAGTACAAAGCAATTGCTGTTATACTCTGCGATAAAGCAATGTTACTTGAAGGTGCTGGCGGCCGAATGAGATTCGTTGACGCACCAGTGGAAAACATGTAGACAATTAGATCATTCTTATCTAAATAAATGTCGTACAATTATGTTAATGTCATTCTGACTCCTGGTCAGGTGAAAAAATTACAATCGAAAAACGCGAGCGCAGCCGGGGCAAAAATAATTTTGAAACAAGATCAAATCGCTAATGGTGGTCCAAACAAGCTATCACTTACTAAAACACAACTTAACCATTTTAGCAAAGCAAAGCAAGCAAAGACTGATGTCCAACTTGATTTTGCTTCAACAGCGATCAAAGACATGATTAAGACCGGCGGTATTTTATTTCCTCTTCTCGTAGCAATACTAGCACTGATAGCTGCTGCTGCCCCAGCTGTCGCAAAAGCAGCCGCGTTAGGAGCTGTTGGAACCGCTGCTGGAATGGCATTAAAAAAGGCGACTGGGCGAGGATACAAAAAAAAAGGACGGGGTCTAAGACTTCCAGGAACTCCGCCCTCGTGGTATCCCAAACGGTTTTAACACCGATGTCAAATTTTGATTTGCTCGATGCTGCTAAACAATTAAATATAAAAAATTTCAGAGATGTTTTTATGAGAGATCAATACCACAACAACCGAATAATCCAGAAACTGGAATGATTAATCTCGATAACAGCGATGGTCCAGGAACTCACTGGGTTGCTTACGCGATACATCCACGTGGAATTATCTATTTCGATTCGTATGGGTTAGCACCGCCAGTTGAATTTCTCAAATATATACGAGACATTCCCATTCCAGTCTGGTATTCAACGCTACCAACACAAACACTAACCGATCCACCAATATGTGGCCGTGAAGTATTAAATGTTCTTGACGTGATATCAAAATCAACCAAACCACCTCACAAAGTCGTACACGAGTATACCGCGGGTCGATTTAAACAATCGTTAAAGAATAATGGTTGATATTTACGGAAGATCTCTCATCGAAACAAAGACAAAAAAAACGCGGCGACGTAGATTTATGAAAATATGCGACCAAGGATGATATCGACAATCTTTTATCGTTATCCGGGATAGACCCAGATGAGGTTGTTATTTTTCAGGACCGACACGGAAAACTAAACACCAGCGATATCAAATGGCATGAAATAATTCGTAGGGTTATTGGAGCTACTCCGGGTAACATCCCTGTGTTCACTGACAGCGGAAAAATCAAAGATTCGCTGCTATCAATCGCCGCGTTAAGAGATGATACGCAGAAAGCTGCAGGGGAACGCGTAAAAAAGACCGGTGATACAATGACAGGTGAACTCAGCATGAACGGTAATAAAATAGTGGTTTTAAGAGATCCAACATCCCCGGAAGATGCCGCGACGAAAAATTATGTTGACGTTAACCACAGAGTCGTTGACGGTAAATTATCCACGTTGCGGGCCGAGTATGACGTTCACGTAAACGCGTTTGCAAATCTTCGTTGAAACTTTAGAAAAATTAATGAAACCGCAGAGGAATTCTTTGGTACTCCACCCACCGCTGATATGAAACTTTCTGATTTCAAAACTAACATTGACATGGTCAAACAAACACAGCAAGATATCGTAAGTGGGATTCCTGAGATCGTTAACAAAACCAGTTTGATTAAAATACCACCTGGAGTTACTCCAGGGCATATTACCAATATCGTATACACAGTATCATCTGGGTTCGCAACATGGTCCAAACAAAACAACACCATCAAATACACATCAACGGTCACTGGCGTGTACAGGTTGTCTGTGTTCAGTGCCGCTAAATTTGAGATATTTACAACGTATCCCTGGCGACATTCCACCGACAAGTTTTCCGGGTTTGTGACTATCATATTAAACAAGGGAACCGAAGAAACATTTATACTGGAAGCAGCCGATAAGAAATTAACTGCAAAATCTTACTGGTGGTGTTTGGAATTTGTAGCTGAAACGCCTCAATTGGTTACCGCGTAAAATAATAAAATGGCTTCCTTGACGAAGTCAACGACAACATTAGATGCGCAGCAATATAGATACGATCAAGTACGCGAATGGCAGTCAGAGTTAAAAAATACCATTGACAAATGCACAATAAAAGTAAAAAAAATACAAGCGGCGTGTAATCGTATTGGATCCTATAGTATACTCAGTATCCGCGTTAGTTGCATCCACTGGAGTAGTATTATCAGCGCTAGCGCCAATAATCTCAGTAACAATTACCGTTTCATCATCAGCGGCAACTGCAGGTGTTTTTAATATATTCGCGAAAAAAATATCTTCATGCACGCTAACAAAATTGCACGATTATGTTACACTGTTAAACGCGGCCACGAGCGCCTACTCGAAATTATCGTCGCTGATATCATTAAGCCTCGACGATACAGCAATATCAGATTCCGAATTCGCGCAAATGGCAAAGATATACGAAGACTACACCAGTCATTTAAAAACAACAAAGATAAATAATGACAGAATTACTTCAACAGATAGCTGCAAATACAAATCAGACAGTCGCAAATACAAACCCCGTGAAAACTTCTTCGATAACAGTAATCTCGACTAAACCAGAATTTAGTATTAATTTTCCAACTGCGATTCCGGTAAACGAGATCGCGTTAGCACAATTACGAGTATATTACAGCTGGCCCAATATCAGATCAAAATCATTTGGTGGATTACCAGCAAATAATTTGTTTGTGTTTGCGTGGAAAAATAAACAAGATGGCACTCCCGACTGGAATGTCATTTGGTTACCAACCGAGTTATATCAAATCAAAGAAATCAATGAGGAATTACAACGTCGAATAAAAAATATCACAGGAAAAGAATCCAAAATAGCAGTAACCGTTCATGAACCAACGCTGTCTTCAACCATCGAAATAAACTCTCCTGAATACATCGTGGATATATATAAGAGTTCGATCAGAACAATGTTAGGATGGCCTAAAATTCCACCGCCGGCACCACCGATACCACCAGAGCCCAAAAAGTCTGATTATGTCACGGACAAACAATCATATCATGAAATTACACCGTCATGCAAACGACATTTGGATGAAATAAAAAATGCAAAGTTGGGTAGTAGGTTTAGTTTTAACAGTAAGGACCATATTCGGTGGTTTTTTTTATTGATGAACTAATTCCCAGAGGAACCTAATCTATTATTTTTTACCTATTTCAAATTATTGAATATTTTAAAATCATTACTCAAGAACATAAAACACAACTAGAGCCACTACGGCAAAGTTTCCAAGAACATCTTTATGATATAACAAGTTCACGCAGCGAAATCATCACGTGGATTGAAATATTAAATCAGCTTGTATCCGACATGGAATATATTAACCAGCGAGTAATTCAGGCAACAATTGATTACACTGACGACATAAATCGCTATAAACAACATTTCTTAAATGAATATAAAATAACAGAAGCTACGCTGCCGAATTTTAAATTTCCCTGATATCACGCAGACGAACTGCAAAAATCCACCAACAAAATCATTGATGAGTTATTTCCTAAGATTCTTAAACAGTACAAAAAAACGCTACCGGAGCCAACTATCCTCAAATACAACAATAACCCATACGGGGAAGGACGTCATGTATCCCCGAAAATCGTAAATATAACCGAAGTGGTCGCGGTCAATCTTGTATGTGATGTCATTGACGGCAGTTACAGCACGGACACGACAGTATCAAATCAAGTCCAGCAAGGATTTGTTCTTTATTCATTCACCCCGAAATATATACCACCCGGATTTTTAATCGTGCAAGAGCCGATCAATCCAGTCTATCTACGATGTCATAATCCGTGGCTATCAAGAATAAATTTCAAACTAACAGACCAATCTGGTCACCTTCTTGATTTTCGGAATGAAACACTACATATTTATTTACTTGTGAAATCGTAAAAATCTACTACTTCCAAATCTACGATTTTCAAGAAAACAGTCAAGGTGGATTTTTCTTGACTGACAGACCCTGATTTGTAATTAATCAGGCGAGTATTATATAATGTACCAACATGTGAGGGTTTTTATATACGACAAGCAAGTACTTGAAAACTACATCAAAAAAATATTTACACAGTTTCTAGTCGGCCCAGTTGATTAAGTTATTGATGTGTACGGTAACGAAGACTTCTTATTGACCCAATCACAGCTGGATAAACTACAGTGAGAACGTATTTATATGATCACGTGTAATAAAGATCAAATTCTAAATTACGCGCATTCTTGCATTAAATCTGATCGACTAAGGGAAATATTATCTGTATCAGATTGATACAAGTAAAAAAAATAATTATTTGTATCAGATTGATAATATTTTTTTATCGTCAGTGACATTCTACTTTCGATTTCATTTCCAAGTACTTGACTTCATTTCTAGGTATTTACTTCACAATCTGACACATATTTTTTTAGTTGCCTTACGCGAGTATTAATTACTTTCTTTGCTTCATATTCTTGGGATAATTCCAACCTAATTTTTTCAATTGCACGAGACAACGAAACAAATTCATTTATTTGTGCTTCTTCTACTGTAGCTAGCGATTTATATAACTCCGTCTGGATTTTCTTTATAAATCTGTACTGAGCAGGTAAAATATAACGCCCTGCGCATTTAGCCTCATGTAGTGTTTCAAAATCAGACATGATTTTATCAGGATTTAGTTCATCAGATATATTAATTCCGTTTTCTTCTAATTTTTTAATAGCAACAATCACATCATTGATATTTTCGTAATTCATATATATAAATATTATATATTTAAATAGACCAAAAGTAATCAGTAGCCATGATGAGCGGTTATCAATCACGAGTCTTGCACTGGCGTATGTGTACTCCACGAGGACCTTTCGGACTTTTGTTTCGAGATTTTATCTCGGAGATTTTATCTCAGTTGAGAATTTTGTCTTACAGAACCTTTCTGATGTTTTCTCGGCATCCTCGTGATCTGTCAATGGCCGCATTCTTTCTTTTTTGTGGGACCCATGTGACGTAGAGCTTTATGCATCCAAGGCTACTGTTTATTTTTGGGGCGCCACACAAACATACCTCCAGCGAATTCTCTAAGCGAAAGTGAAACGAAATGTTAGAGTATTCAGAAGGCTGTCTGTGTACTTTTCATGTACATACCCCCCAAGATCAAATCCCAGAGGTGAAAAACACACCTCCACGATTTGACGTGGAGTAGATATGTACACGAGGGCCCTGCTGGCGGCCCCCCCCCCCAATTATTATAAAACCCTATAAATTGGGACAGTCGACAGTATGTCCGTGACGAGACTCGAACCGCTGGCATTTGATAGAGTCGGGGACGAGAGTCAGCCGCTCAAAACTGCATCATGGTCTTATCTAATAATATAGGACCTAAAATTTATCATACAGTTAACTATTGACAGATAGTTAACAGCTAAATTTAAGTTCTGAAATTTACGTTCTGAACTGGATTACTGTGAAAATAACACTTACCTGTACTGACAATTATTGATTTTATCAAACGCGGCGAAAATAGACTGAGGCGCAGTGTGTATACAATTGGCTGTAGAAAAAAAAATATACAGTTCTGCTCGCTGGATAATATTACCTGCAAGGTAGTGTGTTTCACCGGGTCAAGGGAGAGATAATTGTATCATTGACTTTTACACAGTCGCTGTAGAGTTATCTCCGTTATCTGCATCCAGATAAGAAAATAAGATCCAATTTTTGTACTTGTATGAAAAAGCTGATTTGGTCGCTTTATCTGCCACACGTCGTACCCCCGCGGAGTTATTACCGAAATACTTGGCAGCTGAGTTCATTGACTGAAATATTTTCTCTTTGCCGGTCGCTATATTTAAAGATTGAACTGCTTTATTTTTTTGTTTCCCCTCCCAGTATTCCCCCGTGCAGAATTTTCACTAGGTGTGATAACCTGTAAGTTTTGAGGAGAATTATCGAGTTTGTCCTTGTTGATGTGACCAATCACAAGACCGTCTTTGATCTTCCCAAAGAACATTCGAATACAAACCTGTGATTATGATAGGTTTTACCTCCAGCAGTAAATCTAAGATAACCAGCTTTATGAACAACACCAACTGGTTTTTTCAACCTACAGTGCCTAACTATTCCATCACGATTCGCTTCGTAATTCTTGATGATAGGATGTAGGACAAAATCTTGATTCATTTTGTATAATAATGTATTTGTCTAATTTATAATTTGTCTGAAAAGTTATATAATCGCGCTCACATTGTAGCGCATGATTGTTATTTATTTTTCTTATAATATCTTTTAAGTTCACGGTATCTTTTTCCCCCGCTACTTGCACATAACTGTGTTTTATCCCTGACCCCAACACCACATCGCAGACACGGTATTGGTCCTGAACTCCCTTTTCGAATGCTTTGAGAATGTTCCCCGCAGAATTCTTTCCTGCAGGATTTATTACAAGCAGTTACAGATCCCATTTTAAGCCACTTGCACTGATTGGTTTGAGGCATTATATATATATATATATATATATATATATATATATATATATATATATATATATATATATATATATATATATATATATATATATATATATATATATATATATATATATATATATATATATATATATATATATATATATATATATAATATTTCTTATTTAAATGTTTGTCTTAAATATAATACGGACGAGTTTGAAAGATTATCTGCAAATCAAGCCCTGGAAAGCTTCTAGATTCGATCTTGACAGACTAACCCCTGACTCGCGGAGACGAGCCCTGACTGATCTGATTGATATTATCAGGGATGCCAAAAAAGAATTTCGTAATGATGGAGCATCTCACGTATGGTCTACATTCAAAATTATACGCGACACTGACGAAGTCAGCGTTGACTCTGTCATTGATGCTGTAATGAATGATGCACGGGCGAAAACGATTATCGATTACCTTGATATTCAGAAATATTATTTTAGAATAAAGTTTACTGTGCAAGCAGATTTCGATACGTGGATTGTCCGTGACAAACGTGATCCTGTCCTTACTAATGGAAAAATCGCTCTGTTAAGCAAAGATTCCAGACCAGGAATGTTGACTGGGATTGATACACCATATTACGCTCGATCGTATCCTGTAACCGCGGTCATTTATGGAATCTATCCGATAAAAAACCCAACATTAATGATCTTGCCCCAATGAGATTGTCAAGGCTAAATTGTGTAGCCGAGCGAGTAATGGGACATTTTTAAAATGCGAAGCGTGGAAACGGTTTAACTGATTTACGACGTGAAAAAATAAACAAATGGGCTGAATCGGTTAAGGATACAGGAGCGTCAGTAAACGATGTCGCTGAATTATCAAGTAAATTAAAGTTTCCAGTGATAGTAAAAACATTAACCGGAGAGGTCTTATATGAATCAGCGAATGAAGGAAAAGGAACACCAATGGAAATTATTTACCATAACGCTCACGCTTGGACTAACGCAGTAACAATGTTTCCACAAAATCGTGTTGTGAGATATTATTCGTCAGAGTTCTCTGGGGGTGGAATGTTTGATGCTATCAGCCGGATAAGCAAAGACGACCCTGTGTCAGTGTGGTTGTTTAAAAATTCCGAAGATGGCGAGCATGATCAATTTGTAAGACCTAACGGCGAATTATATCGTAAAGAATCTCTGCATGAAGAAATGAGAAAACTCGCACAGAGATATTCAGAAAACACTGAGCAGATATTAACTAATTGTTTTACAGTTCCGTCAGTTGCTGCCCACGCCGCGAGAGAGAGAAATTCATGGAGAACAACACGCGCTGAGTTCCTTGAGGATGTTCAGGATAGTTGTATCGAATATGGACATGGCTGTTTGTGGAATACCAAATATGACCACAAGGATATTATTTCTGTGGACATGATTGCATGTTATCCGGGAAGTTTTCTCGAGATGGGCGAGTATGCTGGATATTTTAAAAGATTTGGTCATCTTTGTCATGAGATGGCAAGAGTATCAATTAATGGCCCATTACCCGATTTTGATCTGACAGGATTTGCTCGTGTAGTGTCGTTTGAATTCGCTATGAATCTTCATCCGATTTGTTATGCTTGGTTTTGCAGACATTTTTCGGAGAAACGTTGGGCACCAATAGTGTTATTACGATATATACTTGACAGTAAAATATTGATATCGTTGACCGTCAGTGAAGCGATCATATCGTACCGAAAACGGACTTCGGTTTGGTTACCAACACCGGAGCGTATCAGTCTCGATGAAGTCATTGAAGAATATGCGCGAGAGTGTTCAAACATTTCTGTTGATGTCATTAACAATGACGCTTCTAATATTCTTAAGATTAAACTCAGCAACAGTGAAAAAACAGCTAAAGATCTCGGTAGAAGAATAATTGGTAAATTTACTCAAGGTGGTGCATATGATCATAAACGGCATCACTCACGATTGATTATGGATGATGTTGAATTAGATTTTATAATTGCTGATGCTGCTGCGATAAATATATTTTGTAATCGGGAGGACGCTTACTTGTCTGACGGAACACGGATGGGCACAATTGTTAGTTACATTAATGGAGAATCACCTCAGTACACACATTTAAGATCTTCGATGCTGGCTTATGTTTCTATAAATTTGCTATCGCAAATAAACATATTTTCTGACACTGCAGTTAGAGTTGCAACGGATTAATTTTATATCGATAAAAGATATTCAGAATTACTGGCTCGTTTCACAAGCAATGATGAATTATGGAGTTCGTGGAGAATAAAAAAGGAAATGTTACACTGCTATTGTAAATCCGCTGATGTTGCGGTTACAGATAGTTATTTGTAAATCGGAATTATCAGAAATGTCGTCGGCGCCGTCTGTGTATGATCCAGTACCCAGACACAAAACCGTTTATTTGAACGGGCCGGAAGGTTCTGGCAAGCCAACTCGAGTAATTGAATTACTTCGGAATTCAGATATGATTGTGCTAATACCAACACACAGACTCGCGCGAGAGATGACACAGCGAGAAGTCAATTCTTGTACTTATCACAGCTTTTTTAAATACAGCGGTGGTGTGTGGACACCTGACCGAATGGGAGAGAAATACATTCCGCGGATTATTATTTAGGATGAAATATTTACGGTACCGTTAGAAACATTTAAAATATTTCTTGATTGGCTATTAACAAAAAATACTGCGGTGATTATTTGCGGCGATCACGGTCAACCGCCGACATTTATTGGACCATCTCCACACTTGTGGTTAAAAGATTTTGTTGATTATTATGAAGAAATTGATACCGATTACAGATCTCTTGATGCAGAATTAAACGAGATCAAGAAATTAATCAGATTACAACCGAATAAAATTCAATATGAAATTATGCGTAAAATAA
Source organism: Sinohyriopsis cumingii (assembly GCA_028554795.2). NCBI lineage: Eukaryota > Metazoa > Mollusca > Bivalvia > Unionida > Unionidae > Sinohyriopsis > Sinohyriopsis cumingii. The sequence continues at coordinate 3,342,691 of CM068826.1, read as the reverse complement.
TTTCAGAGACTTCGATGAGCGACTTTTGGAAAACGTGGAGACCAAACGATTTGATAGTGGTAAGTAGAAAGATAGTCAGAGACACACTTCAACAGCGGTTGTTTCAGTTACAACGGGAGAAGTTTCCAATGTTGCCAGTGCCATTGTGTTATCGACCAGCTGATACACGACTACAAAATGTTGACGTTGATATACCAGGACAGTCAGGGAAACAAAATCTCGTATTAAATGATATTGTCACAGTTGATGCCAATGTTGTTGAAGATAAACTGCTCGCTGATAAATCCCCGTGGACGCTTGGATACGCAATGACGATTCATTCATCTCAAGGACTGACTATCTCTGATACAGTTGTTTGGATTGTTGATGATTGAATCGAGTGGTCAAACTTAGTTTACTTGGCTGTGTCCAGAGTCAGAAAAATATCTCAATTGCGGAGAATTGTCTTGGACGAGTCAGTGATCGATGACAACGATAAATGTCAAGTCAATATAATAAGAAAAAAATTAGCCGGTTACAAACAGAGTGACAAAAAAAAATAATCGCGGTTTTGAACTTGACGTTGAATTTATCATGACACTGAAGCAACAGCAGAATAATCACTGTGCGAGCTGTAATTGTATAATGTTGTGGCAGTATTCGAGTAATAATCCAAGACAATTCACCGTAGATAGAAAAGATAATCGTCCTGGTCATACACGAGAGAATGTGATGCTGACATGTCTTGAGTGTAATCGATGTCGGGGTGCTAGTTAAGTGATCTGGGCGGTAATTGTGTGTCCTCGGGAATTACTTGTAATTCTTCACGTGTGAATCCACGTTGAGGAGCAGTTGAATCCAGTCTATAAATGCTGGTCTACCTGTAGATCTAGTTACACCAGATATCTTGTGTGTGGTAATACACCAGAGGGGATCAGTCGCTCTTTTTTTACCGCCTTCAAGTTCACCTGGTTCATATAAATATCTCACAGTGACATCGCCCAGTACTGGTTGTGTTGAAAAATCACGTCGTTGTACGGGTATATTTTTTTTTGGTAATTGCGTTAATAGGTTTCATGTTAGTTGTTCGAGTTATTTCACTATTTAATGCAGTTATCACGCTTGGTAATCTTGCAACCCATTCGCGTGATCTCTTGTCCTGAATGAATTCCTTCGCGTACTGATATCCAAATAACCGCGCAGCAAGTGTTCGATTAAATCGCTCAACAATTGCCTGATCACGGTGAATTGCAGCATGTCCTCGTCTAATGTTGACATTATGTTGCTTCATCAGCGATGATACTGCACCCTGAAATTCTTTGCCAGGATCAACTTGTACCAACTGTGGCCATTGTAGAGATCCTCGTTGATAAATTCGTTCAAAAGCAGAAGCAACCTCAGATACTGTTTTAGTCGTTAACGGTTCTGCATCTTTGTATCTACTTGCAACATCAACTACAGTTAACACGTACTTGTATGTAATTTGACGTCTTCGGATTGTAACGGTATCATGTGGTAGAAATAATATATCAGACTGGTGAACTTTATTTGGCACACTGACATTAAAATGTGCAAAGTGAATTTGTTTTGGCGGTGGTTGGTAAATTTGCCATATTGCCTGTTTGGATAACCAATTTTTAGCAGTAACGCGCGTAACTTTTGCTGCTTCAGCGAGTTTACTAATTTCTGCGCTACACCCCCCAGTATCCTCTTGGGGAATAATAAATCGAATCCATTATAATTAATTACCAGCACCTAGCGCTAATTTACCTTTCATTGCGGATTTTATTAACCAACTAGCTAACCTCTCCTTGAAAGATTTATCAGTGATGGAATTTAGCGCGTGAATTAATTTCACATCCGCGAGATGCCTATCTTGTAGATTTTTACTTTTATAAGCTACATCATGCGCATGACACGCCTTATCAATATCGTTTATCGGATGCTCACCTGGTTTTGGTTGATCTTGGTCATCAAGTCTGATATCAAGTCTGGTTCCAGGACCACAATAATTATATCCTGGAAGATGTTTTTCTCCTGGATATTTAGACCACGGAGCTCCTGGTAATTTCGTTAATTTTGCTGCAATATCACCTCCTCGTTTTTTTTTTTCTACTTGGCGCTGACTGCGTTGTTTTGTTATTGGAGATAAATTTAAATTTCTTTGTACCGCATCGTTCACACTTGCCTGTAAGTGCTGATCTGTTATTTTTTGTTGTAACAGTTGTTGTATCTGTTGTTGGGGTACGTGCTCTACATTTTAAACAATATAAATCCATAGTTATATTATATTATATCTAATGGAAATCACTGACTTTTCTGCAACAAGGAAACGAGAACCAGTTAAGCATCACGCAGCGCTACCAAATTCTGTTCGTATGATTATAATTGGACCATCTGGGAGTGGTAAGACACAGTTGTTACTTAATTTAATAATGAAGTGGATGAAGTGGGATAAGTTGTATTTGGTAGCTCCATCTGTGGACAATCAACGATGCTACGAAGTGTTAAAAGATTTTAATGAAAGTGCAAAATCATTAAATGAGAGCGGAGATGATGTTGTTGAATTTATAACTGACATTAATGAAGCGTCAAGTATTGATGATATTGATGGATTTATTAATAATTTAGTTGTTTACGAATATGTCATGTTGGATAAACAATCAAATCCAGCTAGGATATTTTCCAGAGGTAGACACAAAAACACAGATGTAATTTATGTAACCCAGCGGTATACACAAATTCCTAAAGTGATCAGGGATAACTGTAATATTCTTGCAGTGTTTAACGGAGTTGATACTCACACGTTACGAAATATACATCAGACCTGGTGCAGCGGTGATATGGACATAATTAAGTTTAGAAATTTATTTAGTCATGCCCAATCAACCCCGCACGGATTTATCACGATAAATTTACATGATCCTTGAACACGGTATCGAGTAGATCTTGATACGATTTTTTAATTCATAGCAGCAGGAAGGCGCGCCTCCAAATTGTCACCGACGATCGCGCATTTTTCCTTCGAAAAACAAAGAAAAAAATCCATATCGGCGATAACAGGTAAACAAAGTTGTTTTACGTTAGTAGCAAAGTGGGCCACCCTAGGGCAATGGGACTTAGCATTAAAAAAAACCCTGGGCCACTCTAGGGACAATGGAAATTTAACATGGAGAAAAATGCTGGGCCACTCTAGGGACAATGGGAATTTAACATAGAGTTTGGGTCTGTCTAGGGACAAGGGAAATTAACATGGGAATAGAGTTTGGGCTTGTCTAGGGACAAGGGGAATTGAATATGGGATTTTTTTTTAAAATTTTTAACAAAAAATTTTTTTAAAAAAATTTTTTAAAAAAGGGGTAGGCAATTGAAAGGCTATCTCTTTCGAGAAATATGGCTGGCCCTGAAAAGGGCCTTTGGTTTTTCTTCTTCTGCTTCTAATTTCTTCTTTTTCTCAACCAACTTCTTATTTTCTCTCCTACACTCTTTCTCTTCTTTTTTTTCTTCTCTTCTTTCTTCTCTTCCTCCTCTTCTTTCTTCTTCTCTTCCTCCTCTTCTTTCTTCCTCTTCTCATTTTCTTCTTCTTTTTCAATTTTTTCGTTCCATTTGCGTATTCTTATCCTTTCCTCTTCATCCTCCTTCTCCTCCTTTATCTCTTTCATGACACCACTTATCATGTCCTTTACCTTTCTTAAGTTATTAATTTCCATCTTTACACGATGGGGACTATAGGAATAGTGGTCTTCAACGAGTCTTATTAACATCTGCTCCATCATTCCTAAGTTGTCTAAAACGTCTTGCAATGTTTGCATTTTGTCAATTTGGTTAGAAGCCATCTTCTTTGTAGAATGGTTTGAACGACGAATACTGTGGGTTCTTATAGTGAAAGCGCGTACGTGAAGGAAAACATCCCCTAAAAACATAAAATTGATCTTACCTAGATCATGACCCAACAACGCGCGGACGTGAAGGAAAACATCCCCCACTTTTCTCATTTCATATAATCAAACCCAAACTATACTCTCCACATACGCTAAGAAACAATAAAGAAACACATAATCTAGTATTCACACAAACTTCCTTGAACATTTACAAACAAAAACACACAAACACATACACTCTCACTAATAATAAAGAGTTAGTGTTTATATTCACACTACTCTACTTACACACATTGGCAAATCAATAGTTATTTCTTTTTCTAGAGTATTGGGTAACCCTGAAAAGGGCTTTGTTTTTTTGGAACTTCATGGACACCTGGTTAATGTTGGCACCTTCCAGGCCTGGCGCCACATACAAATCTTGTCCCCCAGTTACTTTTTACCTTTTTGGGGAGAGAGCAGAGGCAGGATATGTGGCTTCAGAATCCCAATTTTCGGTTTCTGGGATTCTGAAATTTTTTCTTCTTCTCTCCTTTTCCTCCTCCTCTTCTTTGTATCTTCTCTCCTCCTCTTTGTATCTTCTTTCCTCTTCTTTATATCTTCTCTCCTCTTCTTTATTTCTTCTTTCCTCCTCCTCTCCCATCCTTCCGTCTTCCACAATGGCTTCCGCGGCCAGTTCATTCAACAGGCGCCTGGCATATTCCAGATGCACATGAAGTTCCAACAGTTTAGACAGTCTCGTGTTCATTTTTAGTGTTGATCAATCAACAAGGGTAGCTAGACTGCCGAACGAGTTTCAATTTATAGTGAAAGCGCGGACGTGAAGGAAAACATCCCCTAAAAAACATAAAATTGATCTTACCTAGATCATGACCAAAAAACAACAACGCGCGGACCTAAAAGAAACACTCACTCACTTTTTTATGCTACCCATTCCTATTCTAAATTTTTTTTTTCATTAATCACTTCAATAGACTATCCACATACGCAAAGCAATCCAATCTAACCCCAAATATACACCTCAAACATCAAAAAGACATCATTTTAATCTACTATCCATACCAACTTACGTTAGCACTTACAAACACACAATCCTATACACAAACACATACCCTCACATTTTTTAAAAAAAGAGTTAGTGTTTATATTCACACTACTCTACCTACACACATTGGCAAATGGATGGTTATTTCTTTTCTAGAGTATTGGGGTAGCCCTGAAAAGGGCTGTTTTTTTTTGTTTTTTTTGTTTGCTATGGCATTCTTTTTTTAGTTTCTAAGAATGCGATGTCCTCTGAGGATTGACTTTCTGGCGATAGGTCTGCTTCTTCGAAAAGAGAAGAAGAACTCTTTGGTGTCGATACGGCAATCGACAAAGCCTCTGTCAGGTTCAGGTTGCTGCTGCTGCTGTTGCTGTTGTTGTTGCTGTCTCTGAAGTCTGTACTTCTCTGTCCATTCTTCTTTCTCCCTGTTCACTTCTTCTCTGAAGAGCTCTTCTATCAGGTCTTCAGTGACTTTTAGCATTCTCACATTCTCTATTTCTTCTGGCTTCGGTATCAGACTGTGTCTGACCCTATGCAAATTCACGTAGGCTTCGTTGAGCTTAGCTAGTTTGGAGCACATCTTCGTAGGAGGATGAGTCGACAATGGATGGTTAGACTGGAAACAACCCCGGTCCTTAAAGTCAAAGCGCGGACGTGAAGGAAAACATCCCCCACACGGTTTTCGAGCCGCAACGTTCAGTGAGTGCCATGAGAGGGATAGTAAGAAATGAAAGAGCATCAATCCAACATTCTTATAGCTAAACAAACCACAAAGGCATTTTTTTCAAAACACAACAATTTTTATTCAAAAATCACTTAACACTAAACAACAACTCTAACATTTTTAACAATAATACAACAATATAACATCAAACAATCTTTTCAAATCACAAACATTTTTTTCTCAATTGACAATCTACTTTAAACAGGGCTGACAACGTTGTGAATGAAATTGTGATTTCCACTTTTGGAAATCATTAGGCCATTGATGGACACTACGTTTCCTAGCTTGAGACAAAAGATAAGCATAATGGTCACAAAACCATCGATCTACTTTCACATCGTTTCTAGAAGAAGAACGAGGATCAAAATGAGTCACTAAATGTTCTAAGGAATAGCCCAGGCTGCGATGATGCAGAAAATACACACAATATTGTCCACACACCAAGGAATCTGTGCCTTGTAATTTCACGTTATTGAATCGGGTAGTCTGAGCATTTCTTCTCATAAAGTCGATGATATCGTCTTCCAAAGGGGGCAATCCGTACGAATCGAAATATTCCACACATCCTTCTTGAGGAAAGTAGACGGCTACCCAGTGGGCTCCTGGGAGATGACTGTCGTCCGTGTTGATCACGTAAGCTTGATGGTCTTTAGGTTTGCGATGAGGAAGTTCATCTTTAGCACAGACGACAGGATTCCAAGAAGCCGTATACGAACTGTGGTTCAAAAGGTAATAAAGTTCCCAGGTATCCATTTGTGTGTTTTTTTTCTTCACAGGTAATAATAAGTCGTCAATTCGATCCTGACGTTTTGCTTGAAAATGTCTGACGAATAAACGGTTATTCGTTCTGTTTCCTCACTCTGATTCAGGAGAGCTTCGATACGATGGATCTCTTGAGTGGTTAATGGTGGACAAGAATGTTCACGCAAGTCTTTATACCACTGATGCAACACGTCTTTGTCCGAGATGAGACTCCAAGCCTCGTCCAGATATTCGTCTAATTTTTCTTCTTGACTTAACATCAGGCATTTATCGTGTTGAATTTCACTGGGATGACCGTTTTGACATCCATAACAATTTTTCTTGATCAATTCCGTCATTTTGTCAACCAAGTGTTTGGCAAAACAGGAGACTAAATGGGCTTCTTGTTCTGGCCATCTCGATTTCATCACGATCACTTCTTCTTTTTTTTCCACAGTCTCCTCACATTCCATCTTTAAAGTTTCTCCACTAGGTAAAGAGGGATAACAGTCTTCCATGGTTTCTAGTAATCTAGAATGACTTCTCTCAAACTGTTGATTTCTATCGTATTATCGAATTCTGCATACAGGATGACGTTCACCGTTTCATCAGGGTCTCGGTCTTTAAACTGAATTTCCACACGAATCTGGCCGGATTTTATAGGGTGGAAATGTCCCTCGTCGCTGCCTTAGTCTGGAGTGAAATCAAAAGCCCACAAAGCGTAGCCTCCTGCATAATCCTCGTACGTAATACCGTGACTGGTATTGGTTCCTAACTGTCCGGTGGCTTCGTACAGGGACAAGTACGATCTCAAGTAATTCTTTTTGGTAAAGTCAGGTTCGAAAGGTCGGGTACACAAGGTCTTGCCATCGCGACTGACTTCGATTTTGGACACGCCAAAGTGTTGAAAGTAGAAAGGATTTTTTTCGGCAGCTCCGTTGAAGGGTCTATTCTCGACGATACCAACGATCAAACGTTTGGGTAACTGTCCTTGGAACAGATGATCTTCGATCATGGATCGCTGTCCCTTGGGAATGGTGAAGGTTTTCACTTCCACGCGTCGTATGGGATACTTGGCGGTCGTTCTGCTCAACGTCTGACTGATGTCGTTTCCCACTTTAGGTAACACTTCCACACGGCGTACGTAGAGTCTGGCTTCTTGGATTTTGGTTTTGTAACCGTCACTATCAGCCAATAAATGGAAAGCGGTACTGCTACTATTCAGTCTCAGGCGGACATCCACCCCGTTCAGCAAATACTTTTCTTGCAACCACATGTCCAAATGCAAACGATCCATCAGTTCTAAACTTGTGTCGACTCCCGTGATTCTCTTTCTTCGTTCTAGAAATCCATCATTGTTGTCTTTCTTTTCATCAGTTTCCAATATTTCAAACTTGGTAGGTTCGTCAGCTTCCCATACCACACAGGCATTGAGATGAGTGTTCTTGGCATCTATTCCGTACGTCAAGAGATTTGCCAGGTAGGCACGATAAGGGTAAGTATCCATGCTGCTACTGACCAGTTTGTTATTCAAGTACAAGTCCACTCCACTGAACAAGGAATGCATGAAATTGTTGACGGGAGCTACTGCTTCATCGTCTATAGCACCTCCAGTGTTATCTAGAATTTTGACTTTCAAGTACAAGTAACTGCTATTCAGATCGATGTAATCTTCGGGCTGTCCTTTGATTTCAAACTCGATGGGAGCGGAATCGGTCAGTGAGGAGACGGGGTGAAATTCCGCCCACTGGGATTCTTGCATGGTCATCATGGTAGGGGGCATGGCAAACAGATCTAGTTCCGACTTGGAACAAGCGCAAGACTCTCGGTGCATCATTTTTTGTTCTTTCTCAATAATCGAAAACGTCTAAGTCTCGAACGGTTCTTCTTTTCTTGGCCTTTCTAGCTTGAAGTCTAGTGAAAGGGTGTTTTCTTCGTCGTCGTCTCTTTCTACCTTGTCCTTGCTGAATGCCTGACGCGGTAGCTTGCAGGGCATTTATAGGTGTGTCTCGTCGGCCTAAAATGTCTTTGCCCGTTTGCAGCAAGACAGTTTTGCCTGCCCTCATGAAGGCTTCTTTAGGGTTTTGTTTGTCGATGATGACATTTTGGAGAAATTCTTTGCCTTGCGTCAGTGCCGCATCTTTCAAGGCGTGCAATCCGCATGTCACCATCGGTTTCAACACTGGGGCCACCGAACGAAAGGCCGATTTTAACATGTCTCCTAAACCGTGTCCTCGCTGCCGAGCAACCCCTCGGTACACTGGATACATGACTTAAGAGTCGTGAGAGAACCGTTTTCGAAAATGGAGTTTCACCGTGACTTTTCCTTTGGTGAATGGAATATTTTGTCCCAAATCTCCTTTTATAGCAATGTTGACCGTGTCCAAATACGACTTGCTGACAGGCAAATAGTGAGGATGTACAAATTCGCGGTGGACGTGGTAAGTGTTTCCACCTTCCTCGTCAGTGTTCGTGGCAGAATCTACTTTGAAAGGAATGACACGCAGTAACGGTACGGAGGTGTGTCCCACCACGTTGTACTCCAACACATCGGAATACACAAACATCAAATTCAGTCCTTGGTTCAGTTCTACCGGGGCATGAAATAACTTGCTAAAAGACTCGTTGTCGTAAACGATGGGTAATTCGTTTTTCTTGAGCATGGTCTTTCTCATGTCCATGTCTCCGCCCAACATGTCAAACAATTCAGGACAAAATAAAATGGACATGATTTTACTCCGTTCAAATTTCATCAAGAAGCGACGAGCTGCTTTGTGGTACTCCATGGTGACACTTTTGTTGACATGCTCCAAAGCTTTCAGAAACACGACATTAAACCTAGAGGCTATGGTGCTGACCAAATGTTGACCACTAAAATAATAGCCTGGAGGAATGAACAAGTGATAGGTGGTGTACTTTTGTGTACGGGTTTTCTTGTCATATTTGACATTGCTATACATCCACTGTTGCATTTGCTCGTCATGAACTTCCACATCAAAAAAATTTTGATTGGGAAGGACATTGAGGACTTGGGTCGGGTGAATGATTTCTACTAAAGCCACTTCCCAATGGGCTTCGTGATCTAACTGGATGGCTTGAGGTAATTTGGCCGTGTAACAGCACAACGTGTTCTTGGGAAACACCTCCATGGAACTGTCACTGGGTAAAGTTAAGTAAAATTGGTTATGGTGACTCATAATTCCAGAGTTCTGTGGCTGTCCGAGGGGTTAGTGGACGTCAGAGGCGTGTCTCCGCCCAAAATGGGGTTCTGGTTGTGGTTGGAGTGGTGACTGGCACTGGCACTGGACACAAGGTTCCCGTGGTTCCCGTTCGAGGAGAATTTCAGGGAGGGATTAGGAAGCAGGTAACCGATGCAACTGCTCAATAAAATGGTCCACAATTGTTTATCTCCTTGTTGCAAACTCAAATTGGCGATGGCTGCCCCGATGACACAATACACCACGAAGATTTGGCAGAAAAAGACGATTTGCGTTTTAGGCACACGTTCTCCACACCACACCCACAAGGGTTGTTTTTGTAAATCTTGCACAGAAGAACTAGGTGAAGGAGGAGTGGTCGACGTAGCTGCGTCTGTGTGAAAAGGCATGATGGTCACTTCTTTTTATAGTCGATGACTTGCGAAGCGTCGATCCAAGAATCAAAACTGGGTGGATATCCTTTCCAACGTACTTTGACTTCTTTGACACGTCGTTTGCCCACTTTACGGGTTCTGCGTTCGAGAATGCTTTCGATGTCGTACACGTCGTCTTCTTTTTTGGTCACACGTCGTAACTCGGGCAAATAAAACGTTCCTTTCAGCACTTCTCCGTTCATGTCTTCCAATTTATAGACGGCAGGATGACGGCCATGCACTCGTCCAGTGACGCGAAACAATTCGGTCGTCCAGTTAGGTAAGTAACCTTTGTCGAAAGTGCGTTTGGTTTTGCCAATGCGCACCCAATCTCCTACGGTCAACTCTCCACTTTTCTTGGGGACAGCCCTCGTCGGGGACGTACCAAACAGACGCTCGAACACCAACACCTCGTTGTCGGGAGTCACGTCTTGCGGGGCACGTCCGATGCTTCGATGGTAAGATTGGTTGTACGCTTGCACCAGGTGCGGTAAGATGTCGATGTACTTCAGAGTGTGGTGATGCGTAAAATACTTCCAAATGCGTTCTTTCAAAGTGCGTTGAAAACGTTCCACGATGCTGGCTATGGTTTCGGGATTCTCGGTGGTAAAAAAATGAATGTCACGTTTCTTTAATTGTTTTTGGAAAGCTTGGTTCAGAAATTCGGTACCTTTGTCCGTTTGCCATCGAAGAGGGTGACGACCGCTTTGTTTCAACACCCGTTGCAGGGCTCGCACTAACTCGCTGCTGGATTTGGAAGTCAAGGGCACGACCCAGGCAAATTTGGAAAAGACGTCGATGACACAAAACAAATATTTGTAGCCACGATTGTAAACTGGCCAAATGAGAGACATCGGCTAAATCGGCTTGCCATTGATGATCGATGCCTTCCACTCGGGTGCGACTTCTGGCAAACTTGCGTCGAATGGGTTTGTGTAAAGTGTAGGTAGCTTGTTCTTGTAACCATCGTTGCACTTGAGGTAAACGGAGACTTTTCAGTCGCGTTTTGGCAGCACGATACAATTTTTGAACTCCTGCGTAACCTGCAGGATGCGAGGGATCGTAGTAAATGCTGGCTAGGACTTTTTCCACTTTTTTGTGTTGGTTGGTGTGTTAATAAGGCACCCACTCTTGGTAGAGGCTACTCTTTTTCTCTTGGGGTATTTTTTGGGATTGCAATGCTTTGCGTGTGCGACCGGCAATAGGTGTTGAAGAGGAGGAGGATGTCTAAGCGGGGGATATCGGTTCTTGTTTCACTTCTGTCTTCACTCCTGTCTTCACTTTCTTTTTCTCTTGTGAGGAAGAAGGGGTGGCCATCATCTTTTTAATCCATCCAATTCTGGAGGTAGGTGGTGTTGTTAACTTGCGTACTTTTTTGGGTGGAGTTTGAAACCCTTCTTCTTCTTCTCCTTTTTCTGTCTGGTCACTGGTACTGGTGGTACTGGTACTGGTGATGGTGCTGGACTTTTCATCAAGGTCTTAAAATCTTTCAGAGTGGGTAGAGCTGTTTCGTCTAAAGCTTTCTGGTGAAAGAGTTGCAGTCGTTGCAAGAGTTGACCGTACTTTTGCGATTTCTCTGTTTCGGACAAATCTTGGCAATCCATCAAGGACTGCAATTCGTGTTGTAACTGGGACATCTCGCTCAAATGGGGATTGGGAGGTAAATGCGGGGTGCGTTGTTCTTGCCAACGATGGTATTCCATCCATCGTTTGTAAGGCACTAAAGCTAGTTTTCGTCCTTCCATGGGGTTGTCAGGGGTCGATTCTGAGATCTTGGGACTTCCGAAGGCCTTTTTATCTTGCTCCCACCAGTCCTCCCAACATGGTTCCCAAGACTCCTTTCAATAAGGGGCCGAACAAGAGAGGCAAAATGCCTCCACGTTGGACCAACATCTTCTTCTTTTGACGAATGGGAATTTTCTTTTGAACCATTTGGCGAAGAACGTGACGATGTTTGCCTAAGCATTGTTTCTGGTGTTTGGACAAAGGGATCGTGCCTTTCAAAACGTTCAAACAACATTCGCACACGGTATCGATGACCTCTTTGGAAGCCGTTTGAATGAGTTTTTTTCGTAGGGGTGGAGAAGCTTTGGACAGGACAGATAACATGTCCCCATGTTTGACTAAACGAGGAGGCAGTCCTTTCCTTTTCTTTCCTTGGGGTTTTCTGGAGGGTGACATCTTCAGGAGCACCAAAACACTGATACCCCGACTTGGTCACAGGCCTTTTTTATACTGGAACGCGTCGCCACTGATTGTCTTTACGTCGTATCAACTTCATGACAGGCATGACACGTCGTGCAGGGGTACGTAACGGACTAAATCGAGTCAGTTCTTGCTTGGACAAATCCAGTAAACTTTGTAACATGCCCGATGTTTCTTGGACTTTGATTTTGGGAGAAGGTACTTTGTGAGCAGCAGCCACTGCCACTAAATTGGAGGGTCCTGCCACTGGGGAAGTTCTTTTGGGGGTCATCAACGGAGATGTTCTTGGTGTAATCAACGTCTCCAAGTACTCTTCAGTTCTGGGTGTCATTAACGGAGAAGTGGATGAACGTGAGGATGCCGGAGACGCAGTCACTGCCGTGGCAGATCGTGGTTTGCGAGTGTAAGGTTGCGTCCTGGCCGAAGTGCCTCTCTTGCGACTAGTTTTCTTCTGTGGACTTTTCTTTTTCTGGGGACTTTATCTCTGTTTCTTTTTCTGGGGGCTTCTTTTCTTTTTCCGGGGTGGTGGTGTCTGGTCAGAGGAGGGTCCTGCCACTGGAGAAGTTCTTCTCTTTGGGGACCTGGTCTTTTTCTTCTTCTTGGGACTTCGTTGGACTTTTTTCTTGGGGATAACTTTGGGGGCATTAGGATCCCATCTTAAGAGTGAGCGAATGATGACCCCTCCTAGAGTACCGCTCCCTCCAGGTTTCAAAATGATTTGTTTTTTGGTTTGAGTGTCGATGCGGGGATCGGCCAGTTGGACCAAAGCGACTTTGTTTCGATCGAAAAAGCGTTTGGTTTGATGAGGAATCTGAATGATTCCTTGGAGTAATTGACGTGCCGTCACCGTGAACCATCGTAAGACTTCTTTGAGACTAGCTTCTAAGACACGAGCTCGTGTTTGTGGATTTTTTTCTCGACTGATGCCATACAAGGCACGAATCAATTTGACGGAAAGATGCGACTGAAGGGACGTCATGTTCAAAATGTGTGTGAGACAGACGAAAAGGGTCTGAGGTTTTTATAGATTTTTTATGGGGAGTGAAATGAAGTCGAGGACGGAGACGTGTACAGGACAGGCCCTCCGTCTTGGCACCAGTGGTGAAACAAGTGGGTACGAAATCGCAAATCCTCGGGGGTCGTAGGTTTCAAACCGACGAGTAAATAGGCGTGTGGTGTTTGAGTGGCATCGTCGTACGCCTGAGTCAGCCAAGGCGTTCCTAACTGTTTGGCTAAGACTTGCACTTGCGATTTATCTCGAGGGCTTTTAAACAAGACCACGTACTGAGCATTGAGACTGATGGTGCGATGGGCTTTACTTTGTTGAAACAAATTTTGGGTGATGTAAACGACACTGGCATTACGGTGATGCCCTTTGCGCGTGAACCACAGTTTAATTTCTTCTTCGTCTTCTCCTAACATGTCGTCGAAAATGACCAAATGGGTTTGACGGGAGTCAGAGACGATACCGTCGTCTTCTTTAGGAATGCCTTCCACAAACACGATGGAATCGCCTTGACTTTCTCGCAAGAGGCTGTACGCCGATTGCCACTCTTTGTAACACCACTTTATCCGCTGAGGTGGCCGATCGATCAAATGATGTTTATGTTCGATCAAACGTTTGACGAATTCGGTTTTGCCTGAACCGCTAGGTCCAGCAATGAGCATGTTAAAGGGATGGCGAAGATACAAAGCCTCCCAACTGGCACGATCTAAGTGTTCGTCGATGACTTTGACAGTAGAGGAAGAGGGAGCAGAGACAGTAGAGGTAGCCATTGTGTGAGAAATGTCACTTGTGACACGAAAAACAAACAAGACAAGAGTTTATATACTTTTTCAGAACACGTTTATTGAATGTTTCAAATGTGAACACGAAAAACAAAAATACATAAAACCCAAATAGTGATGTACAGGAATAAAAAACACATCAAAACGATCAAAGTGGAATATAAACAAGTCTCTGTACAACATGTTTTAGGTAACCAAGATGTCTTAGGGACAGTGTGTAATGTTCTTACAGTCTCTACATGAGGTATTGTCACACAAGCGTCCTCCCGGAATGACCTTTCAGGCATGTCCATGACAGTCCTGTCCTGAAGCGAGTGGTTGTTCTCGGTGACGGGTTCTTCTGGCACCGTCACTAACACAGGTTGAAAAGTAACTTTTTTCCTTGAACAACTCTTGTACATACTGGGCCACTTCTTGGGTCCAAGCCTCAAAACCCCCCTTTTTCCAATCACGAACATCTGTCCAATGGGGGTGTAAGTCACAAGCTACACACACATCGTCATACACGTCTTGGGTAGCTAAAAGTTGACGAATCTTTTTTTCCTGTTGAGGTCGAGAAGTATCCAGATGAAAACGCAAGGCTTTGAGCAAAAGGAGTTTTTCGTGACCATTTAAGGCCATTGAGGTGGTAAGTACTGATCGTAAAGAGTCCACAAAGAATCGGCTGGTAAACGAAATCCCAGAAAACAAGTCACTAAGACACACACCACTTGTTGTCCCAAATTGAATGGATACAGTTCTTGTAATAATCGATGGTAATGATCCACGGTTTGAATATTGTCGTTCAGTTCCTTCCACGGAATCTGTTCAATCACTTGTGACATAAGCCGTGGCATGGAAGTCTAATTTTATAGTCTCTTTGATTCGGAAGCAATACAGCTCTCGGTAAATCCTTTCTCTCAACTCCTCAGGCAAGCCCAAAATGTTCTCTTGTAACGTATCCATAAGTATATACACTGTTTTTGGAATCGTTGGGTGGTGGCCAATAGCCTCGTTTAACTTTGTGCCTAATGTAATATCCACTCATAATCAGTCTTCTTGTACTTTGGAACAGAGCATAATTTAAAAACGGATGAATCACTTTGAGTTTGCGTTTCACTTGTATTTTGATCAGTTCTCGGTAAATGCGTTCTCTCAACTCCACAGGCAAAGCACGAATGTTCTCAAACAAAGTATCCATGAATAGGTCATACTAAATCCTCTTTGGTCTGACACAAGAAATGTACTGTTTGCACAAACATGGTTCTACTTCAGTGTCGAATTTAAATCGTTCAGTCACTAATCTACACATTACAATTCGTTCAGAAGTTTCCTCTTTCACCAAGTTGACATTGTGTTCAAGATGTTGGTAATTCGTTAACTCTTCCTCTGGAATTCGATGCAGTACATTTACAATGATGTAGGTAGAATCGTCCATACCAAACCAATCCTTTTTAAAACTAGAGGATCGTTGATCAATGTCTGTCCGATGGAACACTTTCAATTGAATCAGTCCTTGTATAGCCTTCAGGTACCAGTGGTTCAAACACCGGTGACGTAAGGGATGCAATTGTTCTTTACGTTTCACTTGTATTTTGACCAGCTCTCGGTAAATCCTTTCTCTCAACTCCACAGGCAAAGCACGAATGTTCTCTTGTAAAGTATTCATGAATAGGTCAGTCCGTACAATTCACAAAAGTAATCCACATAGTGAGTAATTTCTGACCACTGCCATTCAGGGTAACGTCCAAGAACGTCACTGAACTCTTTTGATGTAAACGGTCTAAAGCGATATAATAGGATGAATGCACCCTTGACCCAAAGAAATCTAACACACTGGTTGACTTTTTTCACTTTCCTCTTATGAATTTCTCGACACAAAAGTTCTACAGTGACCCATTGAGATTTCACTCTGGCAAACCCCTGCCAAACTTCCTTGTAAATCTTCTCTTGCAGTTCTTTAGGTAATGATTCAATATCGTTTTTGAAATGAAGTTTAAATACTGGTCTCGGTGATGTCCAACATTTGACTCCTAGCCAATCTGGTTTCTTCTTCGTCAACGACATGGTAAGTTACTTCAATGTTTCGGTCCCACTAAGGGTAAGTAATGACAATTCGGTGACCATCGAGCATGTTCAACGTAGGCCGAATCTTGCGGTTCCCAGTGGTGAAGTGACACACCGCAACTGAAGCACTTGACTTTATCTCCTTCGCCCAAGTAGAAAAATCCGGCTCTGGCTAATTCTTCGGGGGTCGGTCCTCCCAGATACTTAGGCCATTTTCCTTTGAACGATTGAAGACGATTTTCAAAGTCGCAGTATTCCGACAAACGCACAGGAAACGAATATTCGTCTTTCACAGGTTCGTTTCGATGAGGGCTGGGTGACATGAACAGGAGTTTGCTCAGGGCTGGATGACATCCGTAAGGGGGTAGACGTGAAGGTGAACATTGCCCTTTAAAACGAAACTCAGTAAAATGTCCAAGAGGACGAGCGGCATCACTTTCGCATCCCACAGGTTTGACACGCACAGCATCACTTTCCATGATAGGGGTAGGGACACTAAAGTTCCCATGATGCTTTACGCCATCGCTCAGGTCACAAGGTACAGCATCGTACCCATCGCAAGGCTCACAATCGCATTCCACTTCCGAAGTCTCACACTTGAATTGTGCCTTTCTAAACAACTTGTTTCGTGTTTCTCTGAAAGTATTCATCTTGTTCGCTCGGTCTTGGTAGTCACAATGAACTATCGATCTTGCCTAGGGTTCCTTTTTATATACAGACCAATACCGACGTGTCCATACGGTAAGGTGAAATGATTGGGAAGTCGCACTCGCTTCTGGTACACGATTTGATAGACTTTTTCCAAGGGCCGACTGACGATGTGGTGAGTGGGTAAACGTACATTCTTGTTCGGTTGATAGGTGGTCACTTTAAAGTTTCCATCCTCTTCCGATTGCAAGGCTTCTTTCAATACCCCAAAGTTGACCACTCGACTGGTACGATGATTCAGAGTCAGTCCTTTCACTTTGCACGTCGTGTGCACTTCTCCTTGTTTGTCACGGTATTCGTAGCCGTAATTTTTGGGACCGCCACTGACGAAACTTAGAATCTTGTCGTCGGGATGCTCGTCTGTCCAGGCTCCTAAACGGTCTCCTTCGATGTCAGGGTGATGTTGAATCGGGTGATGGATGTAAATGCAACTGTCCGTGTCAAAGTACAGGACGCGTTCCCCTAACAGTTCTAAAGCTTCGTACAATTTTAAGCGAGCATGGGCTGTCACGTAAGCCGCAATGATGACATTTCCAAAA
This sequence comes from Sinohyriopsis cumingii, assembly GCA_028554795.2. Taxonomy (NCBI): domain Eukaryota; kingdom Metazoa; phylum Mollusca; class Bivalvia; order Unionida; family Unionidae; genus Sinohyriopsis; species Sinohyriopsis cumingii. The sequence goes on along the minus strand of CM068826.1, from coordinate 3,325,407 downwards.
GGGTCGTCTTGTACAAAGTCCAGATCTTCTTCGTAATTGAACAAGATCAAATCCTCTCGAGCGACGTCCACGTGTTTCATGTATTTGGTTTAGTCGTGAATCATCTGGAAGTAGCGGGAAGGTTCTGTCAAATATTCCGTCTTGGGTAAACACGGTCGTTGTGCCATTTTACCCCACAAGCAATTTAACATCACTTTGGCAAACGATCGCCTGCCTTCGTTTTTCTTGATGTGGTCTAAAGAGATGCCTTCTTGTTCATAGTATTTCTCTTTGAATTGTATTTGGTCTTCGGGAGTGTGACACCAGGAAGGATAGCCGCTGGCTTCTTGTTTCAGTTTCAAAAAGGCATCCACGTAGTCGGCGAAAATGCCTTTCTGAGTAGGGTCACCCTTGTGGTACTGTTGTGTCTTGGGAAAGTGGCAAATTTCGTACACTTCTAACAGTTGGTATCCCATGTCCAGAGCTTTGAACAATTCTACGCTGACCCAGGTTCCCGTCAAGGCACGTTCTTCCTGGGTGTGTTGGCAAGGCTGGTCCTGGTTGCACGTTTCGGCACAAGTACCGCACAAGGGAAACATCAGTTTGCCTTGACAATGGTGAGGTAAGACGGGATGGTACAAGTCCGTGGGAGGCAAAACTTTGCACTTGATCAAGCCTTCGTATTGTCGAATGTTTTTCAGGTCGATGTGTTCCGTTAACAATTGCGGGTGCCCTACAGGAAAGCGACAATATTTGCACACGTAGGGATACAGCGAACACACGTCCAAGTATTTGATTTCTTCTTCTCTCTCTTCGTCGGCTTGGTACAGCAAACAGGTGGCATTGGTCCTTCCTCCGTACAAACTATCCCTCGGGTTCAGCGGGTCCATGAACTGGTAACTTTCCACGAGGCGTTTAAACTCGGGATCGGTTTTCATACGGTGATCGTACTCGTGTTCCCACATTTCCACCACTTGGTATCCTTGCTGTTCCAACTTTAGGCGCCGCTGACAAGTGTCCTGGTACAAGTCTTCCATGGTCCGTTGCAAAAACTGATTTTTAGTGCCACGGTCAGGGTAACAGACGGGACATCCGTGAAATAAGCAACCGTTAAACTCGTACACGATCTTGGGGTTTTCTAAGTCCCAGCCATCGACCGAATACGTTCCGATGGTCTTTTCGCCCCCTCCGTTGCGGGCATGCTGAATCCATTTATCTTCCTTGTCGCACAAGTAATGTAACCAACGTAGGGCTTTGACCGAGTATTGACGCTTGACAAAGTGGGTCGTTTGAGGGCTAATGACAGCCACGGTGTTTTCAGGCATGAATCGTTGTCGGTACACTAAGGAACACGCTTTGGCAATGGTGCAAGCTTCTTTCAAAGGATCGACCCCTCCGTGTTCCATGAACAGTTCTCGAAATTTTCCACAGCAACGCCGTAAAATGTCCACGTCGGAACGACAATACTTTAGCATTTCTTCCTGAAAGTCGAAAGGGTCCGAGGCGTGAGCCTGGTACCAAGCGTAGAAAGCTTCTCGTTGTTCGGTACGCATGTTGTCAGGGTCGTAATAGTGAGCCTCAGGTAAATGGGGTAGAACGGCATGTTGATTGGCTTCCGTATTGAAAAAGTGAGGAAAGTACCCTTTAGCCATTTCTGTCATTCCAAACGTTTTAGACATTCGACTCAAAGGCATGGCCAAGTAACTCATCGAATCTTTAAACTGCACTTGTCCCACTTGCATGAAAATGATTTTGGCTCCGTTCAAAGTGACTTTAGGACGTTCGGTTCCATGTTCTGTATAGTACCTCAAAAGAAACTGTCCATCGTATCCGGAGAAATTGTGAGCCATCACCGTGGCATGACGATGACAATCTCCGTAATGTTCGATGTCCTCTTGGCTCCACGTCTTGTCGATGGGGTCTAAGACCCATCGAGCGAAATCGGCTAGCGTGTTCGGTCCCCGAAAGATTTTTTCACGCCCTCCAGGAATTTTGCTGCAGTGAGGGCAATAACTGAAGATAGGTTCTTGAATGCACTTCTCGCACGCTCGATGAGCCACGCAGAAATTAGGAATGTGAATGCCGGTCCCTTGCATGCATTCGAAATCGAAAAAGATGAAATTGCCTTTCTTCTTGTGACCATCCTCTTTCTCTGGTGGGGGTTGGTATTTTTGCACGTAGCATTGGTGTTCCAAGTCCACGATGTGGTGACAAATGTGACATTTTTTCTTTCCTGAACATACGTGTGCCTTGGCATTATTGGTAAGTATGCCTTGTCCACACGTAGGGCACAATCTCAGCAGTTGACAAGCACATTTCTTCTGTGAACCTTGTGTTTTCAAATGTTGTTGGTAACAGGTAGGGCTGACAAACGTGCGCAGACAAGTTGAACAAGGCACTGGTTCTTCGCTCAGACAGGGTTGAGAGGCCAAACATCCTGAGCATTTCGATCCACAATGTTTGTGTTGCTCTCGATTATTATAACCATAGTCACATTTCTCACAGTAATATCTGTATCCCAGGAATCCGGTGATACTGGTAATGGTATCGAAATGTTCATCGTGATGATAGACATGAATGTATTTTCCGTCCTTAAAATGTTGGCCTCGAAACAACAGAGGCCCGCGCATTTCTTGAGGGTGCACTTTCAAGGTGTAGCGTGGAGCTAGGGCATCTTGCAATTTTTGCATCTCAGGAATGCCACAGGGTGTTCCTTTGGACAGGCCAGCTTGTTGCAACAGGAGTTCTGCTTCGTTTCGTTGTTTGGTTCGGTTCGATTTTCGAATGTTCTCCCAGGTTCTTTTCCATTCTACCGTGTCGTTCTTGTTGGCATAGGTTCGTCCCACCACGATGGCTCGGACTAAACACATCTGGTCATGAGGGTTGTTAATTCGGACGAGACTTGTTTTGGTGTTGCGAAGGTCGTCCACCATTAACATCTTTTTGCGTCCTGTCCCTTGATGAAGAGAGACGTGGGCCATTTTCAGTGTGGCTTTATCATCGGTGATGTCAAACTGGTCATTAGATTGTTGTACGTGTTGAATCTTGTCCATGATTTTGGAAGGGGTTAGTTCTGCGGGTCTGCTAAACTCGATCCAAACAGGGGATTTCAAACCATCGTGATCTATGGATAGTGTCAAGCGATCGTCTTCTTTGGGTTGACATTGTCGCTTGAGTGCGGTGAGCAAAGAATCCCACATCTCGGTGATAAACCCTTCTGCTTTCTCCAATGGTACGTCGGCCTTGAAATCTTTAAACTTCACCGTGTAGGTGTAAGCCGTGGTTCTAAATTTTCTAGAGGAGCGCTTTTCCGTCTCTCGAATGGAATAGTATTTTTCAGGGTTGACTAAGGGTGACGAACTTGGTTTAGAGGTTTCAAATTCTGGTTCACTCATGTCCTCTTCAAAATCACTGGCATGAATTTGTGCCAAGATTTCAGCCCTGGTACGAGGCGATAGATCACATTTCTGCCTCTTACTTTCTTCTTCTTTCTTCTCGAATGAATGGGATCGTTTCATCTTGAGTGCAAAACGTCAAATGACTCAAGTGTAAACACCATAAACTAATTTATAGTCATGGCAAACCAGCGTATATAAAAGGGTGCGTGTCTTGTCCTTTCACTATTCATTTCACTCTCAAGCCGAGCACAACGATGGAAGAGACTAACCAAATCGAACGTTTCGTCAGAGCTTTGCGAGGGGTCATTAGAAAATTCTCTTCAGACCAGCCGACGGACTACTCTCCTTCCTTTCGAGATAAAAGTCAAGATACTTGCTATATCTGTCAGAAGAAAGGGCATTGGTCTTCAGAGTGTCCAGACCGTCAAAAAAGAAAAAAAACAGGGGCTAAAAAAGACAAAAGTAAAGATACCTGTTATTATTGTAAAGAAAAAGGACATTGGTCTCCAGATTGCCCAAAAAAGAAACAAGAGGAATCAGAAAAAAAGAGGAATTCTTCAGAAGAAGAGAGGGATTCTTCAGAGGAAGAGAGGGATTCTTCAGAGGAAGAAGAGGAAGAAAGAAGACAATTCTATTTACAAGAGGCAAAGAAACAGGAAAAGAAAAGAAGAAGGGAAGAAAATGAGGAGAAAGAAGAGGAAAAGACGGTGAAGAAATTCAAAAAACAGAGAGACTAAACAAGGAGAAAGAAGAAGTCAATGAACTTTTTATTAAAGTGTTGTGTTGTGAATTGTGAATTGGATTGTAAAAAATGGATAAAAGAATAAATTAATGATATAAGGTAAGTGTCTTTGAGTTTTGATTTTAAAATAAGAACGTAAACTCACGCACTCATACACAGAAACGTACTATAAGGGTAAAATGGGTGGGGTTTTTTTTTTTTAGTTATTGGCAAATTGAAGTTGTATTTCTTTTCGAGAAATGTGGGTGGCCCTGAAAAGGGCCTTTTTCTCTTTATGGTGTAGGGGTGAGTTTAAGCAATCAACTTTAACTGCCTTAAGCCTTTGCCACGGCCAAGGCCTACTTCTGGACTGCGTAATGATGATGATTGGGTTGAAATCACTAAGGGTGGTACGGTAGGCTTAGTCACAGGGTTGACGTGTTTAGCTCGGGAAGGTCGTATTCTCTTCGGTCGTGATAAAGAAGTCTGATACATTTGTTTCAGACTTCTTAACTCCGCTAAAATGTCCAACAGTACCGTGACCGTTTGATTTTCACCCTCTTGTTTCTTTGCTGCTACTTCTTCTTGCTGTTGTTGCTGTTGTTTTTTTCTTACCTCTTCTTCTTGCTGCTGTTGTTGTAGGAGAAAAGCTTGTTCCGCTTCCTTTTGTCGTTGTATAAATTTCTCCAATTCTTCTTTCTGTCTCTGTCTAAAATTCTCCACTTGCGGTAATGAAGAAGGTAACGCAGGTTCCGGAACAAATTCTTGCGAGGAGAGAAAATCCACAAAATCCCAATTCACCTCTTCTGAAAGTAAGTCCGGGTTCCCTTGGGCAGTCTCCCCTGTTGGTGCACCCCAATGGATCGTTTTTTGAATTTCCGTCATGTTGAATCACTGTCGCATAGATTGACTGCACACAAGCGCTAGCGAATCTATATAGACTACGTGACGTCACAGACTGCTCTCTTCGGATTGGATGCGGGCTGACTGAATTTTGTAACGCGTGTTCGGATTGGTGAATGAACTCAATCCGTTTCAATCCTACCTCTACCTATAAATAAGCGCAGTTCACTGCATTGATTCACCTGTATTCGTCGCTTCAAGATGTGGACCGATGTGCAATCTTCTACGCTTGTGTCTTCCATGATGTTTAGGACGGACATGCTCATGTATGTCCGATCCAAGTGGACCGTTGTCCACAGGACAAACACCAGCCTGTGGATACGTAGGATCTACGTTGAAAGACAAGGATGCCTCAAAAGAGTGCTAATTTACGGGCCAACAGTGAGACGCAGCCTACGGACAAGAAGAAGACCAATGCGGTGCCATTTATGTTAATGAATACATTAACATAAACCCAAAGGCCCTTTTCAGGGCCCCCATATTTCTCGAAAAGAGATAGCCTTTCAATTGCCTACCCCTTTTTTAAAAATTTTTTTTTTTTAAATTTTTTTTAAAAAAATTTAAAAAAAAAAAATCCCATATTCAATTCCCCTTGTCCCTAGACAAGCCCAAACTCTATTCCCATGTTAATTTCCCTTGTCCCTAGACAGACCCAAACTCTATGTTAAATTCCCATTGTCCCGAGAGTGGCCCAGGGTTTTTTTTAATGCTAAGTCCCATTGCCCTAGGTTGGCCCACTTTACTACTTACGTTGGATACGCATTTCTTTTACGATTTTTGTGTTTTCGCAGGAAGGCTTAATTCGCGAAAATATAAGTGAACCAATTAGAGGTTATTCGGCCTCTCTGCTGCTTCTCCAGTTGTAGAGCTGCCTTATGCCATACCTTGTATATGGTTTGATGTGGAGTCACCAGCTGTAGAGCTGCTTTATACATGCCTGCCATGCCTTATACATCGTATGATGTGGAGTCACAGAACTCTGTGGTTTCGTGTGACGTATACGTTGTGTTATGGTGATGTTGGATCCGAAGAGTGTACTGGTTTTCTCGATGCGAGGGACCAGGGCTTCGCGACCATCGGGTCTGTGATTGACGTGAGGGCTCTCGAGGGATCCTTCAACAGACTGAGAGGGGCGGACCATGCGTCGGTGCCTCTCTGGCCGTTGACTAGAGCGAGTGGAACCGGAGTTACATCTTGGACGTCAAATGGGCACCACGATAGTTATATATAGTGTTCCATGTTATTTCCACTATTGCTATCTCAGCAAATTTTCATTCTTATTGCAATATCGTTATGTGAACGATCGATAGGTTCATAATTTCATTAATTCCTATTGCAATATCGTTATATGAACGATCGATAGGTTCAAATTTTCATTCATTCCTATTGCAGTATCGTTATGTGAACGATCGATAGGTTCATAATTTCATTCATTCCTATTTCAATATCGGTTTACGATCGATAGGTTCAAAATTTCAACCATTCCTTTTTCAATATCGTTTTATGAACGATACATTCATAATTACACGGATTTCAATATCATTATATGAACGATACATTCAAATTTACATGCATTTAAATATCGTTGTATGAACGATACCTTCAAGATTTTGTTTTAATTGGGGTGTAGATCAAATAACTTTTATTTTGCTGATCGATGATAGGACTTAATTCACGTTTGTTTAAAATTCCATTTGTTAAATTCATGTTTGAGTTTTTTTTTTCTCGTCGAGTTAATTGTTGTTGATAGTTCCATGTTAGGAACTTTATAATTTTCCTATCTTTTTGTTTATAATGGTGTCAGATTTGTTAATATTTAAATTGCGTTTATAAATAAACCGCTTGTAAACGCAGTTGCTTTTGGTGTCTTCCCTAATCCAGTCCCAACCCGGCTTCATCTTGTGACAATCCCTACAAAGAAACTATATAGCATACAAACAGAATAGCATCACACACATATAGCACACATGGAATATAGGAGACCTCTAGCCAAGGTCAACTTGAACACCAGGGATGAGATTTCGAATACGGTGATAGAAACCGACTCGGAAGAACTACCCTATAGAAAACACTAGGGCTTGAAATAAATACCACGACAAAATTTATTTTAAATAAATTTTTGATCCGAATCCTTTTTCAAAAATACAAACAACATATCAGGAGGTAAACATATGCACATAAAACGCCTTTAATTTTTTGGTTTCATGGGGTGGGGGGCATCTGACTGGTCCCCCCCCCCCCCCATGAGATAGATGAAAGAGTGATAAAGTCAGAGGGATAGTGATTCATGTGGTTTGGAATGTAAAATTGTAAAGAACAATTGTGATGGAACAAAAATAATAAATTTCTGCATATAAATGTTTTAAAACTAGTTCCAGTAATTTACTCCATTCCTGTAATTTCTCTTACATTATAACATTATCGTGTCCATTACAGCCCATTACTCTCCATTACTGTCCATTACGGTACATTACTGTGTTTAGGGAGACCGTTTCGATGGACCCAGCAGCGTAGCAACAGAGAAACATAAGCTAAGCGACCATTTAAAGAAAAATCAGTCAGGTACGTATGTTATACATGTGGAAAGGTTTGGAATGTCTCATTTAAAGTGGTATTAGTTATTAGTGGACTGAATGCACATACAATAAAATTAGCACGGAATGATCAAGGGTCAGACTACGATCAGCATGAGTTAATTGTGTTACGGTATAGTTTAGACCAACAAGTAGTTATGCGCCTTTTTTCCCCGGACATAACTGATTGCGCATGCAGTAATGTCAGAAAAAAACAAGAGAGCTACTTGTTGGTCTAGAGTAGATATAGATGGTACCATTAAAGTTTGCCTCGTTTTATTGATAGAAAGATGTTGAAACATGTTTCTGGGACGCAGCATATTTTGATAGGGTTCTTTGTGCTTCGTTCGAGTGTCGAATTCATACAGACTAGATAAGGGTCTTTTTACGAAAATCTACACTTATTAGATTGACTACCACACGCTCAGATGTCGAAACCAGTGACTAATCACGGAGGCTCGTATCGTTAATTACAATTAAGCTGTCATACATGTACTATATAATACAGGTAAATTAAGCAACGATACGAGCCCCCGTGTGTCTAAATCACCGTACAAAATGTATTCAGCAGTGCGACACGTAATTGTATGCCAGTGATTGTCAAAAAATCCGCTGAACCAGTACAAAATTTGAATGTATATTGCCTTCTAGAAATGAAATATCATTTCAGTTGTAACTTTTTTTTGCAGTGTCATTTTTTATCTTAAAAATAAATAAGTATTTAATGAAACGTCATTTATACATTTCATGATTCTCACATTTACAGCACTAAAATGCCTTGCCAGTCTCAGTTCTCTTCTCCATTTTGTTTTTTCGTCCTTGCCATACATAATTAATCAAAACATTATTCCTTTCCAACAGAATTGTTCTGTTCTTAAAACATGTCAAATACACAGCAGTTATCTTTCATCAGTTTCAGTTTTCTTTGCCTTTTTTTTATGCAGACACAGACCCACCTCTCTTTTTGTCTCTCTCTCTCTCTCTCTCTCTCTCTCTTTGCGTCTGTTTTCAAAATTGGGGAAAATCCCTGATGCAGCAAATTTATGACGCTGAAGCATGATATATACATAATATAAGTATGTATATAAATGTTGAATGTAATGGACTAATTTTAAGGGATCAACATGAAAAAAATTTACTTTGAATTTTTTTCTTTTTATATGACAGAAATTATTACAATGGATGCAAGCTTCCAGATAAAGTACCTTGAAAGCCTGTCTCAGGGCATTGCTGAAGAACACCACAACAAGCGCTATGTTGATGTAATCATCTCTGTGGATGGGACAAAATTTGAGTGTCACAAACTCATTCTTGGTGCAATGTCACACTATTTTAGTGCTATGTTTTCAACACAAAGGCATGAAAGTAGGGATGAAGTTATTACCATTCAGAATGTCGACAAGGACACTTTTAAGACACTTCTAAAGTACATATATACTGGAAATGACCTTATTACAATGGAAAATGTTCAAAACATGATGCAAGCTGCTAATATGCTACAAGTTAAATGCTTACAGGAACACTGCGAGAACTTTTTAAACAAGAGTCTTTCATCAGAAAATTGCCTCAAGATATGGAAAATGACTTCAACCTTAGGGAGTTCAAAACTTGTCAGAAAAAGTTGGAACTTCATCCTGGAGAATTTTTCCATTATTATGGAGTTGGATCAGTTTGATTCTTTAGATGTCAGTGATATCATCTCCTTGATCAAGGATAATGATTTGAACACATCATCTGAAGAGCTTGTTTGTGATGCTGTCATCAGATGGATCCAAGCTAATTCCGAGGAAAGGAAAAGTCAGATTGATAATCTTCTTACTCATATAAGATTTCCATTCATCAACACAAAATACATTAATAAACTTAAAGGCATTGACATCTTGACCGACTCAAGGTATTTCCAAGAACTTGTGAAAGAGTTTCCTATCAGTATGAATGAAAAGGCCAGCAATTTGATAAATTCCAGAATCCTTCTGCCTCATCAATATCAGCATCGTCAAGAGCAAGTCCTATGCATTGTGGGGACACGGAGCCGTCATCCCAACCCTCAGCAGACGGAGCTGAAATGCTTTAGTTGCAGGAGGGATTCGGAATATGTTATGGCCAAACTGCCAGTTGAACCAGGTGCATGTTTTGCAGTATGTTGTACAAAGGAAGATGTGTACCTCTCTGGTGGATACCATGGACAGACCTTGTTTCTCCATTATAATGGCATAACCAATACATGGCAACAGTGTGAAGGTCTCAAGGAAGGGCGTTGGGGACATGACATGGTTCTGTTGAATGGAAATATATATAGTATAGGTGGCAGCTCCAGGTCCTCACAGACTTTATCGAGCATTGAATGCTACACACCACAAAACAATCATAATGAAATAGTTGGGAACCTTCTACTCCCTGTCTCATTCATGGCCTCGGCTGCGATCAAAAACAAGATTTTCATCTTTGGTGGGATGTTACAGGACAGAACATTTTCTCAAAATATCCAATGCTTTGACATTGAAAATGGAACCTGTAAAATTGTTGGTAGCATGCCAGAAATGACAACCTCAGCCAGTAGGGTGGTGGTTATTGACAACGCTGTGTATATCTTCTACCGTGGATCTAATATAATGATGTATACAGAAGAATCTGGGCTGATCAAAGTTGGAACCATGCCAGAGTTTGACCATTATGGTGTAGTGCATCATAAAAGTCTGATCTTAATTGTGGGTTGTCGGAATAACCAGTATTCATCACTTGCCTTTAATCCTGCATCTAGAGAGATAACTGAGTATACACAGACTTTCAAAGCGGCCATGTGTGGTTACCACTGTATGAACTTGGTTGTCAGTAAACAGCATATGAAGTCTGCAGAGTCAGATGACATATCGGACCAGGCAGAAGCAGGGATATTACAAGGCTGATTACATTTAAAAAAGCTTACTTGATTTTGTTCTGTTTACACCACCTTTTCTAGACAATGGTTGTTGATCCACTTTGTTTCACGTGGATGAAACAAAGTGGATCAGTGACCATTGACTAGTGAAGATCTTTCAACCCATGTATGACACATCCAACTGAAAGGTATTGGCTAAGATCTGATGTTGCTTACTGAGCTGGCAGATTAGTTTCTGTGGTGTTTACTTGTTTGCTTAAGAAAGCTTCATTTTGTAAAATCAACCTTTTCTGCACTGCTTGAAATTACTTGGGTACTTGATTAGGATGCCAGTGATATGACATCACCGTTTACCTTGGTGTATTATAGCACCTGAAACTCGTGGAGAGAATGGATTTGAAATGACATGGTGAATTTACTGTTCAGTGAAAGAAAACTATGAAGTTAGTTTAAAGTACGTTAACCTCTGGAAACACTTTTTATATGATGAGATTACTCTTTCATCTTTAACATGTACAAATTTAATGAAGTTTTAAATACTTAATTTAACTATAATTTACAGTTAGTGATAGGGCATTTTTTTAGGGCATTTTTCCATGATAATAAGAATGCATTATTATAGAGGGTAACTCAGTTAATACAAAACTATTCTCTCCGAGACCTTCTTTACAGTGTGTATACAATATATCCAGTATTTAACACCAGTTGAAGATAAATAATAGTTATTGTTTACTTGTGGTTGAAACATTTATTTTAAAAAGTAGAGGTATCATTTTAAATTCAGTGCCAAGCTATTCTAGACAAGAACCCTGACAATGTAAAACTCTTCTTAAACTGTTGCAATTTAAGCTTCGTTAGCAAGAGATTTCTAGCTTCCATGGAACATAGTGTATAGCTAGATTGTATCTGGCTAAACATATCTTGTAGATATTGTGCTACATTGTATCTGGCTAAACATGTCTTGTAGATATTGTGCTACTTGTATCTGGCTAAACATGTCTTGTAGATATTGAACTACATTGTATCTGGCTTAACATGTCTTGTAGATATTGAACTACATTGTATCTGGCTAAACATGTCTTGTAGGTATTGTGCTATATTGTATCTGGCTAAACATGTCTTGTAGGTATTGTGCTATATTGTATCTGGCTAAACATGTCTTGTAGATATTGAACTACATTGTATCTGGCTAAACATGTCTTGTAGATATTGAACTACATTGTATCTGGCTAAACATGTCTTGTTGATATTGTGCTGTATTGTATCTGGTTAAGCATGTCATGTAGGTATTGTGCTACAGTTCTGTTTAGAGTTTTATTGTGATCAGTTCTTATGTCTGTTTCCCTGCAACTGAAATGTTTAAACAGAGGTTCAGAAGGTTAATCATAAGATTTATCAACAAGTATACATGCTGCTCTTTTCTTATGTGTAAAATTCTGTCTAGGTCTTGTCTAGAACAGTCCCCTGATGTATTTAGACATTAATCTTAAGTTGTTGACTGTATACATTAAAATGTAGAATTCTGACAACATAATTAAGTTTTGATGAACTTTGCTATTGTAAAAGAAAATAATTTATACAAATCATTGATCTGAAACAAGAAATGCACCCCCACCCCACCAAAAACTGGCAGCAGCACGAATAACAAGAAGTTTATAACATTTTCAGTGGTTGTGTTCTTGAAATGAAGTCGATGATTCAGGTCTGTGTGAGCCAGTTTCTGAGCAGTGGCTATTAACATGCACTTGGTCTTATTCTGATTTAGAAGCATTTTGCTGCTTTGAAATTATAATAAAGAATTCATACACTCTTCATTTAACTTGGTTTGGATGGTATTTTAGGATGGAGTAGAAGAATGCAATGTAGAGTTGCCACATGTCCTCTATTTACACGACATATCCCCCTGCTCATTTTTTATCGAACAAATTTAGTTATGTTTATACAGAACCCTGTAGCAGTTATATCATTTTTATTTTGCTTCTGCATTTTTACTGTTACTAATTGTATATGCTCATGATGGATTAATATGTATATTCTACATATAACACATTAATACAATGTATACTACATATAACACACTAATACCATGTATACTATATATAACACATTAATAAAATGTTTACTATATATAACACACTAATACCATGTATACTATATATAACACACTAATACCATGTATACTATATATAACACATTAATACAATGTATACTATATATAACACATTAATACAATGTATACTATATATAACACATTAATACAATGTATACTATATATAACACATTAATACAATGTATACTATATATAACACATTAATACAATGTATACTATATATAACACATTAATACAATGTATACTATATATAACACATTAATACAATGTATACTATATATAACACATTAATACAATGTATACTATATATAACACACTAATACCATGTATACTATATATAACACATTAATACATGGTATACTATCTATAACACATTAATACAATGTATACTATATATAACACATTAATACAATGTATACTATATATAACACATTAATACAATGTATACTATATATAACACATTAATACAATGTATACTATATATAACACATTAATACAATGTATACTATATATAACACACTAATACCATGTATACTATATATAACACATTAATACATGGTATACTATCTATAACATTAATACATGGTATACTATCTATAACACATTAATACAATGTATACTATATATAACACATTAATACAATGTATACTATCTATAACACATTAATACAATGTATACTATATATAACACACTAATACCATGTATACTATATATAACACATTAATACAATGTATACTATATATAACACATTAATACAATGTATACTATATATAACACATTAATACATTGTATACTATCTATAACACATTAATACATGGTATAATATCTATAACACATTAATACATTGTATACTATCTATAACATTAATACATGGTATACTATCTATAACACATTAATACATGGTATACTATCTATAACACATTAATACATTGTATACTATCTATAACACATTAATACATGGTATACTATCTATAACACATTAATACATGGTATACTATCTATAACACATTAATACATTGTATACTATATATAACACATTAATACAATGTGAGTTGGTAATACTGATACAGATAGACCCACTCTCCAGTGTCCTAATTTTTGGAACATTTAAATATAGTAACCATAAGTAATGTGTTACCTGCAAATAGTTCTGAATTGGAGTTCTTAATTGTAAGTGGGAGGTCAATAATAATGGTTTCAAAACATAGTAATGAAGTCAGTAATGACCTTTTGTGGTACACCGGCCTTAGCAACAGCAGATTTAGTGCTTCCTGTACACACATGATGACTTCTGTGTTGAAGATGAGGTGACCTCAAATTTAAAGGATTGTAATTTTGAGATTGTCATATTATTATCTACTAAATAACATGCCTTTTTAATGTCAACATAAATGTGTCATATTTATTTTATTCATTTTATTTAAAGGACTGACCATTTAATTGGGGGAGGTGGAGGGATGGGATATGTTTGAATTTTCAGAATTCTATCAGTCATATTTGTTGAAGAAAAAATGTCATAAGATGGATAGATAAAAGGATCCTGGTTGGAAAAGAGAACCCCCTTTATCCCTCCATCTTCCCTCATCATAGTAAATGGTTGGAAAAGAAAAACCTTTATCCCTCCATCTTCCCTCATCATGGTAAATAGTTGGAAACGAAAAAAACCTTTATCACTTTATCTTCCCTCATCGTAGTAAATAGTTGGAAACAAAAAACCCTATTATCCCTCCATCTTCCCTCATCATAGTAAATGGTTGGAAAAGAAAACCTCCTTTATCCCTCCAGCTTCCCTCATCATAGTAAATTGTTGGCTTCTAGCCTTGTGTCAGTGACTTGTGGGGGAGCTAAGAACAGGAATGAAAATTCTTCAAATTGGATTGCTTATTGTGGAAAAGAATAATATCATTCAGGGATGAGTAAATAAGGTTAGCAACAAATATTTCAAAGACTTTAGACAGTGTTTAATAAGATTGAGATTAACCATAGTTTACTCCACAATGAGTTTTAATTTTTGCACATTTAAAAATGTCAGTAGTTTATTCATTGGTCTTAGTACATGTACTTAGTTAATTACTGGTGTAAGACGTGTTACAGACTTGACTTGGCAATGACTGGTGCCGAAAGTTTCAACAAGTTTATTTGATATGTTTCTGTTTATTATTTAAATATAAGTGATAAAAGAGCTGCCAGATAGCTTGATATTAAAGTGTTTCCGCAAAATTAAAATGTTCTTATTCTTCACAAAGCTTTTTTTGAAAGTTTACTATGGTAGCCATGTCAAAATGAGATTTGTCAAGGAAAATGGGCATTAATTGCAGGCATTTCATTTCCATCGTGTTCTGTTGTCCATATTTTAACATTTGTATTAGATGCCTTGTCATTTGTGAAATTATTGGTATGTAAAGGTTCCATAAATACATGTACAAATAAAAGGGAAATGAACACAAGATGACAGTACATAAAACAAGAACATAATGTACATAAATTGAGTAGACAGTAGTATAACTTATGGGGCAATGGTAGGTAATGTACTGTACAAAGATAAATACAACATGCAACACTAAGATACTTTATATGTAAAACATACTTATGACAAGATACAAACAGACAAGAAGATTTCAAAACCTTATTCCATGTGAAGCATATCACATAAAACATTTATTCAGAACAGCAAAATGGGGTAAGAATATGACCCTTCAGTACACCATCATCTCCTGCAATATTTATCAAAATTTCTACACATGTACAGAGCTTACAAAAATTTCAACAACTGCATTTAATTGAGATTAGAAACTCTACCTTTCTCCATATCTATCCATTAGGTTTACTAAACGGTTGACAGCTACTGTACCTCACTCATATTGCAACTCTTTTTATTTGCTACTCAAATTGATGTTCCCTTGTTTGTATGACATCTCTTTCTTGGATATGTATGATAATTTCAGTAAAAGATCCCGGGGATCATCCCGAAATTGTTTGCAAACCCTATGTATAGCTACTTGATGAAAACGTGATAATGCAACTGTACGACTTCTCTAGACATAATGCATGGGATGCTTTTGTATATCTACAATGACTGGGAAAGTATGTAATAGCTTACAAGCTTGAAATGGTGTTTCTTTAAAATGTTACTAATGAAAGGTTCTGTAAAAATGCATGTTGTTCATTGTGAAAACAGTTTAAAGTAATTTTGTCAGGTTAGCAATAACTTCATTTCTTCCTTTCATGTCTAAGTCATTGATGAAAGTTGCTGAAGAATATAACTGAAGACAAACTCAATTTATGACAGAAATAGATTTCAGGTTTCTGTCAGTGACCTTGACCTGTTTAAGCCAAAAGGCATTAGATCCTTTTTTAACACAAGAGCAAACTATTTATAAGTTTTTGAAAAAAGAATGTAGAACATAGGTTATCACGTAGAAACCATAGTTTGTCATTTCTGGGTTGCTATTTGCTAGACTTTGACCTTTTGACCCCCCCCCCCAACATAAGTACTTCCTTGATATAAAGTAAACCATCCACCATCTTTTCTTCAGGATTAAAGTCTGTAATTCAGGTCATCTTTGTTTCTGACATGGTGACTTTAATCACCCTCAAGTCTTACCTTTCTTTCCCAAGTGAAATCCTCTCATTCAGTTTGGTTAGTGAATACACTGCTTACAACTAGAATTATCTTGTATTTAGCTCCAGTGATCATAGACAGGGCAGTGTAAGGAATGGTCTTTTGTCCTTTATCTGTCTGTTAACATAAGTTTGTTATCAATGCTCCTCTTAAAGTACGTACAGGATTGCCATGAAAGGTTACACACATATTCAACTGTTGGCCTAGTTGGTACTAGATGAAAATGGTGCTGCTTGGACAATCAATATGACCATCTTCAAAATCTTATCACGAATGTTCCTGACTGGATGGCCATGGGCATTTCATAAAAAGACTTTTTATTAAATCTACATAAGAACCTAAATGAAAATGGTGCCAATCTGATGTACAATATAGCCACCACAGCAAATATCTTGAAAACATTGTTATTGCTTCTCATCTTGAACAAAAAAATGTCATACTGACATGGAATTTTCAGCAGAAGACTTTTTATGGTGTCCAGTTGGTCCTAAATGAACAGTTGATTTGCCATGCAATATGGTCACCACAGTGGCCATACTGACAATCTTGTTATTGTTACTCCTACAGAACTGATTGCTGTATCGCATAAAATTGTTGCTAAAACACTTCTATTGATTGGTCCTAAATTAAAATGATGCCAGTCTGATTTCTAGTATTGCCACTACAGCAGACATACTGAAGATCTTAATGCTACTCCTCTTGAATGAAAAGACACAATAACTCGGGGTTTTCAGCAGAAGACTTCTTAACAATGCCCGATTGGTCTTGAAAATCTTCAGAATGGATAGTCTTTCACCAGATTACCTCAAATGATGTCTACTTGGTCCTAAATGAAACTGCTGACAATCTGACACCCAATATGGCCACCACAGCAGCTAATTTGAAAATGTTGTTATTACTGAAGAATATCAGAAATAATTTAAACAGCAGTTAAAAGGAATAAATGCTCTTGTCTTTAATTCTTTGAAATTCTTTTCAGTCAGTAGAGTGCCAGTCCCTTTGAAGGACTTTTGTTGTAATATCTGATTTCTTCCACTGAAAGTTGGTACGATTCATTTAAACCTAAAAGCAAGTCTCTCATGCAGCTTAGTGAGGCTATAACTTGACTTATCATACGGAAATGAAATGGACATGTACATGGTGGTCAGCCAGGATCATGAGATACACTGTACTCAGCATTTAAAAAAAAAACAAACAGTCACCATTTGATATGTTAAAGATCTGACATAGTTACTCTGTTTCAAAAGTCAAGTCCACTTAATGGCAAAAATCTTGGATTAAAACGAAATACAGCAGGTACCATCTTTTAATGGAATTTATTTTCAAATATCCACTAAACCTGTATTGAGTAGACACCTAGGGACTGACCCATTGTGATTCAGTGTCCACTAATTAAAGTTTACTGCAGTCTGATATAACAATGCTTCAGTGGGCCTGATCAGATTTTGCCGAGAAGCTTTTTAGAAGTAATTTAATTTCGTTTTTTATTTTTAGTAACACCAACCATGTTTCACTGCTTACTGACATCATTTGTACCAGAAGTAAAAGGTATTATCAGTCAAGCTGCTTTCTTTTAAATTTGGTCAAATTCTGTTCAGCTATGTCTGTCTGACATGTCATTTCAAGGGTTTTCTATTTCAAGTCTTTTATCATGGTCATTCCTAATGGCAGATAAGCATAAGGTAATCATGTTTTCGTCTTTCCATCAGTCAAATTGTTACGATGTAACTGAAAGGCTTTTCTAGATCTAGCAACAGTATCCACATTTGCTGGTGGATCAACTTAATTGGCCAAAAAAATGGAAGTCCTTCATGCTAAGGTGATTATAAACAAATTTGGTTGATTGTTTAGTTTTTAAAAGCATTTTGACCACATTAATGGCCATATGTAGTCAATAATAAACACTAAAACAGCCAACCTGACCATGGTGGATACTGAACCCATGACCCGTGGATTATAATTCCAATTCTCTATGAACTGAGTCACTGTTGCCAATAAGTTCAACAATACTTTGGAATAAGGCCTTTGAAAGTTGTTCTGCTTTTAGTATGAGTACCATGTCTGATGGCAGATTATCATTTGTGCAATTTTTTTTAGGTCTTTCAGTAAAGATTTTGATCAAATTTCATGAAATTCATTTTAGCATGGTTTGAAGTTCACAATTTTTTAAATATATTTTATGGCATATCTGAGTCTATGCAGATTGTACCTGGATCCAACTTACAGGGGGTCCCAGAGTGACTGAATGGACTATGCAGTTTGTAGCTGGATCCAACTTACAGGGGGTCCCAGAGTGACTTAATGGACTATGCAGTTTGTAGCTGGATCCAACTTACAGGGGGTCCAAGAGTGACTGAATGGTCTATGCAATTTGTAGTTGGATCCAACTTAAGGTGGTCCCAGAGTGACTGAATTGACTATGCAGTTTGTAGCTGGATCCAACTTACAGGGGGTCCCAGAGTGACTGAATGGACTATGCAGTTTGTAGCTGGATCCAACTTAAGGGGGTCCCATAGTGACTGAATGGACTATGCAGTTTGTAGCTGGATCCAACTTACAAAGGGTTCCAGAGTGACTGAATGGTCTAAAGCAGTCACCATTCCAAATCACTGTCATCTCACCTCAGTTTGCATGGATGTGAGATATACAAACATTTGACTAATATCAATTTATATTTGTCAATGTTATCATCCTAACAAGCCATTACAAATTAATTAGGACCAACTGCAAGTTGTTAAAAGTTCTTAAGTGAAAATTACATCTTGATATGACCGTCCATTTAGGAGGATAAGTATTTAAAAATTGTCATGATTGCTAACCATGATGGACAGTCTAGACCATAGATGATGTCATACTATGTTGATGTTGGACTTACTTCATCTAGCATAATTACTGTTTTTGTGAAAATTCATGTCAATTCAACCCTCTATTCAGATGGAGTAGCAAAAAAAAAATGATGACTGCTATGGCAGTCATTTTGGGGGTCTGATCAGCACCCTTTTGATTTGGCAGTCATTTTGGGGGTCTGATCAGCACCCTTTTAATTTGGGATCACTTACACTATATACTGCAAGTGTTTTAGTGGAACCCACATATAAATACAGATATCCCCTCCAAAGGAGGAGGGATAAGATTTTTTAGATGCTTGCCCCTGCAGCCATTGGAGGTTAGAAATAGTGCCATATCCTTTATGGAACCAAAACATATTGTCTGAAGTGTTTGAATGAAAACCACATTTTAATGTATTCAGGAGAAACCGATCTTTGGAGTAAAGTTTCTTTGATAATAATTATCTGATCATATCCTTCATTTGTTTTAGAAACAAATATGCTAAACATTGTGAACCGAGGTGGAAGCTTGACATGAGTGATCTCCCCATGGATGGAGGGATTGTTGTCAAATCCAGTTGAGTTACTAATAACAACATGCATACTCTACCAGGTTTAAATTTTTTAACTGAACTGCTGGGAGTTGTACCCATGTTATGCTTGGGTATTAATGAAGAAACACAATTTTACCCCAAAATTGTTTCTTCTTCAAATATATTTACTGTTCATAATAAATTAGGAGAAGAGGTACAGTCCATTAAACCAGACAAGAGCCAATCTCAGGTCCCTCAGTGTATGGGCTCCAGTTAGCACAGATGTCTGAATACAGATTGTATGGAAAATTGTCTTTCCTGCTAATACAGAGGAAGCTGACTGGCTGCTACTTTATGAAGCTGCTGCATGATCTGGGAAGGTAGCATGATGATTCTGCTTGGACAAAATGAGCCTTATAGGTTGAAAGGTGTCTGTGGTAAAACCTAGATAAAGTTGATTCTGCCCTACAACCCCATCTTTATAATGATGTTACAATTTAATGCTATACTAGTGGCAAAATGTCCTAACGTTATGAGCTGAATTGCTCTTTATATACAGTGCAAAGAAACCATTGTTACCAGGATGACAAAGCTTAAGCATTTTCTTTCTGCAGATTTTATCAACTGACAAAGCATATTCCTCCTTTTGTGGCTAGAATAACTAGCATGCAGGCTTTATATGAAGTGAATCAGGGTGGTTCTAGGCATAGGTTCAAAAAGTTCTGTTTTCAGCCATAAAATAATCCACCGTACATCCATACAATGAAATGTGGATCATGGAATGATAGCCTTTTTACAGGGATGGAGACTCAAGTTCCTCTTAAAACCAAAGACAAAGTTAGCAATTGATAATATCGAGGCTTTTAATAGTGATTGATAGTACTGAGGCTTTTAAAAGTGATATTTCTACTCCCACCACTAGGAGAAAACTCCATTATCCCTGTGTGCTTTCGAAGTGGTGTTCTTATTGCTAGCGCCAGTCATCCACCACTTGTTTTGAGAATTGTTTTCCCACGAGGGCTTGCTTACCGGTAGTATGAGTCCGGTATGCAGGTTCAAAAACACCTGCATTTACTTTTGCCTCAGCAAGTGCTGCTAAGTTAATAGATCATTTATCCGTGATTTTTTCCAATTGTGGGATGCAACCAGATGGCACTCTGATTTCTTTCTGCAAGACTTTGGGGTTCTGAAGTGCTGGAAAGTTAAACGTGTGTATCTTTGTGCTCCACCTAAATTGAAAAGAAATACAAGAGTGGTTGACCCCAACAGGTGCAGATTTATCTCAATACAATGGGGTAAACAAACCATTCAGTTTGAATTAGTTGGTTTTGTTGGAATAGTGAGTTCACCAGAACAATAATTCTGCTGGGATGTGGTGGAGCTGGATGTGGGTTGTCACTGATGACACAACCTGAGAAAATTTTAAATCAGGAGACAAATCTGTGATTTGGTTCTTCCTTGATTTCTGATGTAATGTACTACTGTAATAATGTTGAAGCGGATGAGAACACCCTTTCCACTGAGCATTACCTGCCATGATTAAATTGCATTCACTATGAACTTCATCTTAAGAAGACTGATGTGTACTGAATGCCACTGAGTTTTGGCACTAAGAACAGTCAAGAGTTAAATTCAGTGAGTTTACTTTTTGAACAACTTCTATGGGACTTTTTTTGAGGACCCAGATTGTCTTTCTCTTGCTTGGCACATTTGGCCTTGTGTGTGTGAATTAGGTTTTTAACATAGTTTTTTTTTAAAAAATCTGTCATATTGCTACAATGCCTGTAGTGTGGCAGTTTATAGTGATGTCTAGTACTGGTTCAACCAAAGACCTAAAAACACAGTATTCTCTAAGGAAGTTATTGTTGTAGGTTTAATGCCATTTTTCAGCACAAGATAGGCTATAAATGATGGCCAGGATAATTGGTGGAGTAAGAACTCTGGAAAACCCCGGAAAGAACCACCGACCCACGAGAAAATACTGGCAGGCTTTCTCACATACCCATGTTAGCTGAGCCTGAGACTCAAACCCACGCAGATAGAGGTGAGATGGCAGTGATCCAGAACGGTGAGTGCTTTAGTCCACTCGGGGCCCCCTCTAAGGAAGTCTTTCAGTATTTAGAAACAAGGTGTGTGCAGTCATGCTCAGAAGTTGAATAATCTCAAGGTCATATCTGCTGTAACAAAATACTGTGTGTGGGGAGGAGGTGTTTCATACTTAATTCTGTATCAGAAACTTGATTAAGACTCCTGCTGTTTTTAAATTTTGTCTGTTTGGCATCCACATTTGTGTGGTCTGAACTAACCTTGGTAAAATTATGAAAGAAATGGCATGTATGTTCATGTTTGTCTGTCAAACTATTACCTGTTTACTAGCTATCATACTAATACCTGCTTCAAAAGTATTACATGTATTTCATTATCTTTCTTTCTACTGGCTAAGTAATGTAGAATAGGTACAATGTAGAATATGTACAATGTGGAAAAGGTATAATGTAGAATAGGTACAAGGTAGAATAGGTATAATGAAGTATAGGTACAATGTACAATAGGTACAATGTGGAATAGGTATAATGTAGAATATGTACAATGTGGAAAAGGTATAATGTAGAATAGGTACAATATGGAATAGGTAAAATGTAGAATATGTGCAATGTGGAATAGGCATAATGTAAAATAGGTACAGATTAGAATAGGTATAATGCAACCTCCTGCCTGTCATAAATGGCAGCAACCTTTTAGACCTGTAATATCTTTACATTCAGGTCTTTGGCTCTTTTTAACAGAGCAGTCATTTAAAAAAAATTTGATTAAAATTTTTCAAGATCTGCACATGTTTTGCCTGTGTATCTGTTTTGTATGCCATATTTGGAATACCTAAACATCATATCAGTACTATATAGCCAGGATTGTGCTGACCACGATGTAACATTTAAAGTTTCCTTCTTCATTTGCAGATATGGGAAATTTATATTACCATATATACCTGCTTATAAGTTGACTCCATCTCCAAACTGCAAGACCCAAAGCTGGGTCTGTGATGTTTTTTAGGAGTATTCAGTAGGACAAACATTACAGAATCTGATCTGCAGGTGCATTATGATATGGCAGATCAGGATATTTGTTGTTTGCAAGTGCATACAGTACCTACTGTGATAGGCTTGATGTATTCTTAAGGAATCAACCAATGTTTTCATCAGGATGGGATGAATCTCAAGTGTTTTAAGACGACTGTGAAAGTATTCAGTTTTACCTCATAGAACCCTTTTACAAATAATTTGCTCCAATCATCACTTCATTGGTTTGTGATACATTCAGGTACTCGACATGTCTTCGTTCTACTACAGGGGACAGCTAGGATAAACAATAAAGTGTAACTAACAACACAGTGCTTCTATCACAGTTTTAATCTTTAAGAATATTCATGCAGGCAATGACTGCCAATCATTTAATTAGGACTCATACTGGTTTTATTACATTTAATTACTGTAAATTACACAAATTTTGATGAGCACAAAATGTTAACAATTTTAACAAGGAAACTATTTGCAAGAACATGTTTTTACTAAAACATACTTTATTTGGTTTTATCAGTTATTTTCCAAAATAAACAATTCCACATATTGATCTGAAAAGCAAAAATTAAATGATGCTAAAATATTATGGTACTGTACACAGGATTTCTTTTCCGAAGAACATAAAGTTTCAGTTTGAAACTACAACATATTTTCACTTCTTGTCTGAAAAAGAACACAACTAAAGTAAGAAAAGTCAAAATTTTAAATTTTTGTATATATAAAAAAATCAGGAAAAACCCATTTCTTTAAATCAGGAAACTTAAATGCAATACTTTCCATCAATAGTTCTTTGGAACAATAATTTAATCCTAGAACCTGATGGTGTTTTACTCATAAAACTTGAAACATGTTAATGAATACATTTAATATTGCAATAAATAATACAATATAGTCATACAAGTGAACTGTTATAAGTGACAGTGTCTCTTAATGAGGAAGGTTCTGTATGCTCATACATAACCATTTATGTGTGATAATAATATACATTTATGATATACCTAATAATTTTTACCCAAGAATGAGCCATAATTTTAGTCAAATCCCTTGTTGGAAAACAATACTGTCCTTTTCTGACCCCATTTTACAATACTCTCATATGAGGCTGGAACCACTTTTTCCTCATGGTTTCTTGGTTATAAATGAACAAGCATTTAACACACAACGGAAATGAGCAACATTCTCTTTGACTCAAAAATCAACAGACTTATTTCTTACCCAATGTTCAAGTCATCCATAAACTTGGTGAAGGTGCCACGCTCAATAACAGTCATATTTGTGACCTTGACCTTTCGGGCTCAACAATAAACAGTTATTTCTTACCCAATATTTAAGTCATCCATAACCTTTGGTGCTGGTACATGGATAATTGTGCAAAACTAATTTTTCTCCTTTCAGTCACAATGACCTTGATCTTTAATCTTTTGATCCAAAGATTGATGATGTCCTCTTTACCCAATAGTGCAAGCCATCCAAAGAGTTTGGTCCATACCTGTAATGAAGAACTAATGTTACTGAATATAAACCTTTCTTCTTCTTTCAGTCATAGTGAAACTGACATATGACCTTTGAACCCCAAAATCAATAGCCTTCTTCCCTACCCCAATACAAGCCATCAACAAAGTTTGCTTTAGATGTAATATAGTCCTAATGCTACTGAGACACCTTTTTTCTCTCTGAGTGCACTAATGCTATTAAGACACCTTTTTTTTCTTCTCTGAGTTAAATCAACCTTAACCTCTGACCTTTTGACTCTAACATCAAAAGATTTCTTCTTTATCCCAAGTGCAAGCCATCCAAAAAGTTAAGTAATCTTGGATGGTGTAAAACTTGTGTTATCAAGAAAAACAAAATTGGTAACTGATAGATGGACCTGACAAACATCATTACATACCCCACTGTATGGTGGACATACACAAATGATCCAAGAACACTGTACTCTCTAATAAAATAGTACATAAAGCCATCACCTATCACGAGCAAATACTGTTTGGTTAAATATATAGCCTTGATAGAGAGCATGATTAGCCTGAAACATTAGGAAACTGTTCCATATCCGTGCCATTACTAATTTATTTATGTGACAACATTTATACACACACACACACATCCCTAACCAAACATAACAGAAATGTGTTCACAGAACACAATTAGCCTACCATCCATTGATGGCACTGTAAAACTTGCACAACAATGAAGGTAAGATGGATAGACATGACTAAAATGAATGACTCTTCAACATTCATGGTGGGACACAAAAATGTGTCAGCTAGCAATTGAAACAGAAACTACATTTTCTCCCCGAATAAGCAACTGATTCACATGCCTCCTAATAATATCAAATTTGGCATAACTCCTCGACTCCGCCAACTGTTTATAACTCTCCATCCTCAAACATCGTGCTGGCAACACATTTCCTTCAGTTTCAGATGTGCTAGCACTTTCTTTTGGAATAGACTTTATTTCATTCTTAGTCACATCTTGAGACTGAGAAGCACCCTGTGATTTGCTGTGCTTAACCTTTTCACTTCGACCACAATCTGTCCTGTCAGCATTAGCATCCTTAGGATTATTCTGCAATGTACTGACACTTGTGTCAGTGAATCTGGATAGTAATTCTTCCATTACTACTTCTTGTTTTTCTGCCCATTGATGTGATGAAGACATGTCGGTCTTGTCAGTAAAACTTTTGTCAGGGTTATCCGTTTCAACTCCCCCACTTTCCTGCGAGTAGATGGAAAATTAATCTTTTAAATAATCAGAAATAACAATGTCTGCACACTTCAGCTGGTTTAGACAGGCCATAAATGTTCTACAATATAGCATACAGATTATGTATGTTTACAGACTGGAGTGTTTGGACTGTTGGGCTATTGCAGGCAGTATGAACAATATTATTTATTATAATATAAATCTATTTTTAAATGATAAACTGTATTTAAATTGTTGTTTTTTTAAATTAAAATTTATATAAAAAAATCTAAAGAAAAAACAAATCTAGACTTAATTTTCAAACTGATTAGAACACAAAAGCAGAAGATGTGACATGATTCTACATACTGACATGTCATGAAAGAGCTGCACTGACATCACGTTACATGTCAACAAATGTTTTGGGCCTTATGTGTGATTAACACTCAGGTCAACTACCATATATATTCGATTATAAGACGAGTCCAACTGCAAACTGCACAGACCCAGATCTGCTGTCACATAATGAACTGGCCAATTTGGTTCTGTGCACTTTGTTAGGGGTAATCTGTAGAACAAACAACAGAGACCATAATCTGCAGGTGGATTATGCTATGGCAGATCATGATCTTTTTTGTTTGCACTTTGACTTGACTTATAAGCAAGTACATGGTACTTATGGCCATCATAAGTTTGAAAATTTTCATTGCTAAAAATGTAATACTAGTGCTATTGCAATAAAATGACATCAGGGTGGAAATGAGAATGTACTGATATACAGACAAATAGCAACATTTCCACTGGTTTTTCAGAATTCTAACATGAAGGTGGAAATGAGAATGTACTGGTGATATACAGCCCAATAGCAACAATATTTCCACTTCAAATAGTAAATTTGCATTTTGATTGTGCTTATTCTTCAACAACGAATATTCTCATAAAACTTAACATTTTCATGCAAAAAAGAGAAAACCAACTTATACAAAGTTACTATTATAATTTTTGTGCCAACTGAGCAGTGACTAGACAGACCTTAATGTTCATGTTCGGCTCAAATACTAAACTTTCATGGTAAGACCAGAATATTTCATATCCAATGCATGATCTATCCAAAAGCAAACTGTACCTTATTTTTTTAAAATAAAAATTACCTTGTAGGTGTCCAGCAAAGTGTGATCTCTCCATTACATGTGAGGCAATACAAATAAAATGAAAATTGTTTCATGTTCAAACCTACAACTGCATGCAATATGTCCTTAAATAAGCTTCTTCTGAAAAAATTATGTTAATCATTTCTGGTAATTATTTTGAGCCAGTATGCAACCTACATTTCTTTTAAATAGAGTATTGAATATATCATCACACATGGGCTGGTTCTGATGCCCATAATATAATTAGCTGTACATCAAATTTACTTTCATAATAAATAAATATTTTCAATGGCATTTATTCTCTTAATCTGCAAATGCATAGTTGTCTGGCAATTACCAATATGAAGATAATTAGTAATTTGATTAAATTTGGTAGCCCTTAGCAATAATAAACTCATTAAGTCTTCCACAAAAGAAAAAATATCATTCCAGAAACTTCTTCAAATATACAAAAAAAATTGTTCCTACACTGCAGATGTATGTAGTGCATATCCAAAGGTAAGATGCACATTGCAAAGGGACTCTATGGAAGCCAATCTTGGACCATTTCATTGCATTCTAGTTCATACCAATTATTTGAAATATTTGCATTTTTTGAAAAAATTATTCATATCATTGAATATGCTTACATAAAACTATAACATTATCCTTTCTTCCTATAGAGAAATGTCTAGCAAATGTCTATTCAAGAGAATGGTGAAAGGCCAATTATACATCCACCCCATTTTAACAGTGCTCTTTGTAGGAACAAGTGGGATATAGCTGGCTTTGAAGATTACTGACTAGCGGGTTTCAATGACTCAGTGATCAAGGTGCAGTCTTGTACCAAACGTTACTGTGCAGAAACCACCATTTTCTTACTGGACTTACAGTGACCATGACCTCTAGATTCCAGAATCAATAGGTTGCTTTATTACCCTAAGTGCAAGCCATTTACAAAGTCTGGTAAATGAACATACTCTAAATAAAAGTTGTTTAGCAAACCTCCACTTTTCTTTGAGAGACAAGTACCATGACCTTTGACCTTTTGACCCCCAAATCAACATGGTTCTTCCTTGCCCCAAGTGCAAGATATTCACAATGTTTGGTGGAGGTAATGGGAAAAGTTAATGAACAGACGTTGTCATAGCATAATGCATGATACAAAGACATATGAGGTGAGTGCATACAGTGATTACCATAGAAAAAGAAAATAAATCTTGGAACATCTCCTTCACAGACTTCAACCTACACAGTCTTTAAACAACCAAGCTTTTGGTGCTAATAAAATCTCAGTATATAATTTTGTCAATTATCAATGGAAGATGTTCCCTCAATCAATTGTATTGCTGTATCCAAGGTGGAAAGAGATCTAATAAAATCAGACAAACATTCGAGAAAATGTATGAAAACTAAGGAACAATCAGCAAAATTTTTCATATATTATTAAGTGCTCAGTTACAAAAAGCAAGCTACCAAACTCAACAGATGAAGATCATGTGGCCTCTTTTGTTGGTCTGGCTTTTTAAACAAATATTTACAAAGTGTGAAAAATAGGAAAACTGCAATATTTTTATATAGACTTTAGTCAAAAACTAAACTTTGTCTTCCCTAACTTTTATCAAATGTAATCGTCAAGTTCGCTTTTGAAAGTCAAAAATTGTTAGTTATATATTTATGTGCTAGAACTTATGACAATATTTTGAGACAAGTGTTATTAAAACCACTGCCAAGAAATGCATCATACAACATTTCATTTAACTATTGTAGGTTTCTAAAATCCACTGCAACTACAAATGGTGCTGTACATAAAAGTGTATTGAAACCTAAACAACAGGCAACTTATCCTTAATTACTACGATATATATGCCATGAGACTATCATCATATAGACTATGATTACCGTAGTACATGTCAATACATTCACAAACATCTATTTATAGATCCTATATAATAGTACACTCTTAACAGACTTGGGTCACATAGGCAAAATCTAACAAAGGATATTCTGCACAATTTACAGCCATGAAAAAAAATTACAAAAATGAAATAAAATAATGTACCAGGAGTTACAACCATATCATAACTAAATGTAATGAACCAGCATTAAGAAAGAATATGTCCCAGTTACCCAGATTTGTCATTGCCTTCCTGAATCCCATAAGCTGTTCCTGATGTTGATATGTTATCCAAATTCTCCTTCCAACACATGTTAAACAGAAACCTGATAATGGTAACTGTTATTCTGCTATTTCCTGCCTATACTACCTTATATTCTGAATGTTTTTCCCCACACTACAGGTCATATGTAACCCCCAATTCATATTAAGTTTGCTCTACAAACTTCCTATTAAATAAGCTACAATACAGACATATATCCAAAAGTATTGTTATATGTATTAAAAATTCTTATATATAATATCAACTTTTATCTGAACCAAATAAAGCCTTGTTCCTTGGAAGTACTATGTACATGCATCTTAGATTACCTAGTTAACATAATGCATATATATATATATATATATAAAAATATATATATATATATATATATATATATATATATATATATATATATATATATATATATATATATATATATATATAATGACTAGATGGAGCTGGACAGGACAAAAATTTTTTTGCACCAATACAACAATGACATTGTGTTAATTTTGTTCATCTTTAATTTTGTCCATGATTTTCTTTCTGCTTTGTTTAGTTGAGTATCACCATATACACATGTCTGTAGATCCCCATGTAAGCAAGGTATACCTTACATGACTGTAGATTCTCATGTAAGCAAGGTAAACCTTACATGACTGTAGATTTCCATGTAAGCAAGGTAAACCTTACATGACTGTAGATTCCCATGTAAGCAAGGTAAACCTTACATGACTGTAGATTCCCATGTAAGCAAGGTAAACCTTACATGACTAGATTCCCATGTAAGCAAGGTATACCTTACATGACTAGATTCTCATGTAAGCAAGGTATACCTTACATGACTAGATTCTCATGTAAGCAAGGTATACCTTACATGACTAGATTCTCATGTAAGCAAGGTATACCTTACATGACTAGATTCTCATGTAAGCAAGGTCAACCTTACATGACTGTAGATTCTCATGTAAGCAAGGTCAACCGTACAGGACTGAGACAATATGTCCTGAATATTCCTAAACTTATAGCAATTAGAAAGAACAAGGACCTTTTCAAACAATTGTTTCTTGTCTGGTTAAAGGAATACTTCATGTGTCACATCTGCTTCCTTACACCATACCTTTAGTTTTGTAAAACTTAAGAATTCTCAGATTATCACTGTATAACAATCTACTCCATCCTATTTGACTATCCTACCATGAACTTAGTGAAAATAAACTCTTCCCCAGAACATGTACACACAATTTTAATTAATACTTGTCCTTTCACGCTGTTTAATACTTCTTTATCTGTTTCCCATTCCCTGGGTCAGAAATTGTTTCATATTCAGTTAATTCAACTAGTGACAAGTACTGCGTGTTCAAAGGCCTAACTGACAATTATTCTGTAAGAGTAAAAACCAAGCAATACAAACCTAAACCAACCTTGTAAAGGAATTAAACTCAAAACCCCAAAGGTCCTAAAATAGTGCTACCATTTTTAACAATTTTGACAAGAAAAACTGGCTCATGGCTTGCATTGAGTTAACCTCACAAATATAAGAACGAAGACTTAGAAAGCCAAATGAAGACTTAGAAAGCCAAATGAAGACTTAGAAAGCCAAATGAAGACTCATGTGGGTCTCTTTGTTATTAATATTTGTTTTTTTGTGTTTGTTCATGTAATTCAGTGGTATTTCATTCCTGTACTGATTATGTGGTTTGTCCTTGCATTTTCTTCTTTGCCTTCAGAGTTTTAGTTATACAATACTCAATAATTCTGAAATGTCTTGGACACAAACATCTCTATTCTTACATAATAAATATTTCTCAATTTTGTTATTTTACCTTCAGGTCAGAATTGGATAGATTAAATCTTAGGTCCTTAGCTATACTAATATATTTCTGATCATTGTTCTGGACCCAAAGCTTACTGTGATGTTTGATGCTGGGATGGTTCCAGTTGTCAAGTTGTCTATTTCAGAAACAGAGTGCTTATCTAAATCCCTAATAACACTTCAGGGATCCCTTTCATCTAAATCCCTAATAACACTTCAGGGATCCCTTTCATCTAAATCCCTAATAACACTTCAGGGATCCCTTTCATCTAAATCTCTAATAACACTTCAGGGATCCCTTTCATCTAAATCCCATATAACACTTCAGGGATCTCTTATCTGCATAACTGTAGAGAATAACTGTTTTACGTTAGTTGAACCACCAGTGTTCAATTTGTCAGACAGGTCATTAAGCAGAGACTCTGGACTAATTTCTATCACTAATGCTATTGGTTGATTATGCTTCAGTTTACCCTAGTATTTGATAGGTATTAATAATACCTTCCAATTCAGCTAGGCACCTAGCCCCTAAATTACTGACCTTTGCTGGAAGTCTGGCCAAGATACTATTTTAACTGTTGTTACAGACCTTGCTAATAGTTATACTGCGCATTAGCCTTTCCAGACTTGACTTCATTTTTAATTGTGACATTCCCACCACTGCCATACCACCCTGCAACTGTGTGAAGTTATTTGCATAATCTAACTCTGCCTTTTGGTTTTGTACAAAATCTTGCCTAATATGTCTGAAAAACTGAGGTTTTCAATTACTTAAATTTGCTGTATCAAGTCACAGTGACCTACCAATATAGGCAGCATCACCTGTCCTTTAGTGATGATACTCCTTCCACCTTTTCTCTGCAAATTTACCAAATCTGAAATTTCCATGGAATACTTATTAGATAACCATGAATATCTGAAACGCATGACACCGTCAGTGCACTATTTCTATTAAGGTCTGAAACACCTGTCTACCTATTCTAATATTTATCATGCTTCTGACTAAGTTACTACTGTATACAGTATTTCCTTTACTTTTATGCCTTACGTTTTCCTCAACCTTAGCAAAATTTGGCTGCCTATACACTGGGGATCAGTGTACCATGCCATGGGATAGACTCATGTCCCTATCTTGATTTTACTTTTGGTTGTGTGTATGGCATGGACCAACATGCAGCCTTGATGTGCCTGAATTTGTTGCACTTAAAGCACCTTGCATTCTGGAACCTACATTCTTATGCTTTATGGCAGTACTCACCATATCGTTTTAGCTTCGAAGTTCAAGATCTCTCCTAACTTTTTCAAATTTATCATCTCCACTCCTTGGTCCATATTTCACCATATCCTCCAGTGATTTGGCCTCCATGACCAAAATGAATTAATGAAAACCTGGCTCAAGTCTATTTATTGTAAGATCAGGGATTTCCGATTTTGAGATTCCCAGGTACATCCCCATCAATTTTAATTTCTCCAGACAACTGAGAATAAAAATGTCACTTCCCTGCACAACCTAATATAGGTCTCTCCATCAAGCTTTCCTCACAGGCAGGCTTCTCAATGATTATTTAGATGCATGTTGCAGATTCAAGTTGAAAACTGGATGATGTGGAAGCAGAACCAGATATGTGGATGGACAATTCCCTGACTAATTCTAAGATGAAACCCGGATCCAAATAAAACACGGATGAACCAATTATCCAGATTTTTCGGCAACAATCATTTTTTCGTAGTTTTTGCTGATATGCCGAAAATATGTATTTTATGGATAATTTTCATAAGACTTATGGCAAAATCGTAAGAGTTGGCAGGTCTGATATGGGTTTAAGGTTCAAACAAAGATAAAAAGAAACAAAAATTTGATATTTGTAAAATAAATGTCATTTCCCTAAAACATCCTATATTTGATTTTACCATAGTTATTTTTAAATACTTTATTTGCGATTTATTTTGGTCCAATTTTGGGGAAGACAAAAATCCCCCAAGTCAAATTTCTAGTCAACTTGGCCTGGGCAAACTAACTTTTATAAGACTTGCAAAGCTCTAGGTGTACATCGAACCAAAACGTCTGGAACTGTAGTCTTGACCTTGGTTTTGGGTTTGATGGTATTTGAGATGTTACATCAATTTCAAATGTCTTACAACATTTTGTTTACATAAATTTCAAATACGTGTCATACATGTCTGAGAATTGGCTTTAATCAATAACCCAAATGTCAACAGCTGTCATACTGGGATCCTGGTCTTGCCATAGGATCTATTCCTATCCCAAGGGACTTAGGCTGAGTCAAAATAAAACAAGCAGCTGATACTGGCTCCAGGATCAATCTCTAACCTTCAGGGACTTAACCCTAAGCTGTAACTAGGAAACTATAGATACCTATCATACAACTATATATACTATTACCCAGCATAAAAAAGACAAATTTACATACAACTGGATTTGACCACATTATCCTTACCCCTAAGTCACCTGGATAGTAGCTTTGAAACTAATACATATAAACCCTTCACCTACAGACTGGGCCTGACAAGAGAAAATTCACATTCCCTTGAGGCACCTACCCAGGAGGTTCATACTTCTTGACAGAGGTCAAAATGGGAAAGCATGGGAATACTATTTTAGAAACACAGAATTACAGTTTGATATGGGTCAATGATCACATGTGCCAATCATCATAAATACAAGACTAACAACTTACAAGTTGCAAAACAACAATTCAATCCTCTGCCCAACTCCTGTGGGAACTGATCCCAATTATATCACTTATTCACAACTAATGACTAGCCAAAATTGTATCATTAGGTTACATGTCTATATCATGAATAACATAGTAGGTTTTACATGACATACTCAAACTTAAAATTACATCATGGTTGATACAATACTATTCAGTCCCCAACCTAACAATCTCTGCCTTCAGAGCATGAATAACATTTTGAAAACCATTGTGTAGGTCTACAGACCACCTCAAATTATGACCCAAGGTTTCAAGTTTCTACAAAGCAAAGATGTGTGATGTTCAAAACAAGCAAATTACCAGTTTCTTTAGTATTCAACTGTAGAAAAAGTATCCCCATCCCGATGTCCCCAGCACCAGTGGAAAAGAGTACAATCTAGATCTGTTGTGGACATTTATAACCAACAATAATCATATCTCAAGGTTTAAAGTCTCTAACTTGAATGGCTTAGGAGGATATTTCAAATGCACGCATATCCAAATGAACACAATCACATAATTTCCAACTTTTTTTCCTGACGTATGGGGAAACAAAAAACCAAATGGTTTGCATAGCAATATCAGAATAAAATGGGGAAAACAAAAAGTTTAGAGAATGACCAAATGCTTTTAGTTTCAAAACTGTACTTCTGCATATGTAATTGTCTTTGTTGAGATCTGAGCACAGTTATGCTACTGATATAATTTTGTTAGATACTGTTAAGCTGTCCACTTCTCAATTTCACACCTCTGTTCCATCAACCACTTGTTCTGGGTCACTACTGCAAGAATGACCTGGACCTTTCGTCAAAGTATGTGGTCCTGAACTAAACTTTACGTGTAGAAACCATTATTTTCTTATTCGACTTACCATGACCATGATCTCTGACCTTTGGATGCCAGAGTCTAAAGTTTTATTTATTTCCCTAAGTGCAAGCCACCCACATTCTTTGGTCAAGAAACTTACTATAGATCAAAAGTTTTACTGAAAAGCTAATTTTTCTGTCACAGACCCTGAATTTATGATTGTCAAATCAACATACTTTTTCAATATCCCAAACGCAAGTCATCACAAAGTTTGGTCTATGTCTATGATGTAGAACTAATGTCATTGTGTGGATATCACACTTCTTCTTTCAGTCACAGCGATCCTGACCTTTGAACTTCTGACCCCAAAAGCAATAGGCTTGATGCAGAACTAATGTTAAAGAGAGAAATCATTTTCTACATAGTGTCAGTGATCTAAGAAAACACAAAATCTTAAAAATACAAAGTAAATAGCTGAATCTGAAAGCTCAGTCACATGGATGTTCAATACGCTCTAGACCAGAATACTATACATTACTAAATTCTTGAGTCTAACCTTGTCTATGCTAGATACCACTATTTGTTTTGCCATGCAAGACTACAATTCCATTGTATATACACCTTTCTACACCATCTTGTTAACCGTGTAAAATCTTTTGTATTGCTCTGAAGAATTTGTATTGCTTCGTCTTTTGTCTTTAAATTTACCTGTGAGGTTTTTTTTGGCACTGTGACAGCCTTGAGGTAGTTTTCATCAACATCCAAAAGAGCCTAAAAATATAAAACCATAGGAAAGAAGATAGAAACATTTGCCTCAAAAGATGGTATCAGAGAAATTATTTATCAAACAAAAATCATTTTATTCTTTAATGTTTATAGTTTATCAATTTTGGCAGTAGTTTATCTTTTATTTATACTCAATTTACAAACTTACCCATATTAAATATGACAAAGACAATAGTACTAAAATCTTGATATCTGGAATCATATATGTGCCTATTAATTCTAAACAGGAGATTAAAAAAAAACCTTTATGAAAGAACAGATGTGGCTTGAATAAAGAGGTACAGGTACAAGGCTTCTTCAGTTCAGATCCATATTGACTCATCATATACTCATAAGTGGTTGTCTGCCAACAATTTCACTGTACTACACTCACCGATAAGTGGTTGTCTGCCAACAATTTCAGTGTACTACAGTCAATGATAAGTGGTTGTCTGCCAACAATTTCAGTGTACTACGCTCACTGATAAATGGTTGTCTGCCAACAATTTCATTGTACTACACTCGCTGATAAGTGGTTGGATGCCAACAATTGCTTTAACTTCACCATACTACACTCACTAGGCAAAAAGCTGAAGGCAGATAATTTATAAATAGAAATATTAAGGTGACAAGCATAGACCAGAATATCATCCAATAAAGAAACTTAATTTTTTTTCTAGTAATGTATAATGTCACAAAAACTTAACCTATCATAATAACCTTGGGAGAACTATGACTACCTAACAAAACTTTGTGAGCTAAAATACATAACAAATTCATCTGACTACCTAACAAAACCTTGTGAGCTAAAATACATAACAAATTCATTTGACTACCTAACAACCTTGTGAGCTAAAATACATAAAAAATTCATTTGACTACCTAACAAAACCTTGTGACCTAAAATACATAACAAATTCATTTGACATGGAATTATTTCTTGATATGGACAGTAAATAACCAAATAAATCCAGGAAGAAAGGGTCAGAAATGTTATATCTTCCTGTAACTGTCTCAGGGGTAAAAACAATCAAGATCTCCCTCGACACAAAGCTTCTGTCCTTCTAAGACACCACTTCAATGCACACAATGAGTCTTATAGGTGGCCTTGAGTGGAAGTGTCCAGAGTAGACAATGATTTCATTATCAAGTTCTGTTCTTGTGATGAAAGAGGGAACCATCACGAGTGAAACTGATCCATCTTGTCAGAACTGCATGTAATTTGGGATCCCTTATAGGGCATTTATTTCACTGATAATGATCCTGCCTGCCATCGATAATGTAATGAGGAAGCATGTCTTGTATGAAAGGTGAGTCAATGACGCCCTTGAAAGCAGTTCAAATTGTGTTTTGTTCAACCAGGTTAGTATCCATGATAAGATCTACTTTGTACAATGTTTTTGGCAGTGTATAATCAAAGTTGGACAGGTCAGATAAGTCGTTTTGTCGGATATCCTCTCTTCGATAATAATGAAAGGTGTCAGCAATCATGGAGCAGTAACCTTTGATTGTACGTGGTACTTTTTCTTGTTGAAGAGTTAGTTATTTCGGGTACATGATGAGGTACGTGTTCATGTGTGCACTGCTGTGTGAAAATTTTCCATTTGTCTTTGCATGCTTTCAGACGACCTCCTTGCTTGAGTGATTCTCTCCATGACTGGTTATGAGAACTGTTTATTTCTGTGTAATATTATCTAGATGTGCAGGTTCAGTAGTTCTGGGTTGGGATGAAACCACTGTCAACATGATTGTTTGAGTAGATGAGGGAAATTCTGTTTTCCACAGAATTTCCATTGTGATATTGATGAGGTCATTTATCCATGACTTGTCCCATCTGAGTGGTGCAGTGAGGATAAGGCGACACTTTGATTCTCTTGCTATTGTATCACTTTTGCAATCAGAGGTGCTGGTATGCATTCAGGCCATTCCAATCAATGGATAGACTGCCAGGCTTTGGGATTCTGGACTGGTAAGATAATGGTTGAGAGTTTGGTATTCCACTTTGTCACAAACAGGAGCACCAATCGTTAGTCTCACTGGGTAAATATCTGAGTGAAAACAGGGATTGAGAGACCATTCCATCTGTATAAGTTGATTGCTCCAGGACAAAAGAATCTGATATTATGTTCAGACATCTAGTATTACGGTGAACTTGGCCATGGATTTGTTGTTGTTGACACCACTTTAGAAAGTCCCACAGCAGTATGCAAAGGTCTAGGGACTTGGTTTCACCTTGCCATTTGAGATAAATCACCACTGTAGAGTTGTCAGACAGAATGAGGGCTCCCTTTCTAGGTAAAATTTCCTGCCATCAGTGAAAGGCTTTCATAATGGCCTTCATCTCTAGTATATTGATATGTAGAAGCCGGTCCTGAGGAGACCACACTCCACTGGCTTCCCGAAAAGACAGTAGTAGGTGATCCCCCTCTCACCCTTATGTACTTGCATCTGTACAGACTGTGATCTCTGACAGTTGTACTTGCAGAGGTATATGCGCTGTGAGCCAAGTTAGGTTGCTCCAAGTCTGTTGATGGCACCCCATATTTGTGCAAATGACAAGTAATGGTCACATATTAAGCCGACCTAGGATGATGAGGTTTGCTGCTGTGTTGATCAAGCCTAAAAAGCAAAAGATCTCCCGTGCAGACAGTTTCCCTCAACAGTAACAAAGCCACCATGGTCCTGATTTTCAATGCACATTCCTGAGGTAGATGTTCTCTGTTTACCCAAGTGTTGAATTCCATACCTAGATGAACAAACTGTTGAGATGGTACTAGGTCAGATTTATCCTTGTTGACAAGGAAATGCAGATTTGCAAGCAAAGTAACAAGGGTTATCATGTCATGTTCTAATATATAACTCACCTTATATTTTTGCAGGATGTCATTCAAGTAACTTGACACTGGTACTTTAGAAATGGTCCGGACATGAGTCATAACATGGTTCAACAGACAAGTGAAGACTCAGGGACTAATGCTGAGTCCAAATGGAAGCGCTTGGAATTGATAAATGATGATAAGCAAATCACAGGAACCTCCTGGAAGCCTTGTGAACAGGACATGATGATATAAAGCTTTAAAGTCCACAATGATTACAAAGTTTCCCTCTTGAACAGCATTCAATTTCAAAATGTACCATGGTGTTTCCATAGAGAACCAAGGAGAGTGAATGAATTCATCGAGGGTACTTAAATCGATGACAGGGTGTAGAGTGCCGCTTGCCTCTGGGAGCAAGAAGAGTTTGGAATAAAATCCTAAAGGATTTATATTTTAAACAATTTATACCAACCTTTAGTCATTTATTTCTTGCTGCAAGGTGGTGGCATTGAATGGGTATGTGGCTCTGGGCAAAGAAGGTGTGTTGAAAGCAATACAGAGTCCTTTGGAAACAACTTTTTGGGTCCTTTGGTCATTGTGGCAAACCTTGTCCCATTCAGCCGCGATGAATTTGAAGCCATCCTCCTTCTCGGATATGTGGTATAGGCAGTGTGGAGATCATGTCATTATTGGACAGATGGAGGCAGTCATGTAGAGAAGCTTTGGCATAAGCGATCACTACCTCTATCTTTTATCCACTTTGGTTCACAAGAACTGCGGTTTTCAGCAGGAGGAACTCTGATAGGACAGATTGTCGGAGGTTTGTGTTCAAATCATGTCCACTGGTTCCTTTGGTTGATTTCCAGAAATGCCCCTGTATCAATGCTGCAGTTGTGGGGCAGGAAAATCTGGGGCAGGAAAATTTGTCTCCTTAGTGGCTTTTTTGCATACTTCGTTGATCTGGCCATTAGAAAGTTAAAACCAAATTAAAAGTTAAAACTCAAACACCAATTTCACAAATTTCACTTGACAAGGCTTACTTAATTGGTATTTATTTCTTAAAGTATTGCCATCAATTGGCATTACTAACATTTTAAATGATTAATATTTCATTGCATAGTTCTATTTACAGTGAACTAAAAAAGAAATTATAGAAAATTTAACAAAACATATGACTTCTCATTAAAAGTTGCAAATTTCATGATGTAGATTCAAACTTCTGGGAACTAACTGCTGTTTCTGATGACAAATTAGAAATATACAAGGGTTGACCAATTCTGGAGGTATATTTTTAATGAAAATAAGTGAAGTGAACAAATGTACATTTCAGACCTTAACTGGTGATGTTACTGCTAGAAAAGTGGCTGATATATCTCAGTTTTCCCACTAACTTGGGCCTGACAAGAAATCTTTATTTACATTCTCTTTGCAAATATTGATGAGATAGAAATTTGAAATTTTAAAAAGAATCCTGCAATTTTCAGACATAACAATTTAAATCTAAAACACATATTTATAGCAAAGACAAAAGCTACAGTTTAAGGATGACTAATCCACTTACAGTGGCATTTTTCTCGGACCATGCCATCTTACCATATTAAAGTGTTTGTCAAATGCAATGAGATATCCCTTGCAATACCCACGAACTGACACTGCACCTCTAACCACAACTAGAATCTGCAGTTTGTCTTTGACACAGTGGAAAAGAAGGCTAAGAGGACCTTTGGACACTCCATGCTCTGGAAAAAAAAATCATACTTTGTCAGAATTACAACTGGACACTCCATGCTCTGGAAAAAAAATCCTACTTTATGTCAGAAATACAACTGGACTCTCCATGCGTTTTATTGGGGACATTTATAAGTCATTTATCACTGCTTAGCTTAAATGTGAAACAACTGCATAGTATTTCTAGATATTTTTTA
Organism: Sinohyriopsis cumingii; assembly: GCA_028554795.2. NCBI lineage: Eukaryota > Metazoa > Mollusca > Bivalvia > Unionida > Unionidae > Sinohyriopsis > Sinohyriopsis cumingii. Next base: position 3,285,962 of record CM068826.1, on the reverse strand, counting down.
ACCAGCACTGCATAATAAAGTCAGTTGGAGCAAGAGACAGCTTATTATTATTCATGCCAACAAGTGAATGCTAATTAAGCAACCAGTAAAGGTACTGTTATTTATTCATAGGTAAGGTGCTTCATTTTTTGTGTACAAACTTTATAGCTTCTTATGCAATTGAGCAGATGATCACCATAATGTGTCATAATGTGGAAGGAATTAAAGATGGGTCCCAAAAGGGAGTTGAGTATTAATTTAATAATTTACTATAAATTTCAAGAATTTCAAAATAAAAATGCAGCATGTCATAAGCAATATCAAGGTTTTTTCTTCTTCAGGCAAATCCAATAATACTTGTTTGGGGGGATAGGCCTAACAGACAATTCACTTACAATACAAGAGGGGTCTGATCTAGATTTACAGAGGCAGAAGTTGTCTCGCTATTGGATTTTTTAAAAACACAACTCTGTTTAGTAAAGGCAATATGGCAAATTTAAAGAATAAAACCAATAAAAACTGACATAAAATAAAACCAATACAAATGACAGAAATTAGTAGATCTGTCTAGTTTGGCAAAGAAAACAGAATGCAAAAGAGACAGAGATTCATGGAATCAATCACAGAATAAGACATTCCCATGGGCCAAAAAATGAGAAAACAAAGCAACATTATTAGCTTTATGCATATGGTGTCACAACAGTCGTGCAATTGCAACCTAAGGAAAACTGCACTTGTAAAGTCAAACATAATCACATCATGTTATAGGGCTGTGGATGTTTAAAATAAAAAAAAAACTATAATGAAATTGATGAGTGTGATGGACGAAGGTCCAGCACTTAAGGATTTAGATTTAAAACTTGTAGTCAAATTTTTTAAAGTTGGTTGAAGAAAACAGTGAATTTAATATTGTGCATTGCTTAAAGATGAAAAAAAAAAACGAATATGATTATTTCTTTCTTCTTGCAGCATCTTGGACAATTTATTGATCAGAAATGGAATTTAGTTATAATAGATTAATACAGAAAAGAAAGTGTAGTCTCTCCCTTGATTCCTTCTAGCTGTACACAAAGTTAAAAATTGGCAAGATAAAGCATCGAAAATTGTTATAGTTATAACAACACAAATGAACACAATTATCAGTTATCAACTGTCTTAATATTTAATTCATTTATTATAATACTATTTCAGAATGAATGAGCATTAGCAATCTGGTGACATACATATTTGTGACAAAACAATACCCTTACTATCTTCTAATGACTGTAAGTCTTGGGACACAAAAACATAAATATTTCTTCATGTCCCAAGATTTATGAGCATTTAAAATTATAGCATTCTCGGTGTCCCAACACTTATTGATATAAAAAAAAAAAGTTATAAACTACTATGATTGTATAATTCAAATCCAAAGGATGTACTTCATTTAATGCAACTCAAAATCTTCAATGTACATGTGGTGATGTAAACATGCTATAGCTCAATGTGAGCGTTAAACCAATCAAATGTAATTACTGGTACATCGATACAATATTCTAATGCATTAATGCTTAAACAAAGAAAAATAAACTGAAGACAAAATGGATAGGTTACTGTTGTAAATGCTTGCAGCATCCCGCTAATGCTCAACTCGTCATCGATCAAATTATGCCCATTTGAATTGGGTAGAACTAATAAAGAAACATATGAAAATTAAATATATTTTTGACTTTTCAAACAAATTATATAAATTTATAACATTCACGTCATAATTCATGATGATAGTCCCTTAACAACCACGGTCATTTAAAACAAAAAAAATACATTGATGGATTAGTAGAAAAAAATGTTGATGGTGTACCTAGACTTAAAGTATATGAAAAAATTGTTTAAATTTTGTGTCCCAAGATTTATACGTCATACAAAATTACTTTTGAAAGTAATTTAGGGTGTCCCAAGACTTATAGTATCAGAAGACTTACAGTCATTAAGGTAATGGGTAAATTGTCATCAGTGTATAGGATTTACACATGGAGAACAATGGAAATTTTGATTAAATGAAGTCAAAACCAGTTTGAAATACACTTGTATATTGACAACTTACATTAGTAATACTTTTGTATCATAAAATCCATAACGCATGGGGTAAATGTACACATTACATACACTTGAGGAAACAATAAATCTGGGTACAGGTAACATGTTTGAAAATTACTGTATTAGCCATATTCCATTGGGAAATACATACATTAATATAAACACATCTATACATAAAAACAGTAGTTCTCATTGTATATACTAAATTCCATGGTCAACCAAGCATGGAATTCTCACCAGCATGTGGATGTTTAGCTGTTGTTTAAATGTACACATTACATACACTTGAGGAAACAATAAATCTGGGTACAGGTAACATGTTTGAAAATTACTGTATTAGCCATATTCCATTGGGAAATACATACATTAATATAAACACATCTATACATAAAAACAGTAGTTCTCATTGTATATACTAAATTCCATGGTCAACCAAGCATGGAATTCTCACCAGCATGTGGATGTTTAGCTGTTGTTTACATGATACATGTACTTAAATTGGCCTAGATTTTTGACGACTGAGACATCAAATGTCTACCTTCTTAATGGGGATACCAAAGCAAAAGTGGCTACTCATACAGAAATAAAAACCTGTCACCAAGTTTTGAATTAATTATGCACAAGAAAACTTGAACTTCTGTAAAGCACTCATAAATTTCAGAATGCACAGAGCAATGCATATAATTAAGATTATCTCAAGCATAACCCATATTTCAAACTAAATTAGAATTTAATTTTAAAAAATTATTTATTAAAATTAAATGCTTTTAGCAAAACGGGCAGGATGGGAGATAGCAACAGTTCTGTATTTTATGTAAGTTTGTTCTGTTTTAGCCTTGAGAGTTGTTCTTTCAAGAGATTGTAAATTTAATTTGCACTTTATGCTGTAGTTGGTAGCCATTGCAAGCATAAACAAAGTTATATTTTTCCTGCCAAAGAAAAACTAAACTCGCAAAACACAATAAATATTTTCCAATCACCGACAAATTTGGAAATTTCAACAATCAATCAGATTTCATTGTTTTTATACAAGTTTGGTGCTGACTTCTTTTCACGAAGGATGCATTGTTTTTCATAAATGATTGCTACTGACTTTTGATGAAGAGTGCATGTGTTACTGAAGTCGCTGTAAAAAATGACTTTCAAGGACTTAGACATCTGCCCATTTATTAATGCAACACCAGCATTAAAGCCTGGCTGAAGCATCAAATAGAGCAAAGTATGACTGGGAAATGACATCTTGTTGACACAAACTATAAGAAAATAAAGAATTTGTTCAATCTGGGACCAAGGGTTTCTGTCGATTGTACAGTTACATTTTTATATTGACATCGACATAAGTATGATAAATTTGGTAGTAATAATAGACCATGGAACCAGGACTTAGTATTTTCATCAATACAGCCAGCTGTGAACATAAGTGATGTAGATATAAATAAGTGATGTCGATATAAATGGGTATTTCTTTATCAGATTAATGATAATGTGATCAATAATGATGTAACTCAGAAAAACAAACTATGGATAAGTTTCTTGTTTGGGGTATCTAGTTACATACATGCCAACCCATGGTGAGGAAAAAGTGCAATCAAAGTGGACAGAAAGAATAATCTGAGCAGAAAAAAAGTAATCCACATATAGCATAATACAATTCAATGAGCATATGTACAAAATGATTTATTTACCCATCTGGTCTTTTAATATCAATTACTGCTTCAAGTTTTCTTATATAGCACTTTGAGGTTTAAAAAGCAACAGACTCTCATACTGCATTTCAAAATACTTTGTACCAGCTGAGACCATGAATGTTTTGCACACCAGTAGAGCATTAAGTGCTGGGTTAGAGCCTGGATCTGAATTCAGTTTTATTTTTGTTAACAATACTGAACAGTCTCTCACAGTCAGCATTAGAATGGTAATGAACCAATATTCCTTTCATAACCTGACAAAGAAGAGGAAATTTATATCTTCAAGATATTGGGTCTTTTAGCTGGGAAATAAGGTGCCATAGCACATCATCTCTGTCCACATGAAGTACGTTGTCAGTAGAATGACAACTTCATACTTCAGGAGTTCTTCTAATTTATCAGCAGCCTTTCCTGCAGCAAGGTGTATCATATGACAGGGCCAACCTAATATGTACACTGATGGAGACATTTTTCAAAATATAGAATACAACTCCTTTATGAATTCCAGTCATCACTGATGCATTATCTGCTGAAAACCCAAAACAGTTCTGCCAAATTATGTATATTCAAAGCATTATTAAGCACACAAAAAATGTTTTCTCTAGTGGAATCTACTTTTAATTCTGGTAATGAAAGAAGAGCACTTTGGCTTGCCCTTTTCATTGTCAAAGTCTCTTACACAGACTGAGTACAACTTTTTGTCATCATAATCACTACTCCTGTCTGCTGCAATATAAAAGGCCCAATTTTCATGGCTTTTACAATTTTAAGTGAATTATCTTCTGCTAAACACCTAACAATATTAGATGATTTTGTTCTTGCACATGCATATTTTCTGCAATTTTGGAATCAGGAAACATCTGTTTGAACAAAGGACCAACGTAGTCTTCTACCGCTATGGATGATTGGTGTTGAATTTGGTATATAATGCCTCTGTATTTATAAAATTCTTGACCACAATTTAGTTCTGCTGTAAAAAGAAGTTACCTTAGTACAGGAGTAAGTAAAACGAGCTAATTCAAGGTTTCTTAGTTTTACCAACATGACCAATATTAAAATCCTTTCTGCACAGCCTGCAATAGGCATGAAGCTGAACTAGAATGGAACGCTGTATTGTGTAATTCATATATTCATCTTTGAATCAGTTTTTTGCTTTTTTCAATCCATCTATGAAATTATTTGAAAAACATTTTTGCTCAAACACACACATCGACTAGAATATATCTGACTTGACTTTTAGCACCAAATACCTACAGACTGTTTATGTACCAGATATGAATTAGAACAAAGAATATACAAGCGAAGATTAAAAATTAGAAAACCAGTCTGTTCTTCTGTTCTTTCCTAACTAAGCCATACAGCTGCTATAAATAGAAACCGAGGTCAAAATTTTTGAAGTAGAAACCAGCATGTTTCTTGGAAGTAGGGCAGCTGTTATAAATAGAACACAATAATGTTAGGAAAGTGCATGTAAGTCTACATACAAGCATACTCTTGTCGTAGTTACGCAGAAGCTGTCTTTTCTAGAACATGGTCTGTTGGATTAATGTGATGTTAATAAAAATGAGAAAACAAATTATAATTTTTTTGGGGAGGGGGATATACAGAAAATGCATAATCCAAATACATTTACACGGAAGGTGTAATGAAAAATGCATAACGATTACGCCAAAAGCCTAATGGTTGGCATGTATGTAGCTGTCAGAAAGTTGATAGATGAGAAGACTGTCAACAACAAAAGAAAACTGTTTGATCAGGGATGGTCCTGACTTTTAAAAAGCTGTCGCCAAAAAAATCGCCAACCTCAATATTTTGTCGCCAATTTTCAAAAAGTGTCGCCAAAAAAAGTAGTGTACAGTTTTCCAAGTGTTAATTTAGTCTATTAATGTAACAGGCAATGAAAATTACAAAAGATGGATTAGTTAATACTTTAATTACAACAAGCATTAACAAAATGTTACAAAGTGTTACATGAGGATCCGTCGCGATTTTAGGGCTGCCCACTTGTTGAATGCAGTTTCAAAGTCTAATTTTTCACATCTGTACATGCTGATTCTCATTAATTCTCGAGAGATGAGATGCAGAGCTTATTTCTGATGTCAGTTTTTATGAGGTTCATCTTACTGAATCCACGTTCACAGTCCTCAGTGCTGACAGGTGACACTAGTAGTCTCTCAGCAGACCCCCCCCCTTTTATGGTTAGCTTCACAAAGCTTGTAGCGAATTTCTTCCTAAATCCCAAGAATGATCACTGAATGCTGTATAAATTTTCACAACAAGAAAAATATGATCTCCATTCCCACGAATGAAACTTACACGAGTCAACACCTGGCAATATTGGACCGTATATATAAGCATAAATTCACACCCAATTTAGGGATTCTTTCACTCCTGTATTTTGAGAAATAAATAATTATTATTAATTATGCAAAACTGTTCTTTTTTTTGCTATTTCTTGTTGCGGAGTTTAAGTCTCTGCAGCCGTAACACGGGACTGATGGCAAAAAGAAAAGATCAATGAGTAAAATGCTGCACTGGCGACAGATGTAATTGTGATTGAGATTTTTTCCATTTGCTTTGTATTTATACACAGTAGTCAGTACTTCAAAGGTTATCAGTTTTCTATGAAGGTTCAGCAAAACTATTGTATTGGTATATGTATAAAAAAAAAACAGAAGGATTAGCTATTCAATTAATTGTATCTGTTCTATTCGCGTCTTCAGAAGTCGGTCAGTTGTAGGTATAGTGCTGTAGCATGATTGACTGTATCGCAGCATACAGTACTCAGCCCAGATGTCAGCAGAAGCAGATTATGATGTAACAATGCACTGTAAAGATGGGGTTGTCAATAAGAACAAAGGATCGTTTGTGTAACAGATTGATTCCAATGCATTGCTTAATCAAGTTTGTGGCTTCCTTTCGTTCTGCCTTTTAATTTATCCAGTCCAAATCCATGATTGTATGTACAAATTAAATAACCAAAAAGTATGTCGCCAAAAAAATCGCCAGATGGGATATTTTTGTCGCCAATAAGAAAAAAAAATCGCAATTTGCGACATTGGCGAAGCCCAGGACGATCCCTGTTGATCATCTTTATTTGCTGGTCAAAAATAAATTAAAATAAGTCTGCATAAGCATGACTGATTTTGATTTACAACTCTTGTATACAGTAAGGAACATGTATTGACTAATTTTCAAAATAGAAATATTGGGGACAGTTGCAGTAACTTGCCAAGCAAATGGAAAAATCTGTGTGTGTGTTAAAGCTGGTTGCCTGGGACAACATTGGATTTTCACTATTTTGTACCCCTGACTATAGAGAATATTTTGTTAGCACACTGACACCTTTTCAACCAATGATCAGCTGACTACCCGTTAGAAGATTTGCGACTGTCAAAACAAGTTACTAAAAGATTGTCATCAAAGTAAGTAATTCCTCAGCAGCGTACCAAGTTGTGCACAAGACTTAAAAATGAGATAATTCATTTTTACTTTCATTGTTAACTATAAGTTATAAACACCTGTAACTTTACTGCAGCATGATTAAATCAATATTGTTCTCTAATTGTATTTATTCAGGTTTTTCAACGCAAGGTAACTGTTAATTATCATTATATTCGTGTACAGTGTGTACAAATTGTCATAAATTAGCACGATAACACCATTTATAAAAAAAAGTTCCATTACTGCAACACTATTTGATTTTGCATCTTACTTTCCATTAATGTAAATACATTTGATCTCCGCATTTTCTTCCTTCTAGTCTCATCCTTCGGTCCCTCTGCATTCCGACTCTTGATTACCGCCTCTCTGGCCTGAGCGGCAGCTTTATGAGCAACTAGACCTGTATACTGGGGTTTGCTTGGCCTTTTTTGTCTTTGGCTCTCCGAGTCTTTCCCTTGCATAAAACTTTCATATTGTGCTATATTATTGTATAGTTTAGCTCGTGGACAAGGTATTTTTGGGTATGCTGCGTAAAGGGATTTCAAAGGATTAAATTTGGGCGATGTAAGGTCTAGTTCCTCACTAGAACTTGTTGAAGAATTAGAAGACGTAGATTTTTCTCTGGGCGCAGCCATCTTGAAATTTCCCGCTTTGAGGTATGAGGTAAATAGCATTTACTGTATCGAACAAAGATAAGGTTGATGTAATTCTGTTCGATTTATATGTTTCGAATTTTCACTAATCATCAACACAAAGGCAATACTATATTTAATACCAAACGGGGTAAAAAGTAGGACAGTAAATACGAAACAAACTTGTGAATCAGTAAGTATATGTATCCACAGCAACAACAGACGCCATTTCCTTAACTTCAAAATGCCCAAGCAAGGAAAGAAAGGGAAAAAAGGAAAGAAGGGGAAGAAAAGTGGAAAGGGAAAGGGGGGTGACGATGGACCTCCTGAAGGACAGGAAAAGCCAGCTACTCCTGAGCCAACAGAAAAAGAAATTTTATTACAGCAGGAGTATGTATAAGTAATCTTCACAATACACCGCTGTCGGGCTTTTCTGCGCATCTTAGGTTTCCGTCACCAATATTGGAGCAAAACGCATACCGAATTCGACCAATTTGCGAAAATAAATTACTACAATGCTTACCATTTGAAAAGCGGCAATTGTCACCAGAACACTCTGGTCCAAATAATACTAATTTTGGACACCAGGGATACTTACCTTGTGTTTTCAAGACTCGCGAAATGTCGGTCTGTTTTGCGCATGGCTTTGAAAAGATGTAATGTTAATGCATCGGGCTATGGAAATGAAACACATGACTCTGGATTTTTTCTGTCAGCATTTCAGCCAAGGAACTAGGTCGGTTTATAGCTGTTTTTACAAAATTCAACATACTAATTAATAGCAAGAGATGTTAAGTAACAAAACCGAGCTATAGTACAAGTTACATAGCTCATGTACACAGTTCAAGCTACTTTATACACTACAGATGTCATTTTGGAGAATCTGATTACGCATACCTTTAAATGGTGTTTATTCACTTTATTGTCCATCCAAATTCCATTGAAGATTATTGTATAAAATCCTTGAAAGTACTTAACAACAAATTCAGTAATAATGTACTTTGACATTTTTAGGCATAGTCAAGCAAGTGGCTTGGTCGTGCTATGACATAAGAGGGAACACACCTGCAGTAGGGAAAAAGTTGTACTACAAACCATAAACAGAGTCATGACAATGTTGTCATTTATAAACAAGCCTGGAGAAACACTGGCAGGCAAAAATTGGCACACAAGTCCAATAAATTGGAGGCAATTATGTAACTTCTTGTATATCTTCTGTATGGTATGTCATATCTTTTATTTCAATTGGTACATAATACCTATTTTTCACAAACAAGTATATGCTTTCATACTCTTAAAAGACTAGAAAGACGGCTGGCAATTCCGATCTATTTTAGTTAAATTTTACATCATGCTAAATTATCATTTTGAAGAAATGTAATAAAAGAGGTCACAGAAATGCTTAATCACGTGAATTTGGAGGCCAATTTTTTATCTGGGATGCAGAAAATCACTTAGGCAGGAGTCTTCTGTATGCATGTAATAGGTGGGTGGCAAAATTCAAAGACTTGCCAGTCCTGATTCAGCCACCTGCTTAGTGGAAAAATATGTTGATCAATTAGCTGTGTTGATATTTACAACGACAGAATTCGACCGCTCCAGTGGCCTAGTGGTTAAAGTGTCCGCCTCGGATTCTGGAGGTTGTTGGTTTGATTACCGGCTGAGTCATACCAAAGGCTTTTAAAAATGGAACTAACAGCTGCCTTGCTTGGTGTTTGGCTTTAAGAGGTTGTAATGTTTATAATGTCTCATTTTTGGAAAAAAATTTACTAAAGTATTTAGAAATAGACTATAAGCCTGGGAATTTCTTGAGAAGTGGCAAGTTGACATGTGGGATAACAGACGATAAAGTAGGTGTCAGACAACTTCTTGCAAAATTAGAAATGTAGATTAAGATGCAGTATTGTTTTTTGGTAAAGATTTCTATCTTTAAAATAATGTATTTATTTTTAAGATTCTAAAGATAAATATTAAATAGGTTTTTTCTGGGTTACAAGTTCAAGAAGGTCACTGAGTGGGTCATCATGTGGACATTTAGAAATAAAATGTGGGATATTGTTATACACTTTATGAATATCACTTTCCTTAATTAAAGGGCAATCATTCTGTCTTGATACAAATTGGATTTAAGACCAAAAAACCAACACATGATCCAATGTTTACAGAAATGACGTATCTTTGTGCAAAATAACCTGGTGCACAGAATAGGCCAATACGGTTGTATATCATAGAGTTATCATTTATAGACATAAAGTACACATCAGCATAGTTACATACCACCTATACTGATCTTAAAAAAACAAACATGAGTTGTTGTTTAGAAGAAATAGTGCCAAGATTTTGCAGCTTATTTTATTTGTCAAAAGAACATTAATTCCTATGTAAATAATTATAAATTATCATAAAATCAGCTGTTGTTTGGTGTCATTTATCAAACTTCATAAGTTCTGGTGTTTTTAAAACTGCTCACTTCTATGTAGGCATTATTGGAATGCAGATTATTAAGATTAAGTAAGATTTATTTACTTCCAAAATTTAAGACCTTTACAATGTGCACAACTACACACCTCCAAAATGAAGATTTGACAACGGAAGTCCTCCAGGTAGCATCTGCAATTTGACACCTTGCAAAAATCAGAGTAAGACACTTTCTTAAATAGTTGTGTTTAGTTTAAAATTACTTCCAAGAGATATATTAGATTGACATCAGTAAGTTATGAAAATTAACAAAGTACATGTATTGGGGCCTTGTGTTTGGAACTAATTTGATGCTTTTAACATGTAGATGTGACCTTAGAGTTGGTCAGCAGAGATATAATTTTCAAAATTGCAATAAGAATCACCAGATAGCAGAGTCGAATAGGAATTGTCTTGGTTTGAGAGAAGACCTTTAAAACTGAGGGAAAAAAGATAAAAAGGGGTCTGATGATAAATACATTTAAATAATAAGGTATTATGTTCATGATAACAACCAAGAAATTAACAACTTGAGTGTGACATGTATCATCATAACAAATGTGCAGACAAGTTCGATTTTTAAAACTAAATTATTTTTAATGGTCAAGATGATTGCTGTAAATTATTTCCTCATCACTTGTTTAACTTACCAGGTATTAACATTGAGGACATGGGAATAAGATTAAGGAAAATCAATGGTGTTTACCATAAGAAATGTATATTTTCTGTAAATTCTTTAAGGGCAATTAGTATGAAATGAAGAAAGGATAATTGAGTGAAATTGTTTGAAAGTAAAAGTAATTGCCTCAAGAAAATATGTAGAATAGCATCAGATTGAGCATTGTCTTTGTGATTTGTTAATACCATCACCTCAATATCCAAACATTAAAAAAAAAACTTTTCTCTCAGTGAGGATAATTTGTGCACCAATGAAAAGTATCCTTTTCCTTGTCCAGATCATTAATCCCCCTATTGTCAAGACTGTCTGGTAAACAAGATGTTGCACTGTATCTTTGGCTTGCCAACAAAGAACACTTTCATGATAATGTGTCAGTGTTTTTTTTTTTTTACAAATTAATAGTTCTGGTTGTTTTATGCTGGTGCTTATTTTATTTTTATTTTTAAATGCTGTCAGCTTGTTCATTATTTACATGCACTGCCATTGGTATTAAGCATGAACAGTAGCAGCCCTAAATTTCATTTTTTATAAGTCTTGACAAGTTCACCAGACATGGTAGACTTTGCATGCAGTGTTACTGTTAATGTCATTTGTAACAAACTGTACTGACATTTGTAACATTCATATACTCAACAATGTTATTTGACCAACTAGGCAGATAATCGCTTATAGATATTTGTGTGGTTACCTTGACCAATAGTCTAGGAGATGATGATATTTGACTAGTTAGCCAATAGAATAGCTGTAAACTATGTTACCACTTCCCACTGGAAGAATAGCAACATGCTATTGTAAAGCTAGCTGGAAAAATATCTGTATGATATCTGCATGACACTGTTACAACATCAGTTTCATGCATCTGACTTCATTTGTAACCAATTTTTCTGTTTGCTGATCATTGCTCAGTTCCATTTTTGTCTCATTAAGTCTTCTTTCTAAATAATATTCTGGCATTTAGCCTGAGGAAAACCATCACTTTTTTATACTCTTGATAATTACCAGAAGATATTACAAAGCCTGTCCTCTGTGACCTCTCCACATCTTAACCTTCTCAAATTATGTGTGGAAAAGAAAACTAAAAACTACTAAATACAAGTGCAAGAAAAATATAAATTACTTGGTTCAGATATGTCACAGTATTTAAAGTCAGTCGTGGAAATTTAGAGCATTATTGTTTTTTAATTTATATCATTACTAGTGCTTTTTTAGGATGCATATGGTTGGCCAGATCAGTACAGCTGTACCTCAGCTGCTGCTACCATTTCTGATAGCAAATCAGTCAAATGGCCCATAGCTATGTTGCCAGCTAAATGGTCAAATAGTTCACATTTATTTTGCCAGCTAGCCAGTCATTTAAATAATCACTTTCACTGACCAGATGTTGCACCCATGAGATTGAGTTGTCAGTAACTGCTATTATCAGTTAAGGACATGAAAACCTGGACCGTTTCAGCAACCCCATCCCTTAATGCAGTTCTACATTCACTCTACTAATTTGTCAAAGATACCCTGACTCCCAGAGCTCTTTACCCCACTTTAAAATTCACTTTATAGGTTTGTGTCAAGTTGATCAATGCACATGTCATAAACCTGGATCTCTGTTCATAGAGGTCCTTTTGCTTGATAAACAAATATAGGATTTTACAAAAGATTGAAGTTAGTTGATTTATTTCATAAATTGTATTTGAAATGAGGACAAATATAAGATTATATTTATCACATGATAAACAAAACCTTTATGTGGTGAACTACAGAATGGTTTGATGAAATTATACCATAATACATTTGGATGCCTAGTGTTCATTACACCTTTGCCAGACATAATTTTATGCGTTACATGATTTATTGTTATTAACATATATGTGTTATATACAGAAGAATTACGATGTGTGTATATTAACATGAATAGCATGGTAGTCATGTGATAAATACCAATCATAATCAGGGCCATAAATCTTGTTTTGACAGATATTATTCTAATTTTCTCTCTCGAAGAACTGATGTACTCATAATCCTCTGTCACTGGATGCCCAGTGTTTCTAATTAAGAGTAGACTTTTTGTCAAAGTATAAAGTACTTTAGTGATTTGATAACCAAGTGTTTTTTTTTTGTGAGCTAAGTGTCTTTCTGAAGGACACACTGAGGCAACAGCTGTCCTGGACTTGCCTGGATGGGTATTGAATCCAGGATTACGAGTTCAATGCTCTACCAAGTGGGCTACCATGATGTTAAGTAAGAATCATTTAAAGATCCAAAGAACAATTTGTCTATTTATTGTTTCTTTTATAGGTTAACTGAAGTTACACAGAAACTTGAAGATGCTAAAAGAAGAGTTGATGAACTGTATCCTTGCAACATAAATTGATTTTACTTGAATGAAAGTCATGCCAATAATCATTTACTGTTTTCTGTAATACCTCATTTATGATTCTTTTTATATTTTTTCTTAGAAACTATATGAGGATTAGCTGTTATACTTAACATATTGTACAAAGTAAGCCATGTTGTAATTTGGATTAGATTATCCTTTATACATGTCAGCCATAAGGTAAGGTGCATTATGTTTTGATGTCATCCATCCAACTGTTGCCAATTTTATTTCTTTAACTTGAGTTCTTGACCATCTGCATATACCAATACTTGTGGATGACTTGCACATGTAATATGGATTGATTTCATGGAATGAAATGTCAAGGGCCCAGGTTACTATCACTGAAAGAAAAAAAGTTTTTTCTGAACAATAATAACAGTTGTACAGCAAATACCAGGACCAGACTTTTTGATGGTTTGCACTTGTCTGTTATTATCTCCTAATTTGACACTTGCAGGGAGCTTCAGTGTATTGTATTATTGTGTTACACAAAACTAACATTTTTTTAAAGTTTTTAAGTTCAAATTTATGCTCTCAACATTCAGTCACTTGGTAAATTTTAAAGCTGAAGGGTTTGAGGTTAAAAGGTGATGTTTAAGGATGCAACATTTAACAAAGTTTCCAAACATGTACAAAGTTGACAATAACTGAAACAATGCTGATTAATCAAACAATTAAAAAGCCAACTTTTGCCCCCATGTGCCAGTTAGACTTATTGAACAGCTGACTGCTGTGATAATGTGCATACTGTAACTCAATAATTTGTGATTGCTTCATTTGCTGTCTGTCCTTGACTTCTTATTATGACAGGATTCAGGATGCAAAATACCTTTATTGAATATATCTGACAATTTAGGTGAAACTAAATTATAAATCCAAAAGAGAATACAACCAGATGTACTGTTTGGACATGGGGTACTTTTGTTGGATCTATAGAGACTAAGAAACTGATGGCTAGATTTATATGCTACAGCTACACTGTTTTGATCATTACGAGCTAACAGAATAAGGTTTTACAAAAGTACAACTGTGTCACAGCTGATATTGAGGTTACATATAATTACTCTTTATCCCACAAACTCTTTTGCATTACAATCTGATTTCATGTCACAATTGCTTTTAGATTTATGGCATGTGTCATTTACATGATTATTTGGCATTATTTAGTTTGATGTATTAGCCTTTCATTGCATGATAAATGTCACAATACTTTCTTAACTGAACTCAGACGTAAAGAGAATGACTGGCTTCAGCAGGAGGCAAATAAAGTGAGAGCTGAAAGTGTAAGTGAAATTTTTTATTAATCGCTATTTCATCTGTTCCTCAAAATTATAAAGTAGTAAGTTTTAGATGCTTTTGTTCATTCACATTTGCAGCGATTTGTTGCAATTTTATAAATGAAAAATAATACAGTTTGCATTAATAGATTTTTAGAATTGAAAATTATGTAGTTATTGCTCAATCAGTACAGACCTAGAAGGGGTTAATGGACTAGTAGGGGTTGATTGTAAGTTGAGTTTCAGTTAAGATAACATATTTTTCAGTGAACAACAAGAACTTGAGTATTCTAAGTAAAATGAAATTTTGTCAAAATCCATTTTGCATGTAGAGAAAATCTCTGATCTGTGCCTGAAAGTGTTGCAGCAGAAAAAGATGAATATGTTGATGAGAAGTCTGGAGAGTCATTGCAAAAAGAAATGCATTTGGTACAGGAATACTGTGATAAGGGATCTCAGGGACATATAGTGATCATTTTTTATACAGGGGTATGATTTTGAGAAGTGGTCATTTGTGTTTAAAATCAATAATTTTTCAGTTTTTCAATGTCAATTTAAGCCAGAAAAAGGGGATCAACTGCCCCCCCCCCCCCCCCTTCCCACTAGATTGATTGGTCTCTTCCCATTCCTACCAGATCTACTACCAGAAAAAATTGCATGGTTAAATGTGTAAACATATTCACTTCATAGAGACTACACACTTGTAGCTGGTAGATGTATTAAAGATGAAAAATACTCTAAACTGCATGAAACTGTCTGCAATACATGTTTCTGACTCAACTTTAAACTTCTGTAAATATTGAAACAACTGAATACTGGAACTACCATTCATGAAAACATGAATATTAGGGAGGGTGGTATGCAGAGGTGGACAATTCTCAGAACTGATTATATTTACTGCTCATTACATTGTAGAAAACCATCCTAAACATGATACAAATACAAGTATTAAAGGTACTTGCTTATAAGTCAGGTTCAACTGTAAATGGTATAGATCCAGATCTACTATTGCACATTGTACTGGCAGATCTGAGTTTATGCAGTTGTTAGAAGTAACAGTAGAACAAACAATATGGACCCTCATCTGCTGGCACATTATGTGACGGCTGATCAGGGTTTATGTTGTTTGTGGTGTGACTTGACATATATGCAAGTATATACAATAAGTGCAGTGGAATAAATGATGAAATATAGGGGATGGCAGTGAAATAGATACATAACTCAATGAGCAAACAAATTCCTGACAAGTTTAAACTTTGATAAATACTTGTATCAAAATGCTGATGACAGTATGCAAATAACACATGAAGTATTAGTTGACATACCATATTTGTCTGATGATGAGTCACTTCTGGATGATTTTCCCTGGTCCTTCTGCCTGTACAAAGGTTTGGCAAATATTTAGATCAATATCTTGTTTGAGTATAAACCTACACTCTGCGTTCTGAAAAATTAATTAGACTGGCATCCAGGGATTATCATAGGAAACTGACTTATGCAGATATCTCTCTTGACTAAGGACTGCCTTACCTTGGCTGTCACAAAACCTTATCCACACCAAACCAAGAATATTACATTCCTGCTAAGAATATAAATGTGAAAAGCCTCATTTGCTTGCAGCTTTTAGGATAAAACTGCTTTTATAACATACTTTGGATGTAAACATACATAAAAGATATTATCAATCGAATTTGAACTCTATTTATTTCAGCATGAATACATGAGCTACATGGAGAAAAAGACAACACAGCGACAAACAACCATCATCACTCTCAGTGATCACAATAAACAGGAGATTAGAAATATTCAGTTGCAGAAAGAAGTTATGGAGGAAGAATTTGATGAAAAGGAGAAGAGTATGTACTAAAACTATTTTTATTAAGGAAATACTTGAACTCATTCGGCCCCAGAGGTTTTTGTCGTTTTTACCTGAAATGTGCATAGGAAAGACATTTGGGCGGCTATTTCTGAATACATCATAATACATTGGCTTTCAACTGATTTTCCATGAGACTAATGCCTAGTTGTATTAGAAACATCATTTTCCATTGGTTATTTTGCTTGTGCATGAGCAGAAGGGTAAAAGTTGGAGTTCTTTTTTTAATTTTTTAATTTGTTTTTATTTTTTTGCTTAATGGACCCATCATTTTCGTATGGAGACTGCAATTTATTCCAAATGCCCACCTTATCCTAGTTTTTGCAAAGTTCTCCTGTGTGCAGTTAAGACCGGTATGCCTTAGATGTAAGGCCAAACGGTCTAAAACCCAGACACAAAATCGCATTCCAATCTCGTGCGAATTTTGGGTGTAAAAAAAAACAGGTAAAAAAAATTAGGTTTTTCTCTCTGTATTTTGTAGTGCAACTAGAACTTCCAGATTATTTGATATCATTTTAGAGCTATATCTGTCTGCTTTTTTTTAATACCACCCACATTGGTGTATCTTAAATGACCTTGATGCTGCAGAGCTTGGAAGTAGGGTACATCCTAATCATGCCTACAGATGGGATCAGGGCCAAATCGATTAAGTTATGTTTATTGTGTAGCAATTTTCATGGATTGAATGGTTAATATTCAAGACAAAAAGTCAGCGGAACATACAAATCATCAATACCGTAGATGTTACTTCTATAACAGGCAAATACAGGCATTAGCATACCAGTACTAATACAAAAATTGATTCTATGATAAATCAGTGAAACAAGATACCCACAAAAATAAATTTATTCCAAGTAAATAGGTTTGCATGACATCTTGTTCTGTTTGTTGTAGCTCATATTACCATTGCATAATAACTACCCTTGGCTAATGGAAGACACTTTTCTCTTCAAGGCAGAAGGCTGCTTAAATAATTTACTTCCAGAAGTAGCTTATAAAGAGTTAGAAAATTCCATTGTCTGGGAGCTTGGAACAACTTAAAATTAACCTTGCCTGCTCTGCTGTTGCATGATCCAAAAACCTTGCAAAGTCAAGAGAAAAAGAAAAATGGGTTACCGTGACCTACTTTTGCTTGTGGTGAGTAGTAAGCACCAAGATTAGTACACCCATTATGTTTTATGATGAGAGATGATGTGAGACTGAGCTAAATGCAATAAATTAAAGTAAGTATAAAAAGTAGGTCAGTGTAACCTACCTGCATCCATGTTGAATAGTAACCTCCAAACTTTATGACTGTGCATATAACAATGTCTGGAACACTGAGCTGAGTGCAAAAGCCTAATGTTGATACATACAGTGATGATAACATCAGAAAAGTGATCTGTGTGTTTCATGTACCACATATACTCATTTCTAACTACAAACCACACAGAACCAGTCTGTCATCACATAATGTGCCAGCAGATCTGGGTCTGTGCAGTTTGTTAGGAGTAATCAGCAGAGCAAACAAGATCAACCCTGCTCAGCAGGTGCATTATGTTACTGCAGATCTGCATCTTTGTTGTTTGCAGTTTGCCTCAATTTATAAGTGAGTAAATACTGTATGCTTTGTGGGCAAGACAGAGATTATTCACCTAGAAGGTCACGGTTTTCTCAGAGATTGCTTTTAATACTTAGTAACAACATTTCAGGATGGGGTACATGTATTAATAAGAAAAAATTAGGTCGGTAGTGTAAATTGATTTATTTTTGTTCTTTTGCAAACATTTACCATGCAACTAACCCCTAACTTATGCAGTAGTTGCAATCCCAAGAGTAGTTGTATAACTCAATGTTTTTGGGTTTCACTACCTTGAATTTTCTTTGAAAAATACATAATTCAGTCAATTTTAATACCATTTATTTTAACTGTTTATGAATCTAAATTTTTTGTTTGAGACAATTTCATTATGTTGTAGTTTTCACCAAAACAATTACATAAAAATAATTAATATTAAATCACATTAACACAAAATTCATATGAGTCAAATAGCCAGCACCATACCTGTATGTACTTGCCTGTAAGTTTACTACAACTGCAAACTACACAGACATAGATGTGCCAGAAGATCTGGATCTATACAGTGTAATCAGTACAAAAACAAGTAGACCCTCATCTGTTGGTGCATTATGCAATGGCAGATCTAGGTCTGTGTTTTTTGCAGTTGGATTCAGTTTATAGGTGAGTATATGTAGTACTTTTGTTTTTGGTACATAAATTTGTGGATATGGAACAATATACTATTATTTCCACAGAATGATCTTTCTTCATTGGGTTTTTAAATTCCTGGATTGTTGTACACTATGAAAAATAGCGAATATTAAGTATCAAAGATATATTCAATCAAATCCATGTACTCTTTACTATCTTTTGTTTCTATTTTCAGCTCTGAAGACCATGCTTCTGGAGAAACAAAATCTTCTCACCAAAACAAAGCAAGAATTGAATGAGCTTGGAGAATACCAGGTAAGAGATACTGTTACAACTTTATTGTCTTAAACTAAGTAAACATGAAAAAGCAAAGACAAGTTTTTATAAATTATTTCCTAAAGTACAGAGTAAGAATTACCTAAAGTATGTTGAATGGAATCCTAAGCAGTCCTAAATGTTCTATCAAATCCAAAAGTATCGAGTAATCTGAATGGGTTCCAGTGGTATTGCAAATTATGCCCTATAGTGTACTGATGTATGAACAGTACAGAAGAATCACTATATAATCCTAAAACGTCTTTAATTGAATTCACAGTAATTCTGTAACAGCTATTGAATATCCAATAAGTTTCCAAATTCATAGTAATTCCATGACAGCTATTAAATATCCAAACATCTTTAAGTGAATTAACAGTATTTCCATGACACCCATTATTCCAGTTAATCTGAATATTTTGAGCATTGTAATTCCAACTAATGAATAAATAAAATAAATGAATCCTGTTAATGAATAACTTCCAAGACAGGTGTTTGCTACTAAGAATGCCTAATCCTATATAATTCTCTTATATACATCTCTAAAACATAATAAAAAATGGCACATATTCTTAATCTCAACTATAAACAATACCATATGTTTTTACACTAACTAATGAGAATTAGGTCAGGCTGATCTTTCAGAAACACCCATGACCTTTCATTCACATCATATGTTGTTTACTTAGTAGATTTATTAGTACTACTCAACCTTGAAACGTATGAGTGGCTCTACATACTTTTACAAGAATGACCTCTTCTTTAAAGAGCAATCTTTAACATATTTAAGATCACAGAGAAAATTAAGACTTAAAATATTATTAACTAAATGACCCATACTAACTATAATCATGACTGATAATACATATTGTATCGATATAGATAGCAATACTTTATTTATTGAAGGATAAGCACATACTTTATAATGACCTAACATTCCAATTGTTTTAACAAAAGTTTGGCAAATATAAATTATATCTTTGTCTGATGAGCCATCCCCTAATTTTTGACAAATTTTTAGATTGGCTTCCTGGTTTAATCATGGGAGAAATACTATAAATAATTTTTTTCAGAGCTGTTATCATTACTTTTGCTAAAACCAGAGCAATTAATGATGAGTGCATCACAAATGGCCCAGCTCACTAAAATTTGCCCCAATGGTCATTTAACAGGTGAATTTGTGGTGGGAAACCAAAGTTGGGAAAAGTCAAACATTCATGTGCCACATCTCCAAATGAGGATGTGGAATGCTTGAAATCCACACTCTTCAGGTACTCATTAATATAAGCAATATCCTGTGTAAAGAAATGAAGTTAATCAACAAGGCTATAACTCTGTCCAAAATGGAGTAAACACCATACAAGACAATTCTGGGTCTATGGAAAGAAGTTTTGCATCAAATATTTATCAGAACATGTTGAATGGTTCTTGAGTAATGTTGATATAAAGTTCACTGACTCTATCCAAGATGGACGTAGCAAGATAAAACCATAAAAGGCACATTTAGGTCTCTGAAACAATGCTCATACCAAACTGCATCAGAGTATGTTGAATGGTTTTGAGATGTCTTGATTACAAGCAAGATAGAAGGTGAATATTTTAACTTAATTACTAAGGGCCATAACTCTATGCAGAATGGAGTTGATGAAATAAAACTCAGTAAAGGCACATCTAGGTCTATGAGAAAATGTTCATGTCAGATTGCATCAGAATGTTGAATGGTTCTTTGAGTGTTACCGGTTAGAAGCAACATCACATGGGAATATTTTTAAAAAATTATCAAGTGCAATAACTACCCCCACCCCCACCAAAATGGAAATGACTATAGAAGAAGTCACAGAAGGCACATATAGGCCATTGAGACAGTATCCACATCAAACTGCATCAGAGTATTTTGAACGGTTCCTGAACTATGCTGGTTACAATGATCTGATGTAGTGGAAATTTAAAATCTATAGAAATATGGCAGTGAAAAGATGAAACATTCAAAATCACACCTGTGTGTGATAGTCAATTCATCTATTGCATTGCATCTAATAATGTGCAAAGATTGCTGAATTTTGGTGTTAAGACACAGACAAATGGACAGACAGAAAATGTGTTCCTAATTAAACTTTATTGAGACAATCAACATTTCGAATGATGTGTTGTAGTATCAGACAAATATTTTTATTCATTTATTATAGAAACAACTTGTTTTCAGTAAAGGCACTTTGGAAAAAGATTAAATTATGGTGCATGATGCAAGTTTAGAAACGTAGAAAGGTACATGTAAGCAAGTAATACAGATGTGTATGAATTCTACAATTCTGGTTGTTCCCATTACTATGGGTATGTAACTCAGTTAATACAAGTTGTTGATATGGGTTGTAAATATGGCAATTTAAATATAATATTGATTGTTGATTGTTAGGATATTGTCAAAAAATATCATGATGTCTAAGATGATTAAACAGGTAAATGACTTTTAAAATTGTCTTTTGATTAGCACACACAAGGCCCTTGATTCTGATGTTGTTTTCGTTTTATAATTTAAAGTGTATGAATGTTGGTTTAAAGAAGACGTACAAATGAAAGTAGAAATTAATATATGATTTGGAGAGAATATTTTTGCTATAAATTGTTGTTCGCACAGATTAAAATTATATGTCCCTTACATAAATATCAAAGCTTTCACCATCTTTGAATGAGGATTGAGATAAAAAAAACCTTGATATGTGGAATCCAAGGTGAAGGATATGAAACACAAAATGGTTGATGGGTTAATATGCCAGTTTGTTTTAGGATTATGTTTTTACAAAAAATAAAATAAAATGTCATAACTAAGGCAGTGTTTCTTGTGTGTTCCCCAGAAACTTCAAACTGAGCAGCTGAATAATATCAAAGAACTGGAAAAGGAGGTGATGAATCTGAGATCCAAGCATGCAGAGACAATCCAACAACTGAAAGCCAAGTTTTTACGAGAGAAGCGGGAGTACCAGCAGGACTCGGAGAATAGGATTCATGTGCTGGAGAAGAAAGCAAACAAGGTAGGAGGGCATGATGCAACAACTACTTTGTTTTAGTTCTGCTTGTGCAAGTCTTCAGTTGATCATATTTGCATATGATTTCCACTACTCAAGTAAGGTTCATTAGATTCTGTTTTTTGTTTTCCACATTTTTGTTGGTTATAGTAATAATATCATTAAGAATCATGTTGAAAATATTTTCCAATATGTGCAGGCAGTTTGGAACTTGTTACATCTGCTATGTGCCAGCAGTTTTGAAGGCATTATGTCTATTATGTGCCAGCAGTTTGGAAGGCATTATGTATATTATGTGCCAGCAGTTGGAAGGCATTAGGTCTAGTATGTGCCAGCAGTTTGGAAGGTATTATGTCTATTATGTGCCAGCAGTTTGGAAGGTGTTATGTCTATTATGTGCCAGCAGTTTGGAAGGTGTTATGTCTATTATGTGCCAGCAGTTTGGAAGGCATTATGTCTATTATGTGCCAGCAGTTTGGAAGGCATTATGTCTATTATGTGCCAGCAATTTGGAAGGTGTTATGTCTATTATATGAGAATCTTAATATCAGATATAAAGTTCTCCTGGCATTATCATTTGGCAGAAACATCAATTCTGTTTGGACACATACTGTAAATCACAAATATTTTGTCCAGCAAGAAACTTTTCTCGCTGAAGAAAGATTTTAAAAACTTGTATGGGTCATCCTTGGTGAATCAATATATTCTCTTATTCTTCTTATTGTATTCCTCTTTTGTTCTTTTTTAAAATATCAATTCTGTCAGCCTAAAAATGTAGAATAGTGCGTACTCTAGTCTTGATTGCACACGTGGTGTTATGTTGACATATTGCCAGTCAAGGTATTGTTGCATTTATGTAATGCATGGCTTTAGTTGTATGTGTTTTATGTTTGTTTGCATTATAGTTGTTTTATGTGCTGCTGTATTACATGTTATGTGACTTATCTAGATTTGTTATAATGATACTGTTTGTGTTATATTTTGATTCAACCAAATACAATTATTATTATTATTATTATTATTATTATTATTACTATTATTATTATTATTATTATGTTAGAGTTTTCAAGGACTCAGAAAATATTTTTTAAAATATTTACAGGAAGCCATATGATGTAGCACTGAATATTTCCAATCCAAAATAATTAATGAAATTCTTTATGATTTTGAATTTGCTAGATTTACTAGATTTGATGCAGTTAATTTTATTGACATTTTTTAAATGTTTAATATTTTTTAAAGATTTTAAAGAAATATTAATAAACAGACATTTTAAACTAATTGTATCAAAACTTTGTTTTTTCTTCTGTAGGAGGCCATTATGTGTTTGACAGACCACACAAATAAAATAAAACTTGAAAATAGGCAACTGAGAAAGGAACTTTTGGAATTAATTCGTAAAACAAGGGCACTTCAGGGACACAAGCTTGAGCTAGAGGAACAACGAAAACAGTTGCTTCGAGAGCAACAATATTCTGAAGATTTGAAGAAACTTCGAACAACACGACAGCATAAAGTCTTCAAAACATTTGGACTTTTAGATGATGGAGATAATAATGAAAATGAAAACACTTTGTTTGAAAGTGGATGAGGTTACAAGATTTTATCAAAAGAACAACTAGTGAAAACAGCCCTTGCATTTCTCTCATTGTAATGCTAACAAAACTTTGCTTCTTAGTGTTATTTACAGCGAATATAAGAACTGTCATCTAATTTTATACTTCCAAAGAAAGTTTTTGTACTACAAAATAATAATGCTGAACTGTGTGAATGAAATTAAAACTTCTTGTATTCTCTTCTTTTATTGAGAAAGCTGATGATAAGATTGAATCCCCACAACATATCATTGATTCAAGGTTGAAATGGTTTTTGAAGCAGTCATTGTACGTTATATGACACAGTATTTAAAGATAAGCAATGAAGACTCCCTGCTTGCCAAAGGTGCTTGCCTTATTAAAGGTAAATCATGCATTAAGCTTGTACAATACTTGATTGTTTTACATCCAGAAATTATGCAAACCATACGAAATTGCTTTCCATGGTGGTTGACTTATCAAAAGACTACTTAAACTGTTAACATTCAGGAATTATATAAATCATTTACTTTGGAAAATAAACCAGCCTAGTTTACAAATCTCCTTAATCTGATTGTGTATTGACTTTTTGTTTATAACAGTAAGATATTAATTTAAAAGATGTGCTTTGTGTAGACCATGTTACAGCATGTCATCATATAACTTGCCTAATTAACTTCATATTTAATAAAGCTTAATTTTCAACTTATGCATTTGTTTTTTGTATATGATTCATTTCTGCAAACAACTTTGAAATGGTAAAAGAAATTTGTTTCTACTTTCGAAACAATTCTTTTACCATTTTTAAGTTGATGTTGTTAAACCTATTATAGGGGCCCCGAGTGGCCGAGTGGTCTAAAGCGCTGTCCGTTACGGATCACTGCCATCTCACCTCTGTCTGCGTGGGTTCGAGTCTCGGGTTCGGCCAATGTGGGTATGTGAGAAAGCTTGCCAGTAGCTTCTCGTGGGTCGGTGGTTCTTTCCGGGGTTTTCCCGGGTTCTTCCTCCACCAGTAATACTGGCCGCCATGTATAGCCGTGTGCTGAAAAATGGCATTAAACACTACAACAACAACAACAACAACAACAATTAAACCTATTATAAGCTGGCCATGTGTTTATGAGTAAACTTCTACCTTAAATACAGACTTGCTGTGATGGGATGAACATACAGTCCAAAATATCCTACTGCAAGAATAGTAGGTCAAAATGACCTTGCTCTCAACATATCATTTACCACTGCAAAAAGTAGGTCACAGTGACCTTTGTTCCTTAATGATAGAAAATAGAGTGTAAAACAATTATAGTTTCCTAAAAGAAACCTTGCTGTATGGTGTACATGCCAGAAAATAGATCTGATTTTAGAGCTAACTTTAAAGGAAAACAATAAATAAAAGTCCATTAGACCCTGATATTTTATTATGGCATTCTGCAAGACATTTTTACCTGTGATTTTTAAAATTACACTATAGCTTTACTATGTTGCAAGGAAAAACATAAAACCACAAATGATTTTACTGCTGATATATATTTTTACAGAAAAGCTTGAACAAGAAATTTGTATGTAGTTAATATATGCCCCTGTATATTTCTGTATTTAACAAGACCTGTGTTTGCAAAACTTGTGTGTCCCCAACAGCAGCCACAGAAGATAACTGGTCAATTAAAAAAGTTTAACAACATAACATTTAATTAGGTCATGCACCATATAACATGTCTATCATATTTTATTTGATGATATCAATCAATATCTTTGTATTGTGACACCAAGATTTTGACCAGAACATTTAACGTATGCCTGAATAAACAAAATGGAACGAAAACCTGATCCAATATCTTCAAGTGTATGCAAATGAATTATTGTAGGTCAAGTAGAGTGATGTCTGAGTAATTAGGATAATAAGATACCTCTGACAAAATGAACTTACAGGTGGACAGACTGTATCAAAGTGCAGTGGTTTCTGTAAAATTATATTGGACCTTATTGTAACCTCGAGCTTTAAGTAGGTGACGATGACATGTATATCAAAATATTTTAGCAAAATATATCTTATATATGAAATTTACTTTTCTGTGAGCTTGATCTCAGGGTAAGTTAGGAAGCTTAACTTCAAACCTTCTACTTTTGATGAACGCCTGGATAGATTTTATTAAAATGTCTACATTCCTTCAAATCTTGTACTCATTACATACAAGCGATAGGTGACAAGCATATAATAATTTTCCTATGCAAAGACCTTGACCTATGATGTACCCTTGATAATTTCATTCAAATATGTTTACAGTTGAAAAATTACAGAATGGAAAAAAATTTGCTCATTAATCATGCTTTACCTTTCAATGACTTTGACATTCAAGCTGTGTTACCTAACAGAAAATCTTCTTATGAAGGTAGAGAGATCTGGGGTTTGAAGCAAATTCATAATCTTATATTAAATCCACTCATGACCAAACAAATTCTTTTAGGTAAGAAACAAGAGTACTGCAAGAGACACTTGATATGCCTATCTTGTGACTTTTTCTACTAATGACCTTTGAGCTTGGTACTTGTCTGTTGTTTGATAAGACATGGATCTGTTGGGTTGAAAACTGTGTGTGTGTGTGTGTGTGTGTGTGTGATTTGGATTTTCAATATGGCTTTAACAACTTTTCAGTCATATCGCTACGATGTCTGCAGTGTAACAGTTTATAGTGATGTCTAGCACTGGGGCATCATGCTGCAGACATGTAGCATGATGTCCCACCCAGTCACATTATCCTGACACCAGGCTGACCAGTCCTAACACTAACCTCTTGATGCCGAGTGCGAAGCGAGGTAGCTGTTAGTACCATTTTTGTAAGATTTTGGTATGACTCGGCTGGGGATCGAACCTACGACCTCCTGCATCCGAGGCGGACACTCTAACCACTAGGCCACTGGAGCGGTGGGGTTCAAAAGTAACAACCTGTATAACAAAACATGTCATTGATAGTGCCCCTTGTTGTGACCTTGACATTGAGGCGGGAAGGTTGGGGATATACCTATGAATACATTAGACACTGTCAAACCAAAATATAATTTTTCATTTTTTTCATTTCTTCCATAACCTGGATGGTCATAGTGGTGCCACGGATGACTTTGCAATGATCTCTTTCCATTTTGCCTAGTTCTCTTCTGCTCTTTAGGACTTTGCAGAATCCATGCCTGTCCATTCTTTGATGTTATCTTCCAATCTCTTCTTCTGTCTGCCTTGTTATCTCTTTGGTCTCACTGTGCCCTGTAGGATTACCTTTGACAGGCCAGATGAGCATGAAGTGTGACCATACTTTGTTTACGTTTATTTATGTGGTGAGCAGATCATCATATGGTCCAACTGCACCTTGGATTCTAATGCACACCTCCTCATCAGAGATGTAGT
Organism: Sinohyriopsis cumingii; assembly: GCA_028554795.2. NCBI lineage: Eukaryota > Metazoa > Mollusca > Bivalvia > Unionida > Unionidae > Sinohyriopsis > Sinohyriopsis cumingii. The sequence continues at coordinate 3,258,983 of CM068826.1, read as the reverse complement.
CTGAGACCCTTCTATGGTGTGAGGCATGGATTCTTCTCTCTAGTTCTGCTGTAGGGTCTATGTCTCACATGCATACAGGAATATGGGCACATTGAATGAGTCAATAAGCTTGATCCTGGACCCAAGAGTGACATTGGTCTCCTTCCATATATGTTTCAGCCTAGCCAGTGCAGTAGTTGTCTGTGCAATCATAGAAAGAAGCTTCATCAGAGGTTATAGCACATATACATTTGAATATTGTCACTGTGCCCAGCTTCTGTCCATTTGCTCTTATTTCCTTTTGGATGCCACTTGAGTTGTTTGTCATTAGCTTGGTCTTTTCAGCTCTGATCTCCATCCCATACCTTAGTGATGCTTGGTTGAGATGGTTCTCATAGGTTTCCAGTTCTTGTTCATTTCCTGCTAATCCATTGATATCGTCAGCAAAAAGCACAGGTTGGTGATTGTTTTGTCTCCAACACTGACACTGCCCTCATGGCCTTCCAAGGCACTGGCCATGATCCTTTCCAGGCAGATTCCCTTTCTTAGGAAGAGTAATGACCAGAGACTGGATGCATGGGGTGGGTCATTCTCCTGTTTGCCAGATTCTGTTGCAGATTGTTGTGAGGATATCCATCATGGAGGTTCCTCCTGCTTTAACAAGATCTGCTGGTATAATGTCACCCTAGCTGACTTCCCTTTATTTAGTTTCTATACTGCAGCCTCTACTTCTTCCAAGAGGAGCGGGTGGTCAAATTCTGTTGTGGACAGTGGGAAGTTTAGTACAGCTTGGTGTTGAGAAGTCTGCTAGATGTATAGCTCTGAACAGTACTCCATCCAGCCATTAAGAATCACCTGATCTTCTGTGAGATTCTTACCAGCTGTGTCTTGGAACATTGTAGCTTTCCTCTGGGTCTCTGTTGTCAGGTTTTTCACCAACTGGTATGCCTTTTTGCTCCTATTCTGGTTGAAAATATACAAAAGGCTTAAATCTCATTAAAATATCTTCATTGGTGTAAACATGTACATTTTAAACCCTTAAATGGGTAGAGGTCACTGATTTACATTTTCTTGTGCTGTGGCATTAAACTTGAGGTAGGGAGCATGAATGTAGTATGCAACACTCCATTTACACATGATATATAATTGATTCTGCTTCATCAAAGTATCCTTCACTGGTTCAAAAATTATTCCCCATACAAAGATACCAGTCAAGAGAATTATATTTTCACTAGCTGTGACCTTAACCTTGAGGTAACGGGAATGGCTATTGTACCATAATACATCAAGTCCAACTGCAAACTGCACGGACCCAGATCTGCCATCACATGTGCTAGCAGATCTAGGTCTGTGCAGTTTGTTAGGAGTAATCAGTAGAACAAACAACATAGACCCTGATCTGCAGGTGCAATATGCTATGGCAGATCAAGATCTTTGTTGTTTGCAGTTTGACACAACTTATAAGCAAGTATATATGATGTGGCATACTGTCAAGTAATAATCTATGCTGGGGTAAAGTTTCATACAAATCTGAAGAAGAAAAAAATATGTATATGACAACTTTTTCTATAACTTGACAGACTTTACTGAGATCAGAAGAACATGTTTAGCTGTTATTTTCCTATGCTTTTGAGAGTTATGTCCCTTGACAGACGTAACTGAATTCAGGTGAATATGTTGTACAGAGTTAGATCTATTTCTTTTCTTCATCAGTTGTAATGTTCTACTGTATTTTCAAACATAAATACATTCTTCCAGTTATTACTCCTAATCTACTTGCACAACTCAGAGGGTGGTATCATTATTTGTCCTGTGACACATTTCAAGTCAAGTCAAAAGTTTAAACAAGATAATTTTCTTATGCTCTATTAGTGAATAGAAGCTCACAAGGTATCACATGAACCCACATTGCAAATTGGTAGAAAATGGTAAAAACATAGGAAATTATGTCCTACATGTGATTTCTAAACAATTTTTCATAAGCTCTTACTGGTACGTCATAATAACCATGTTTTTTGTGTACAACAAACCTTTACCCCAAGATGCATCCAGACTGCAAGTTTGGTCTTAAAAAGTGCATTGATGGTAGCTAAGACTGAAAATAACTGCTAGACAAAGGAATCTACTGCCCACTTTTAAAAGCTTAGGTATAATAAAACAAACATGCCCAAGTGGGCCTGATATCGTTCAGTTGCATAGTTCAAATACATCAGCTTGTTAATGCAAAGTCACAATCATATTAAAATGCAGAGGGAAAAGAACAGCTTGGAGAACATAGTACCTATCTTGTCAATCTTTGTGTCTTTCATCTTCTTTCCTATACCATATATATCTTGGATCAGTTTCTTGGCATAAAATGGGTATCATTTATACATTGTCTCCAGGATCACTCCCAATGTCTTAGGATTTGGCCATTGCTCATAATTTAAAAGCCATTCCTAGCTCCACTCTTAAAGTACAGTGTACTTACTTCATATTAAAAGGAGCTAACCTGTACAGTCAGCATGGATTCCTGTGTCTGTTGTTACACCCCCACATCCCAGGGCCCTACCTCTGAACTCATAACTTTAAAACCATTGTGAGCTGTACCCAAGGAAGTTGCAGTAGACTTATGATTAAGCCACTCGACACATGACCAGAAGATTGCAAAATCAAGTCCCACTTTCTGGTTAACATGGGTCCACTACAGAATTTCTCAGGAGAATTTTTCAGGTCATGAGTTTCTTTGCTTGAGGTAACTAAATTGAGAAGTGTTTCAGTGTTGTGTTATTATATTGAAAACTAAAATGATACAAAATGTACATTTCAATTAATTTGTGAGTGATGACAACAAAGATATTTGATGCTTTAAATTAATGCAAAATAGAAGTGACTACATATAAAAACAAATGTTTCAGGTGCTTTAATATTGTGATATTAGCAACTGTCAAACTCATTTTAATTTGTCACACTTGCTTTACAAATATTGAAGAATTACAAATGTATTTAAGTTTGTAGCAATATTTTTTAGCAAGAAATATGTGTAAGCAACATAATGACATAAATTAAACAAAAAATTATAACTGCTTTCAGAGATGCTTTCAGTTCTATAACCAAAGGTTACATTTTATTATTAGTAAATTTATTCAGTTTGTTTCCTTAGTAAAAAAAAAAAGGATTTTTGTGTACATCATTACTCCTGTCTAAGAGTCTGGGAAGCTTACCATTGGTATTTTACAAGTCTAACTTATAAATGAAACCTTTTATATTATAATATTATCTAATTGTGTTACTCATTTTACTGGCATTGTAATTTTTGCTTAGTTTATAAAAAGTTCATTGTAACCCCTCATGTCTTTACTTTTTATGACTTGTTCTATTGAAACATATGCATCTTGTATTCTAAAAAAAAATGTGTATGTTTTAAACTTATTTTCTGCATGAGGACAAACTCTGCATAACTCTACACCTGTGATGCTAAATAGTCCTCATCACAGGTTACTTCCTTTGCTTTACTCAATAAACCTGGCTCAATAGTATGCTTTCTGTTGAAATTTCATCTTCCATTGCTGTTCATTGTGTTTATTATGGAAACAAATACTTCAAGGTTTCTCAAGTCTTTGAATCTTCATCTATATTTGATGGCACATTAGCATCAGTGGTCTAATACTGCATGGCTCCTGGGCCTGGATGATTTGCTCCAAAGTTGGTCAAGTTCTGTTCAGCAGTGTTTTTAGAAAAAGCTGTATAATGTTTTTTCTACTTTTACTAATGGCAGCCAAATTTGCTATCAGAACAGCATCATTTGCACAAATCTGAAAGGTGTTCAAGCTGTGACGCTTTCCACCAATTTTGATCAAAGTTTGTTAAATGGTGTTGTATAAGTTGTTTAAGGTTTTTATAGCAATAGCTACTGCTGCTGTATCTAACGACAGATTGTCATCATTTGGATACACTTAAAAGCCTTTCATGCCAGAATGTTCTCTGTAATTTTTTGAACAAATTGAGTATTTTTCTTAAAGATTTGTTTCAAGTATTGTCTAATTGTTAGCTAGAGCAGCCAAATTCGATGACATATTCACACTGTTGATATGAATTTGAAATTCCTTTTCACTAGAATGCATTGTCAAAATTGGTAAATTTCTGCTGACTGGTTTCTGATAAGTAATGTTTAAAGTTGTTCTGTTGTAATACATGTAATGGACAGATTGGTATCATTAGCACAAAACTGAAGATCCATCTAGGACAGAAAGCTGCCACATTTGGTCAAATTCTGTTAAGCAATTTTAAATCAGCCATTTAATTTTTAAAAAATAATGGTAACCATATTTAATGTTGGATCAACATTATCAAACAAACCCATCAAATTTCAAGTTTGAGCGAAATATGTTGCCAAGAGTGAACATAGGTTATTGTTGTTGTTATTGTTGCCAGGTTTAACGCCATTTTCCAGCACACGAAAGGCTATACGTGGTGGCCAGTATTAATGATGGAGGATAAACCCGGGAAATCCCCAAAAAGAACCACCAACCATTGAGAAGCTACTGGCAAGCTTTCTCACATACCCACACTGGCCGAACCCAAGACTCGAACCCACGCAGACAGAGGTGAGATGGCAGTGATCCATAATGGAGAGTGCTTTAGACCACTTAAGGCCCCGAACATAGGTTATATTCAATGAGCTCTACTGATGTTGCAATTTGAAAGGAAAACATGTTCCTGCAAAATTTGTATGGAAAGCAAGCTGTCTTGTTTTGGGAATAGCTGTCAAGATAGAGATAAAAGTGGGGGAGTGCACCAGTGTAGAGGAGATTCAAAATATGAGTGCAAAAGTAAAGATATAGTGTTGAATTATGGAACTGTGAATAGACTTCAACTGTGGCCACATTCAGCTGTTATTTTTTTGTGAGAAGTCAATATAAATACTTTTAACTTACGGACGAAATACTGTGTATATTCATAGAGCCAAACTGTGGAGTGATATTCGGATAGAATACAAGTGGGAAAACTGAACTTCATGAGTTCCTAATGAAGTGCAATGATATAACTGAACAATTAAAAGAAAGCAGAATAATAGGACTTGAATCAGTTTCTCAGTTTCTATTAATCTTATTTTATTCAACAATTTACATATTTTTATCATCATGTGAGCTAGTGTTAGTGTGAATGTGTGAGTGCATTATTAATGTTATATGTCAATAAATGTAATATTTTTGGTGTATTTTCCATTGTTTGTCTTCATCCTTTGAGTGATTATTGCCTCCCAAACATTCACCCTCCCCATCTTAAGTATTTGACTAAGTGAGGAGACTTCCCATATCTTAAGTATTTGACTAAGTGAGGGGACCTCCCCTAGCTAAAGTATTTGACAAGGTGAGGGGACCTCTGCTATATTAAGTATTTGACTAATTGAGGGGACCTCCCCTATCTTAAGTATTTGACTAGGTGAGGGACCTCCCCTATCTTAAGTACCTGACTAAGTGAGGGGACCTTCCTATCTTAAGTATCTAAGTGAGGTGACCTCCCCTATCTGAAGTATTTGACTGAGGGGACCTTAAGTGAGGTGACCTCCCTATCTTAAGTATTTAACTAAGTGAGGAGACCTTAAGTGAGGTGACCTCCCTATCTTAAGTATTTGACTAAGTGAGGGGAGCTCATGATGCTCATCATATAAACAAATTTGAATGAAATTAACAACAGGATGCTTTTCTGTCAAATTGATAAAAATTCTGCTCAGCAGTTTGTGTGAAGTTGTTAGAGTTCCATTTTTAGTAATGTTAGCCCATTTCATAGCAGATCAATTTAATTTGGAAGTCCTTCATGCAAGGATATTTCTGTCAGATTTTCGACAAATTCTGTTGAGAAGTTTTGAGAAACTGCTTAAAGCTATTTCTGTTTTTAATAATGATGATTATATTTGACGGTGGACCATCATGTGCAAGACCATCATGTCAAATAGCTTTTCATCAACTACGGCCTAATTTTGTTTAGCAGTTTATGGTAAGTCATTCAATGTTTTATCTATTTTTATCAATGATGGACACTTTTGACAGTGGATGATCATCATTAGACAGTGTATGATCATCATTAGACAGTGTATGATCATTATTAGACAGTGTATGATCATCATTAAACAGTGGATGATCATCATTTGACAATGGATGATCGTCATTGGACAGTGGATGACTGACCATCATTTGACGGTGGATGATCATCATTAGACAGTGGATGATCATTATTTTAACAAATTTGAAAGAGCTTTATAAAAAGATGTTTTTCACCAAATCTGGTCAAATTTTGTCAATCAGTTTTTAAGAAATCGTCAAAAGGTATTTATATTTTTAATGGTGATTAGCATTATTTGCACAAATCTGAAAGATCTTCATACCAGGATGCTTTCTTATTTTTCAAATTCTGATAAGCAGTTTTTGAAAAGACGTAAACAGCAAGTGTGAATAGACAATACATCATAGATGATGAAGGAAGGACCAAACCATAAGCTTGCCTGGCCATATGGCCTGATCATCCAAAAATGTGATCACAGGTTTATATCTAGAGTTCACTAGTATATGAACTCATTCTGAGACTTCTTGGTGGTATGTTGGTTTCTATGTCCTCAGTAATGCATTTGTATGAACAAAAAGCAAAAAGCAAACAAATGAGATGAAATAATTTTATTTAGATCTATGAAAAGAACAAATTATATAACACTTACTTTATGTCCTAACAAGTATGATTTGAGAAAGAAGACTATCAGCAGCACACAACCAACTTTTAGACATGAATATCTGAATACAACAAATTAAATGTGAATTAAATAGGTACTGCCAAATTCATTTAAATCTGAATCTTGTTTTTTAAATTATAATAAGAACGAATGTGTATATTGTAAAGAAAATATCTTTGTTGCAAAGTACACCAATTGGAGGGTACAAATTGCCACATTGTATCACAATCACACTATAAAAATAAGCTGAAGGTAAAAAGCATACCTTTTCAAGGACTACTCCATTTAAGTGGAAAAGTGATACCACCTATTTTGATCCCTATGATAGGCATACAAATTATACTAGTATCCTACTAGTTACACATAAGCTTATTGGGTTTTATGTAATGTTATCATTTTGAAACCCTGTATTTATGAAATAAATTACCTCATAAATGCAATTCCTTTGACCAAAATTTGGATTACAGTGCATTGTGAATCTCTTAGCTGCAACTTCTGATTATGCAGATGCAACTGACAGTCTTCTAGTAGTTGCAGTTACCTCCCTTGTATTGAAAGTGTTTTGTGCCAACCAACAGAAATGTCAGTCTTGTTTAATTAAAATCTAGCCTTCTTGTGGGGGGGGGGGGGAGAGGTACAATTTCCAATGATAAGAAACTATACAGTAAATCATTTCTATATATAATGTCATTTCATAAATTTAGATCAAATGTGGAATATTTGAAGTTGTCCATCATTTTTTTGTACCGACTTATATATATTTCCAGATCTTGATATCACACACCATACTTGAATAATTCTTCACAGAAATAATGTACTTTATATCCCGATAATTCACCAATCATATGCCCAGCATTCTGCTTATGAGGTACATGTAATAAACATCCTTTTGATGGATGATTAATTCATCAGAACATGCTAGTTAAGTGTTTTACCAGTAATCCATTTTTGACCATTTTACAGTATGCATAAAATAACTGGATAAAATTAAAATTGTCCTTTGTAGCAATAAATATATCATACTGGTAGGGGTGTATATTTTTTTCAACAAAGAATGACCCTGACTATTGATCTTCTGACGTAAGTCAGGAGGCTTCCACCTTACTTCATATGCAAAACCAGACCATGAACCTTTAGAACAAGGAAATCAAGCTCAAGCTAAAAGTCCCATAACTCTGACAATTTATAACTTTATTCAGAATAAAGTATAAAGTGGCACTCTACAATTTCATATTTTAGCACGTGGTTAGAATTTTAAAGAAAAAGAATTTCCTTGGTTTTCCTCACTGGTTATACTGGCTACTAAAAAAAGATCTTGTATACCTCAGGTCCTGTTAAAAGAACTTTTAACTCCCTTCATTTCTGGTGTGCGGTTTATGAGTGTAATTTGGTTATTGAGTATACAGCTGGCCTTACTTAAGATGTATACCTATATAAAAAAACTGCTAGCTCCACATGGTCATTTTTACTTCCTGGATTTCAGAAGTTTATTGTTTTAAAAAAAAGAGCCAATAACTTTTTTACATTTGATATATTTTGTAACGCATTCATTGCACTTTCAGAATCTTGTATTGTCTAGTCTGGCAAAATTCATTTTCCCAATTCGAATATAACCGCTAAAGACAGTGTACTTCAGACTAATTCAGGCTGATTTTTTTTAGCATATGGGAGCAGTTAGCTAGCTGTGTGCTTAGATCATGATCAATTTCCATAAGTACAATATCAAAATAAATTTCAGCCACAATACATGAAAATAACATAGAATTATGCCAACATTCTCTCCACTGTGCATGATGCAAAAGCAAACAACTTCACCATACACCTGTCACACTCTAAGAAGTTCATATTATCTTTACAGTGCCCCCATAAAGCTAGAAACAAAGAACTTTTTGATTTTCCTTAACTTGATTCCTTTCCCATGACACGGGTGTTAAAGCTGATTTTGAAGTTTTTGGCTTGAGCAGGAGTTTCCTGTTCAAAAGTTTTCAAGAAGGCAGGATGAAGTCTCTGATGCTAAGCTAAGGTCACCATGTGAAAACCAATTTGCTTGTTTCAGTCAAAGTGGACTTAGTATTTGCCATGTTGACTCAAACCTTACTGAAGTGCCATCCACAAATTCTGATCCAGATCCTTGATGTAGTAACAAATGTTCTTGTTTGGAAACCATTTGTCTTCTTTCAGTCACAGTAATTGTCACCTTCTGACCCAAAATCAATAGGTATCTTCCATACTCCAAGTGAATACCATCCACAAAGTTTGGTCCACATCCACATCAATTATGTAGAACTAATGCTGTTGTGCAGTAACCACCATCCTTCATTCGGTCAATGACCTTCACATTATCACCACAAAATATACAGGCTTCTTCCTTACCTATGCACAAGTCATCCACCTACTTTGATCTTTATCTGTATTGTAGAACTAATGTTACTGTGCAGGAACCACTTTTCTTCAGTCACAGTTACCTTGAACTTTTTGACTGAAAAACTGATAGGCTTCTTCCTTACCCCAAATATATTTACAAAAGCTAGTAACAGTAGATGGTGGGGAAAAATGAGTTTGTACTGAAACAAAATCAGGAACAGATGGATAAACAGATGGAGGGATGCGATAGCATGATATACCCCACCCCATGACAATTGTATAAAAATATGATCACCAAACATTTATGCAAAAAGCTACTCTCTCCTGATAATTTTTACAAAACTATTATTTTTTGACACTATAAAGAAATTCATAATCTAGAGTAACATAGATTTTATTTCTGACTTTATGCTAAATATGTTTATACTGACATACAAACAACATTTAATACCACACATGCTCTCTGCATTCTTCTCTTATAGTGTAAAACTGAGTAAGAATAGTTTTCTAAATTGCATTTTTGTATATTTCATGAAGCCATCTTTGTGTGCCAAAATTTAAACTTCCTCTTATCATATTTGCTGAATGCAAAATTAAAACACCCAAATTGTTTCATAAAAAAATCAAAAGTTTAAAAAAAGTTAACTTGAGCAGAAAGTCCCTATCCTGTCTAAAAAATAATACTAGTTAATTCAAACCTTTTCAGTGATATGGAGAATTAAAGGACATGAATGGGACAGAATTAGAGTGTCCAATACTTCATTCTAATCATACAGCCATGGATAACCCTGACAAAAATGTGTGAGAAATTTCAGGTCAAATATTTCTACTGGATAAATATATTTGTGATTATTCATATTGTTTTTACAATGACTCGTTACATTCTTGGTTTCTAGACCCATTCTTTTTCTATTCAAATGCAACATTTGACTTGGAAATCTATCTTGTGTAATCTTCTCTAAGACATTTTGTGCAATTTGCATTTAAAAAAGGACAATATAAAAGAATAAGATAAAAATATGGATATCACAGCTACTTTGACATGGTGTACTGTCTTCAATCAAGACTAATTGATAACTTACAACATTCAATATGAACAGATCTACTAATTATGATACAGAATACAATATAGAAAGAAGAAATTTGAGCAGGAAAAAAACTGAGACAAGTGCTTCATAACAATAACATAAAATATATATAAAATTACATAGATATATTATAAATTACAGTAGTTATGTCTATCATAAAGTTAACTTCCTTAATCTTTAAAAAAAAGATGGTTTATTTAATCACAAGTGTTTCAACATTTAGCCTACCTAACAAATATAAAATATTACACAAAAAATATTTTTTAAAAGCAAATAAGTATAAAAGTTTGTCACTGGCAGAAATGCAGTCTTGTATGATGTATATAAAGAATGTAAGCTTGTCAATTACATTAAGTTGTCATTATGCTTTTTCTGACTGATTTCCCCACAATTTTCAGAATCTCTTCCAAATTTAATATATTTTCAAACATATTTGTTATTTGTCTTATTTTCTTTTCTTCTATAAGTATTTGGAACTGATGACTTCCAAAACTCCCCCTATATGTATTTATCACCAGATTGTTGTGAATTGTGTGAATTGTCTATTATTCTAAATTCCAATCGGCCAAGAGCCAATTTTATCCTAGGCAACATAACATGTAATCAATTACATAATGATGCCTGTCTGACTTCACCCTAATAGCTGGAAATCTAGATAGTTTGCTTTGTATAAAAAAAGTATAATTAAATGTCAAAAAGTGAAATTGTCAGGCAATGAAATATAAATCTCATACAGTGGTAAAATTTTCAAAGGAAATGGTTTTAAAAAAATGTTATGCGAATAAATAGGTGTGCCGCTCTTTGTTAGTTTTGATGGCAATGAAAAAATATCCATATTTTCCCCTTGAACTGTTTTCATACAAACTCTGTAAACATGATACTCAACATGTGACATGGGGCAAGATCAGACATTAAATATATGGATATATAATTCTGTTAAATAATATTGAAATATTGTATCAGTGATGAATGAATATTAGTTTCATTTCAATGATCCACCTTTTAAATTTTAGGTCATCTGTGATATTAACTCATCATTGTGAACTGGACAGGTATTTCAACTCTTATCAAATAACAAATAACCCTCTATCATATGGTATCACATAAGGCACATAACGAAAATGTAAAAAAAAATAATAACAATTTTAATTATTAACTTTGAATACTGTGATTAGCTATTTATCATGGGTATCAATTTTCTTAGGTGTTGTTTAATACAAATCATGAATCTAAGGCATGAATAAAGAATAATCCTTCTGTGGAATCTGCAGGACCTCTTCTTCAATCTATGAATTTAGGTACCAAATAAAACCTACTTATTTCACAAAAACATGAAAAATGCATACCCATAAAAATAAATAAATTCACAGGATGTAGTTTAAGAAAAATATTAGTCCCATTGTATTCCTGGTTTGATCTGTGCATACTAAAAATCTGCATCTTGTCTCATTTAACATCTTTAATGAAGCATTCACAATATTTCACTGGAAGCTTGCTGAGATTAGTTTCTTTCTATTTAGAAATCTAATTCTAATGAAAGATGACTAAAATCTTCCATGTCAGTCAGCTAAAGCCCAAGAAATTATGAAACCATCTTCAAATCCTCTTTCACTCATCCATGAACTGAATAATAAATGAGAACAATAATTGACACTACTTCTTAGTCCTAATTATAACTTCTACATAAAATGCAGTATCATTTGACTGGTCTTGATAATTTTCCTCAACTTTTCTATTCTTCATGTAAATCACAGGATGGGTCCTAGTTAAATGGCTTCAAAAATCATCATCATCATCATCATCATCAGCGGTCAATGAACTGGAACTTTTAATGTAACTGCGGGGCTTTGAGTGAGCAGTGCTCGCCTGTAAAGAAAGGAAACAATACTATTTGTAGAAGAGGTAATTCTATGAATATACTATCAGACAATGTATATGGCAAAGGTAATAATGGGACAGTTACCAAAATTTAAAATTACATTCCCAGGGAGTGAAGGAAAAGAGTTAAAGGCTGACACTCTACTATAATCAGAAGCAAATTTCAAGAAAGGTCAGTCCAAATTTAAATTCTGACAAGGCAAGTTATCATGATCTAAATGGCTCTGTGTCAAGGCAACTAAACTGCTGCATTTTGTTAGCAATAACTTCTTTGTAATATGACAGTAAAGTGCCAGGGCTGATGTCATCAGGACAACTGCCACCAAACTCTCAAAAAGATCTGACTTTAATCAACTACAACCTTACACCTCACATCGCTGATCAAACATAAAACTTAATTAACTGTAACCTTACACCTCACATCGCTGATCAAACAAAAAACTTAATCAACTGTAACCTTACACCTCACATCGCTGATCAAACATAAAACTTAATTAATTGTAACCTTACACCTCACATTGCTGATCAAACATAAAACTTAATCAACTGTCACCTTACACCTCACATTGCTGATCAAACAAAAAACTTAATCAACTGTAACCTTACACCTCACATCGCTGATCAAACATAAAACTTAATCAACTGTAACCTTACACCTCACATCGCTGATCAAACATAAAACTTAATCAACTGTAACCTTACACCTCACATCGCTGATCAAACATAAAACTTAATCAACTGTAACCTTACACCTCACATCGCTGATCAAACATAAAACTTAATCAACTGTAATCTTACACCTTACATCGCTGATCAAACATAAAACTGCACATTGCAACATTTTTGCAGAAAACAAAGTCTGTTTAGACACCTTCAATACCTACTTAATTTTGAATAAATTAATATAAATTGCACAAAATTTCACCTTCATCCTGTCCCCACATCTCTATCAGTTGGTCATTTTTCTTCCACTGGAGCTACAATGAAACCCAACCATAACACAATGGTCAGGGTCAACAAAGTCCCATCATGTTATGTAATTATGATGCATAACAAGTCAATCAACTACAGAAAATATTAACATCTAACAGGCCCTGGGTGGATGACTGGTCTAAGGCGTTTGCCTTTACAGATCAACAACATCTCATGCTCAGTACGTGTGGGTTAAGTCTTAGGCTCAGCCAGTTTGAGTATGTGGGGATGATTGCCAATAGTTTCTCTAGGGTAGGTGGTTCTTGCCTGGATTTTCTGGGTTCTTCCTCCACCAAACATACTGGCTGCCATGTATAGCCTATTATTATCTGAAAATAGCATTAAATCCAAAACAAGAACAGCACATTTAACCTCTTCACTATTAAAGAACTTGTGAGGGGGGCTATGGAGTTCTAGCTGTCAAAGTAACCAACCTAAACCGGTGCATATTAAACAAGAAATACACAAACAGTGATTTCAAATTTTATATTTAATTTTTTTGCAGAGAACCATGCAAGCATTGGTTCATGCATGTACAAGAAAATCAGCAACTGAAAATTGCAAATAACTGAAGTACATGTGTATTCACCAACAGAACTCTCACTGTATCCATAATGAATTTTCATCAAATATGAGCACAAAGAAATGTAATGAAGCATTGCATGAATTCTCATTTGCATCTGAATAATTAAATGGGCATGGGTGTTTCTAATAATAAATTTCTATTTATTCTTCAAAACTACTTTAATTAACACTCATACATAGGTACTGGCCTTGTGATGTGAGATGAACACAGTAACAAGTGTGAACTGCCTCAGGGATTCTCTGTAAATAATACAATATGACTCCAATACCCTAGCATCCAGCAAGTCTGGATGTAACCATTTCATTTCATAGGTAATGAGCAATCTACTAACAGCTATCAATAGGACTGCATTACTGCACAGCAAAATAGGGAGTAGCAGGTTTGATTATAACAGTCAAAAGCTCCATTCCAACCCTTAAATGGTTCTGTTCTAGTAAGGATAAATTTACAGTACAGCTAGAGTGGTAACCTTAGCTTTGCAATGACAAAGGGTCTTTGTATATCAGTAACCAGAAGCTCATGACTACATCACTGGCTACATTTTTTAGAATTAAATAAGACTCAGTCAGATTTTAAGCATATGGATATATCCATATACTTCAAAACTTACATTAAAGACATAATGTGGGGATATATTTATATTTACAATAATATGTTAAAGACATAATGTTGGAATGTGCTGATTTCACATTAAAGACATTATGTGGGGATATGCCGATTCACATTAAAGACATAATGTGGGGATATGTTGAAGTTACATGAAAGACAATGTGGGAAAATGCTGAATTCACATTAAAAACATAATGTGGGGATATGTTGAAGTTACATGAAAGACACAATATGGGGATATGCTGAATTCACATTAAAGACAATGTGGGGATATGTTGATTTCACATTAAAGACATAAGGGGCCATCCATTTAGTATGTATGCATGGAGGGGGTTAACCCAAATGCATTCGCTTGCGTATGGGGGGGGGGTCTACTGATAATGTATGTATGCATAGGAAAAGGGGGGGGGAGGCAGGTGAAACCTCAATACTAATTTGTCTCTTACATAACCTGTGCAACTGGGTTCAGTTGACATTTGAATTTTAGCAGACACCGGACAAACTTTTTAAAGTTACACAACTTATTTCATTGATGCAGCAAGATATTCAACGTCAGTGGACTACCTGTATTATTAAACACATTAATATTATTAATCCTTGATCGTTTCTGCGTGGATTAAATATATGCCGTTCTATAGAATTTGGGGGAGGGGGAGGGGTCAAGCTTTGCCAGATATTTGCGCACAAACTAAATGGATGGCCCCTAATGTGGGGATATGCTGAATTCACATTAAAGTCATAATGTAGGGATATGCTGATTTCACATTAGAGACAGTGTGGGAATATGCTGAATTCACATTAAAGACTGTGGGAATACGCTGAAGTTACATGAAAGACATAATGTGGTGCAATATTTAATTTACATTAAAGTCATAAGGTATGGATATATTTAATTCACATAATGTGGGGATATATTTAATTTACATTTCAGATATGGGGATATATTTTGTTTCCATTTAACCCTTTACCTCATAGAGCATAGTGACAAAGTGCAGCGTGCTATAAACAGAACACCTGTTACCTAGCCGACCGCATATGCATAGGCCTGCCTGTGAACTGTTAGGCAATGTAGTGTATGTTACGTTTAACAGCAATTTTAACCATTTTACATTTTTGGTACACATCTATTATATGTGGAAAAAATTAAGAGTAAAGTCCGATTGTTATAGCTGTGTAATTATTTTTCACGGAAGAATTTTTTATGTGCTTTAAAATCTTGAGAGAACTCGTTCACCGTCATGTCAGTGAGGCCAAATGACCAACTGTAGCTGCCATTTTCCATACTCGAAATTTACATGTTTTTCGTCTGCGTCTACATCACTAAGTCATCTAAATTTGATAATTTATAAAAACTAATTGCTGCCTACATCAATATCAGAGCCTTTACCGAAGTTATTGAATCTTTCATAGCTGTGATTCTAATCGTGAAAACTTCGTAAGTACTGAATGAAATCCGCGACCGCCATTTTAGAAAGCGGAGATTATGACCCAGTTACTTTAAACAGCAGATATCGACCAGTGCATAAACAGTGACCACGTGATCCGACGTAATTGTCATTCGTAGAAATGAATGTAGTATCTAATAGGTGGGTTTTCCCCGAAGGTGGCGCTATGAAAACCAGCTCAAAATGGCTGATGTTTACAGCTGGCGTCTAGAGGCGTCAAAAGGCGCTTCCATGCGAATGGATTAGAGGCATCCAAAGACGCTTGCATGAGGTAAAGGGTTAACACATAATGTGGGGATATAATTATGTATTAAGTTAACTTTGGTGAAACAGCAGGTAATCGAAGGGTGAGGATAAATTCATGGACAATAACCAATGCAAATTTTTATACATTTTTATAAAAAATTTGGATTACTACAGAATATTTTTACCAAAAATATCTAATTCCACTTATAAAGGGACATGCAAGGGGATACAGTTAATTGTTTATCAAAGGACCAAGTGTTTGTCAGCCACATGTTAATTGATCAAATATGACGGTCTGACAACACAACCATGTCTGATGTGCCTGGAAACTTCAGTTTCATTGTTAATAAAGCAGCACAGGATAGTTAAAACAACCCTTTGCTGTGGGATTAATGCTGATGATTTGCAGTTACAGTATTAGTTGGGTAAATTAATTTATAAATTCTGAATGATGGACTTATTTAAACAATGCAACTGTTTAATGCCTGGGTATATATAATGCTTCTAAGTACATTATTATTACACCATAAATTACAATATTCAACAGAATTTCTGTCAACGAAAATGTCACCAATGCCACTGAAGGCAGCACCTTAAGAAATAAACAGCAGTTAAGTAAGTTTTGTCAAGTAAAATTGGTGTTTTAGTTCAATCTTTTAGTTCAGTTTAAGTGTAATCATCATAAATGCAATCTGCCCTCTTGTATTGAAACATGAAATATGTCAATCTACAATAACAGCTATGTCAGCAAACATTTCTTTGAGAACCTAATCTTCGTATCAAATCAAGTAAAGGGTGTGGAATGAAAGAGAAGTTAAAAGGAATGCAAATCCTATCTGCGTAAGAGCTAACGACCTGCTTGTGTGTTAGGTCAATTGATCAATTGAACACATTATAAATCTTGTGTACATAATATAATTAAACTACCTTAAATTAGCCTACTCATTCACAAATGTGATCAAAGATAGCAAGGCAGCCAAGAATAAATCCTGTTATTGATGAAAATATCAATCTTTTGTTTCTTGATTATTATGACATGCTTTAAAAGGTATTTGCTCTTTTTACAATTTTAAAGTGATTTTCTTCTATTTTCTTCTTTGCTTTCATTATTGCTTATGTCAAACACATTTCTTAAGAATTAAAATCATGTCTAATATCATCATTTGGTTCATGTGTCATAAGTAGGATATGACCTTTATGCTTGGTACAGTTTGTGACAACCATATTAAATAAATAACTTTCAAATCAGAGCATGGGCTCTGAACTTATTCCATATTTCAAATACTTAACTTCATGATCTCCTTTATGTTTACTAATTACTTCCTTAACTGACAAACTTCTCTGCATCTGTATCACACAACAATGCCAGTAAAAAGCACAATAGAGCTTATGTTGACTTGTTGTTTTAAATCCTGCTGATATTAAATAAATCTTATCTGATCTTATCTGAAACTATACATGCAACAGCAATCTGTTTTGAAGAGACAGAAATACATACATTTTGAGACAGGATGTTATGTAATATTCATTGAAATGGTATGCAGTGTATTAATTGTTTGTAGAATTGTAGAACATAACTACATATACATAGAAATTACAATACCTTGGAAGCTATGCTGGACCTTGACTTTGCTGAAATTGAAAATTGAAAGTCTTTGTTGAAAGATGATGGTTACTTTTTCTACTTCAAATAAACGAGCAATTAAAATGCATGCAAACAGTAACCGAGCACATAACTTACAGGCAAAAATGAAAATTATAAATGAAAGCTAAAAAAATGTTCTCAAAATTTTGTGGGAAGTTATGTAATAGCATTAAGTCGAGGAAGTTCTGATTTGAAAAGACCACTCTGGTGGCCTAAGTGGTTAGAGCATCCACTTAGGATGCAGGAGGTCATAGGTTTGATCCCTAGCTGAGTCACATCAAAGACAAAAATGGTACTAGCAGCTGCCTCGCTTGGTGCTCAGCATTAAGAGGTTAGTGTTAGGAATGGTCAGCCTGGTGTCAGGATAATGTGACTGGATGGGACATGATGCTGAATGTGTGTAACATGATGCCCCATTGCTAGACATCACAATAAACTGCCACACTGCCGACATTGTAGCGCTATTGCTCAAACTGCTAAAGCTAAATTAAAAATTAAAAATACACAAACACTAATTTGAAGAGGTAGAATTAGAATCTAAAATGTTGAATAAATCTTAGAAAACAAGTATAATTGTAACAGAAAGTCTTTTTTAATTTGCTTCTCTTCATTACAATGGCTTCCCAATACTCACAGATATCGTTGTCCACACTTAGATGATAAATTTTGCTGGGTTGAAATTACAGGCAAATGGTAACCTTGGAGTGCCAGCCACTATGACCACTTTAAAAGCATTGTTCATACAACAGTAATTACCCTGAGTAGCCAGCACAGCTGCAGGCTCACAAAATGCATGCCGTCCACTCCTCTAATAAATGCAATATCCATTCACAGGTACAATACAGTTAAACTATACAATATCAATGTATAATCTATACATTGGACAATTTACCATCAAATAATTATAGGTTACAGCACAGGAAGATATGAACAAGTGTTTCTGAATAATACCACTTGACTTTTGGAGTGCAGTATTGCTAAGAAAAAACGAGTTTATATTTTCCCGTACCAATAAAGTAACCTTTTTATTATATACTCACTTCTCTTTTCCATTTAAGACTGAATAATAAACAGAACACACTAAAAGAAACAAAGTAACTGAATTTATGCTGGATTCCAAAGAAAATACACAACTGTAGGTTCAACAATACACCATAACAGTATTAATGCACACATAATGACATCCAGCAACCTTTAAACTTGACAGCTTAGCATGCACTCAGTCTTTCATTAAAAAAATAACTTTTTTTCATCTACTTAAACCTGAAAATTTGAGTTATATTGTGAATGAATACAACCTCGAAACAACTTTTCCAGTTGGTCTGGAATGGAGGAGATTTTTTTGTTGTTGCCAATCTAACTAAGTTCTGCTTTTCTAGTTTTAATGGACTGGATCTATTAACTATGTCAATTCTGTATGATGTACATGTTGTTGGAGGGACTGGCCTCGACACAGTGCACATGTTTCAGTTCTATCATTATTAGTTTGGAATCATAAGGTGGAAAAATATGAAATTCCTTTAATTGAAACACCCACGAAGATGCAGGATTAAATGTTGTTTGTTAGGAAATATCAAATTCATTTTGTTTTGGAGTACAGTGAATTCTCCTTTGGATTTGTGTTGGAAATGTAGTCTAAACTGCAGAACAATTTCACGCAGTTGATCAAATTTTGAACCTTGTGTAAAAAGGTATGTATGTATATTTACATTTATTGCCATTGTTCTTACCAGCTATAGACTACATATTTTATGCCTCTTAATTACATGCTCTTTGTATGAACTGCATGACTTCTATCACTACTATAAATCCAAACACTGTATCAAAAAAGTAAACAGTAAAGAACTGCAAAGCAGCTGCAGAGTGAAAGTCCATTTTGCCATTGGAAATAAGACTGCTTTGTCGTCATTGCTTGGTGGCTCCAAAGCTCTTGCTTTTCTATCAAAACCCACCTCCTCCGGTTGCATGTTTCTGTTTCAAGTTTAGTGTTTTGACTGACTTGTAAACTGGGATGTCTCTGGGGGAGAGAGGACAGCCCGTGAGCTTAATGCTTTTCTCTGCTATTTTTATAGACCCTTGAGTGCACAGGTCATAGTCTGAACCATTTGATTTGTGAATAGTTACGAATGTCTCCTACATAACTGTTTAAATAATTGGAATGGTATTTTCAATACTTTGTGTTTCACGTATGTTGTGGACATAGCAAATATCACATTAATTCATTTCTTGATTGAAAGTTTATTTTGTGACCCAGTGAACTCATCCACATCATCAACTTTATCATCTCTACTTTCAAATGGACTAAACAGCTTGTTTAGTTCATTCAGAATTAAATCTAATAAATCAAAAGCTATAGTGTCTGCTACATGAGCATATATTGTTTGTCTACAATCAAAAGTAGTTCCTAACACGATATTATTTCTATACATATGTTGTGCAGTATGAAGCTGTGGAGTATGGAAAAATACTGCATGATTCTGACAATGTAAACTAAATGTTGAAAACCTGCACCTGAGTATTGGAAGCTCTTTTTAAATTGCTCTGTTCTTGGTTTTGGTGCTAGAAGGTTTCCATGTAATATTGATCTCAACTGGTATTCTGTTGAAAAAGGCCTGAATAAGTCCTGAAGATACTCTGGTGCAGTTCCATGTAGACATTTATATAAAAGAACTGCCCTGTGAAAATTTATCCTGTCATATATTGTGAACCATTTAAGTTCTGTAAGCAATGCTTTTGAGAGATGATTAACAGATACATCTAAAATTATGTGTGTTGCTCGTGTTTATAAATCCTGTCAAGCTCAGATTTAGCACAGCTTCCCCATACATTTGAACAATAATCCATTGTTGTAAGAATATATGACTTGTAGTATAGATTTTGAGTTTCCATAGGTAAATATTTCTTGATTATGCTGAGTAGGACAGTATTGGATGACAGTGTTTTACAAAGCTTATCAACATGGTCATCCCATAATAAATTATTATCTACATACACCCCTAGAAGCTTTTCATGTTTGACATTTTCTAACGGACTATTATTTATTGCAAGAGATAGTTCAGGATTCCCTGACTTGTGTAGCTTTTGTGATGTCCCCAAAATCAAACATTTTGTTTTACCTTCATTAATTACCATCCTATTTTGTTGTGCCCAGTTGTGGACTC
This sequence comes from Sinohyriopsis cumingii, assembly GCA_028554795.2. NCBI lineage: Eukaryota > Metazoa > Mollusca > Bivalvia > Unionida > Unionidae > Sinohyriopsis > Sinohyriopsis cumingii. Next base: position 3,238,304 of record CM068826.1, on the reverse strand, counting down.
TAATAACGTCAGAGTTTAACATCATTTGGATAACTTCAGTATCAGAACTAGATGTATACAAGGTTGCATTGTCTACAAACAAATCTGTATTTGTGGATTCATTATTTAATGGCAGATCATTGATATAGATAAAGAAGAGAAGAGGGCCTAAAACTGAGCCTTGAGGGAAACCTGAATGAATAGTGCAAGTTTGAGAGCTAATATTACCAATGCTTTCTTACTGAGACCTTTGGTTTAGGTATTATCTAAACCAGTTTAAAGATGGATTATTGAACCTGTAACAGTTCAACTTTTGCAGCAGAATTTCATGATCAACAAGATCAAAGGTTTTCTTTAAGTCAAGGAAAACAATCCCAGTCATAAGTCCGTTATCCATTTCCTTCAGCCAAATATCAATTAATTTGGTAAGTTCTGTTTGGCACAAGTGGTACTTTCTAAATCCTGATTGCGCTTTACAATTTGTTGTTGTGGGGTTTAACGCCATTTTTCAGCACACGATAGGCCATATATGGCGGCCAGTATTAATGGTGGAGGAAGAACCCGGGGCGCTTTACAATAAACATATTTATCCTAAATTTATCTGTACTGTGAGAATGGGCCTTTTGAATAGGTTAGGATTTACAATACGGCATGCAAAAATCAATGTAGTCATAAGCTGAACACGAATACCTAATCGATGATAGTAAAGCAAAAAATGTAGGTCACAGTGACCATCTTGGTTACGAGGTTGTACAAGTGGTGCTTGCAAAGATGCAACCAATTATCAAGTTTCGTAATCCTAACAAACTTCACTGGCCCATGAAATGAACATCAAGCACAAACAAGTCAGTGAAGCTTAAATATGGCTGATAACATGGGGAGAAGTGTTTATCAAGATGGATCCTCTCACCAAATTTCTAGACAGAACACCATGTATTCAGCATGTAAAAAACCTATGTGGTTATGAGACAAAAATTTAATATAAATGGGTAAAATGTGAGATGTAGATCACAGTGACATATTATTGCTATTACATTATTCGAACAAAATATTTATCTCGAGATAAAATAAAATAAAATATTCCAGCTCAAAAGAAAATTGCAACCAAATAGTAGATAAATTTACTGTGTATGATAGTCATGTAAGTTGTACTATAAAAGCTGCAACTAAAGTGGGATGACTAAGCTTACACTGTCACAGACACACTGTCAGAGAGTCATTGATAAAATAAGTTTTGACACTGAAGCCAACAGTTTACCAGCTACACTACTGATATAATAGACATGGAATGCCAACACCAAGGTGAGGTATCTAACATCTAGCAAACATACAGCATACTTACTCTACAAATGAGAAACTATTTAGTGGAATTCAGAAATTATGTAATATTTAAACAGAAAACAAGTGCTCTCCAGAAAATCCTAGGCTGATTTGCAGTCTTACAAAGGAATGCAGTAATTACAGTTCCATTAATATAACTGTTCAGTATGGAACAGTATCTAACAGTATTTAAGAAAGTGCTTTCATGACCCATTCATAATGCTGGACAGTTTCATATATAAATGGGGACTACCATTAGTCAAGATCGTGTGCCAAAACTGGCACAAACTGTGACTGACATTTAATTCTCTTGAACCTGACATGCTGTCATGTTTCTCAAATGTTTCCAAACTTTGCTGGAGTCTTAGTATTAATTATAACTAAACTTTCCAAGACACATGTGTAAATACATAAAAACCAGGGAAAAGAAGAATGGTATTATGACTGTGGGAAGTGGACTAAGGTATCATACTGGGATTAAGTTGTTTTTTTTTATTCAAGACCTCCAACTACTAATTGGAGGAGGTAATAATCTCCTTAGATTCTGAGCTTGCACCAGGAAAAAATTCAGCAATGCAATAATATCAGATGATGCAATACCATTATTAAAACCACCAATCAAGAAAGAATAGCTATAATAAGATTTTCAAGATGGAACCATAATGATTTCAGATTTGTGTCACTGTCATTTTGGACACACTAGATACTGTAATACCTAACTCAACAAACCAAAATACTAGGCACTATTAAGAACTACATTCCTTTTCCAATAATAATACTAATAATGATAATGTAAAAACATGAAACAAAGTCAGAATAACATGAGGCAGTTCACTATGTCATAATACCTTAATGGTACTGTGAATGGAGTTTGCATGCACAAACATTGTCCATTTAATGTGTGAAGATTATTTGATGTTAAACATTGAGATGTGAGATGATGTTTGACCAATGAAACTTTGGCATATTTGATCATGTCATTTTTATCTGTCACTGAAAATATCTACCATGTGTGAATTACTTCTTCCATTCCTGAATGTATGCCACCCACTCACCATTGTTTAGATCGCAGTCTGCATTGCTTATAAATGTGTACTCTGTGTTTTATGCATTTGATAGGGTCTATTTCTAACCATATTACAACTCACTGCATCATCAGTATGTTGTACTCTCACCTGATTCGCATCAAAATTCACTTGTCCGTTTTGTTCCGTTCTACTTAATCATAGATATGAACATATAAGATTAAAAGTAAAAACGCACACCACGGACATTGAGAGGACAGCTTAATTCTGTCTAAATTTTGTGTTCAGAAGGATTTTTCCATGCAGTTTGAACCGTTGACTTGGTTACCACCATGGCTAACCCTGAGAAGGACAACCATTGATGGGCTAACTAAGGTCATGTGACATGAATAGGAGTCTATAAATATGAGTGCAGACAGTGCACTGGCAGAGAGCTGTCAGCGCGGCAAAGTATGAACATCTAAGTAGAAAAGAATTTCGGCCATGTATTCTAAAACCATCATTTTTATATTTTTACATAACCAATATTAACTTTGGCACTTTAAAAACTGAATCAAATTGTTATGAGAAATTTTAAATAGATTTATTACATGATTGCTATTGAATTTAAATGCTTTATAATTATTATATAATTCTTTATAAAGCTGCTGCTATCTCCCACCACACTGCATAAGTACACTTCTAGTACTAAAATTATTTTTTTCATTGAGATCACGCTATGTCAGAATGTGTTACAGTCAATCTAATGAATTCAGCTGTTAATACACACATGAATTTAATAATATAATTAATTTCACCATAATATGGTGTATTATAACGTTGTCTTTTAGCATTTAGACAAACAAGTCTGCTCTATATTTCCAGAAATTTAGCTTTGTGACAGACACTGTTTATGTAAAGTCACTATGCGAGATTGAAAAGCATGTTCTATCTCATTTTTTTAAGTTATACAATTCATTTTTAAGTCCTGAACTCTGGTCTTTTCGACATTTAACACACAGGGTGTTACAATATCATAAGAGTCATGAAGTGAAAACAGCAAGATAGTATGACCATTTGTTCAGAAGTAGTAGTGACAGCAACATTTTCAAGAGGTTGCCACAGTGGCTATACTGGATGTATGTGAAGCACAATTTTAATTTAGCACCAATTATACCTTGGAATGAATGCTTTGGAAAAGTTTCATGGCAAATCCACCCACAGGTTAAGGAGCAAAAGTGAAAAAACTGGTGCTGACATATAACACACTGGACGAAGGACAAAATACACTGGACAACAGACAGATGATGGTGCTTGGCCATCACATAAAGTTTTCTGACTGATGATAAGTAGAGCTACAATATGACTTTGGATAAAGGCTATGGAAAGACAACATAAGGCATAAAGACTGACGTAAATGATCCAATGTAAAGAAGAGTAAGTTCTCACCTGACTGTGGCCTTGACCTTGTAGACGAGGTAAGAGATGGCTTACGTGGTGTTATGATGCTCTCATCATCATCATCTTCTCTTTCTCTAGATGACCACCTATATGCACAAAGAAATTTTTTAATTTACTATGACACTGGATGAAAGAAATAGTGACACGCAAGCAGAAGGATCAGGGGAGGCAAGTGCTGCAAACCATATGTAAACATCCATATTGATTAAAAACACAACAGAAGAAACAAAATTTTATCTTAACTAGAATGCCATCTGCAGATGCAAACCCAGTCCACTTTCTCTAGTGCTAATTTTATAAGAAATAACTACTTGAGGGATGAGACTTTTCAGCATCTCATTAACCTACTGCATTTTAGGGCATACATATATACACACACGTACAGACACATACACCCGTCTGCAATTTGGATAGTACAAGTCAACAAGGTTTGATACTATTCAGACATTCTGCCAAGTCTTAAATACAAGCCAATCCTAACTGTTCATACCAGACATACTGGAAGCATGAAGATCCTACTTTATATACTGTTAAATCTTCAGAAATATACAAAAGTCTACACAAAATATATAGGACAGAACAAAGATACGACATACATTTTTTACACTCATAATTCATGTTGTGGGATTCAAAATCAAAACAAAAGATTTTTCGAAATGTATTGGTTTCTTTCACTAATTTTTTTTAACTCACTCTTCAATGTTTCTTTTTCTCAGCTGGTGACCTCTGAACGCAGACTGAAGTAAGGCCACATCATCATCATAATCTGTTGTTGCCGTGGATTCTGTGTCACTTTCATAATATTGCATACGTTTCTGCCTTGAACAATGAGCCTTTAATGCTGCACCAATCAGCTCAGCTGCCTGAAGCAAAATTAAACGATTAATGACATGACATCTTTAGAGGTTTTGTGAATTGATAATCCTCATTTTGCTTATAAATAAATAACTCCTTGAAAAAAACTGATGTTTATTCTTACTTATCAAGCAATATATGTGTGTACATATGGTTGGATGAAAGTAATATTAGATGCTTCTTCAACATTATTGGTAGGGCATAAGAAATTCAAATTATAACCAGTTTATTTATTTCTTTGCTTACAATATTTCAAGGATATTATATATCATGTTTGTATCTTTCTATATCTGGGTATTACTTTATCTGTAATTAGGCTATTACTTTATTTGTAATCATGGTATTACTTTATCTGTAATCATGGTATTACTTTATCTGTAATCAGGGTATTACTTTATCTGTAATCAGGGTATTACTTTATCTGTAACCAAGGTATTACTTTATCTGTAATCAGGGTATTACTTTATCTGTAATCATGGTATTACTTTATCTGTAATCATGGTATTACTTTATCTGTAACCAGGTTATTACTTTATCTGTAATCAGGGTATTATAGAGATTCCTTGCTGTCAAGGATCTTGACATAAGTTGCATAACAGTTATGCTTTATTTATATGTAATGTGTAATGTGAGTAGTGGTTGGAATCAAAGTAACAATAATAGCCTTAAACAAATTGTCGTTTTGTTATATGAAATAGAGTAACTTACTTTGGGTATCAGTCTCATTTAATAATGGAATGACATCAGATCACGCTTGACCATTGGGGTCTTATGAGATTGACGTTCTTCCATTATCAAAATCAACAAGACACAAGTACCCAGGTTAAGTTACTACAATGATAACCAGTATTAATGAACCCAGTAAAAGACATCGACTTGAAGGTCATACAGTAATCAACATTCCATTGAATGTAGCCTTGCTCTATCAGTTACAAAAATCTGAATACAACTAAGTCTAATAAATCTATAACAGCTGTTTGTTCTTATGAAAGTTAGATTAATGACATCAATGAATATACTGTCTAAATGTGAAATAATATTTGATTCTTCTTCCTATGATAGAAGAAAGGTGAATTAGTATGACTTTCTATATCTAACAGTTTTTTTAAGAACTGATTAAGAGTTTACGTTTAAAATGGTTTCTGGTCTAATGTAACTCGTTCATTCTTAAACAAAGTGCTTTGCTTATAAATATGAATCCGATCACCAACAGGAGCACATTTAGAGTAGCCAACAATACAGAAACTTGTATGGAAGAAAATAAAGAATAACTCAAACCTGACTAATCACATTACAGTGAAGAATATACCAATTTTCATGTGTTGGTAAAAGATAAAGTGGGTATCATGAACATAAATCTTAATAACAAAACACTTTCAAGAATGAAAGTTAGGTCATAGTATCCTAGTTTGGTACTGATAAGTTAACCCTCCTTGTGATGCATCCTAAGCTGCATGAGTGTAGATGAAATATGGTTCAAGATATTCAGGGTGTAATGATTGAGTAGGTAAAAACACAAAGTTACTCAAGCATGAAAATTAAGGTACACTGACCTAGTTTTGATATATAGATTATCCACTCTAATATGCATCCACACTGTAAAATATGGGGGTGGGTGGGTTGTGCTGTGTTTGGTTTGGTGTTTTACAACACATCAATGTCATGTCAAGCCAAGGCAAGTAAAGTAAAGTACCTTGCCCAAGGACTCACCAAAGTAGCCAATATGTGCTGATCAGATGGTGCAAATCAACCCACAACCTTCTTGACACAAGTCCAATGCATTAACCAATTAGCCCACATGGCTCATAATAGAATCTAAGATATAACTGGGGATGACAAGAACAAATAGCTGATAATATAAAATCCAGTCCAGTGTGAAAACCGGGTCATACTGACCATGTTTTGGTGTGAATGAGTTACTCTGAAAGATATGCAACCACATATCATGGGCCCATACTGCTGAGGGTATAACAAATGGAATGTTGACAATGCAAAAATGTTAGTCATGCATAACAATTTTGTTTGGGTTGAGTTACTTTTCTTGAGATACATCACATAATGCCAATTGTCATGAGTACCAGTTGTTATTGTTTCAGCACAAAATAGACTAGTAAAATAAGATTCATTATATTAAGATATAATGAACAGACAGCTTAAAGTAGTGAAGTCACTCAAGCTTTCAGCAGCAAATAATAATCCAGTGACCTAGTTTAAATATATCACAGCTGCTTTATGATGCATTCACAAACCTATTTTCATAAATATTCATGAAATAGGATCGAGCTATATCCACCCAAACCTCCCAACTTTGCTGGTGAGAAAGCTTGCCAGTAGCTTCTCATGGGTTGGTGGTTCCTTCCAGGGTTTTCAGTGTTCTTCCTCCACTATTAATACTGGCCGCCATGTATAGCCTATCATGTGCTGAAAAATGGCGTTAAACCCCAAAACAACAACAACAACGAAAGAGTGAAAACAAAAAGCTTTTAAAAATTTAACAAATAATTTAATTCCCTGGAAAAACAATGTAAAAATAAAAAAAAATAAGAACTTATGGTTTTAAGAAATCAAATCCAGAAATAATCCAAGAATAATCCATGAATTAAATTTTAGAAGTCCTAGTAATGAAATGTTCTAATGAATTCAAGTTCAAGTCCCGATGAAAAATCCAAAATAGAAGGCAATGATGTATACTGTAACTAGTATTGTGCTGTTGTGCCTATAGTTCTTTGTTGTTTCACAAACAATATACTGGTGTTTGAATTTCAAAATAAAATTTCAAGCAATGTCTTTGTCCAAGAATTCTGTAAGAGCACTCAAATAATTCCAGGAAAAAGAATTAATCTTTTAGAATCCAAATAATTTGAATAAAAATTAAAATGTAACTCCAAACTGGTCACAAACAAACACTTTCCAGTGTAAAAGCCTAACTAACTCCACTATAGACATAGGTTATACAGTCAAATAAGGTGCAAAATAGATACTCATATGAGGGTTGCGTGATCACATTCCAGAACAGTTTAGAAGCTATTTACATGTCTAATGTCACGTAATCCAGTACAGCCTCCATCTCACCCTATGTATCCCACAATAAAAATAAATTAAAAAAAGTTGTTTACTTGATTCTCAATCAAGGCCAGCAACTAAGTCAGCAAAAAGATACAAAGTTCTACTTTTAGGTGTTTTCAACTAAACAGTCAGGTCAAACTAATTTCTGGAAAGTATCCAATTCCAGTAAACAAAATTACATTACTTAACATGTAATGAAATAAAAATAAAAAGATTTTAAAACTTACAAACAATTAAATTAAATCAAATATAAATTAAATCAAATATAAATAACACATCAAAATGCGAATCAGGCCTTTGGGAATGTGTCAAATGGTTGATCAAGACTCATTTTGGGTGCATTTAATCATATGGCTCTTTCTGAGTGAATGTTCCTAGAATAATAAAGTAAAATCATTTCAAATGTGCACAGAACATCTGTAACTTGAACTGTATCATTAGTTGAATTGTCTACACACAAATATGCAGCTTATCTTGATTTATTATGTGCATTTGACAATATCAGTTTTGACTAAATATCCACCATGAGTATGATGTGTATCCCGATTTATTATGTGCATTAGGCAATATCTCAGTTTTGACTAAATATCCAACATGAGTATGATGTGTATCCTGATTTAATATGTGCATCAGACAATATCTCAGTTGTGACTAAATATCCAACATGAGTATGATGTATATCCTGATTCATTAAGTGCATCAGACAATATCTCAGTTGTGACTAAATATCCAACATGAGTATGATGTGTATCCTGATTTATTAAGTGCATCAGACAATATCTCAGTTGTGACTAAATATCCAACATGAGTATGATGTCTATCCTGATTTATTATGTGCATTAAACAACATCTCAGTTTTGACTAAATATCCACCATGAATATGATGTGATCTGTGACATGAATAGAATCCCTGCTTTAATTGGTCATGAACATAGTTATTTGAAAACATTTCTTAAGTCAATCTTCTGTGATGGAGGTCAGACAAACTATATTTCAAAGTACAGTGTAAAAGAGTATTTTTCAAGGCAATAAATTATCTTCCAAAAAGACAAATTACCTAACATTATATCAATAATAAAACAAGTATATCAATTAATAAACTATCAGATAATCAAGCCAGCCCTAATTCAAATATGATATATTTTCCTGTGCATAATTCTGACAGCAGTTTTACTGGGACATTGTTTTTACTTGTTTAAATTAATCAATTTAAAATTATCACCAGCAAGTTGAGAGCAAACAACATGATTTTGCTGTCACAATTACTCACAAACTCGCATGAACACATCCAAAATGTGTTTGAAAAATGTTAAACTGCAAATCCACTCAATGTGTGCTAGATAAGTCATATTTTTTAACAGAATTAGAATGCTGGCTTGAAATACTTGAACACTGATAAAATCTTGCCTAGATGATTTATATGCTTGTAGAATTGACCCATACTGCAAGGACAGACACAGCATGATTCAAAGAGGAATTAGCAAAGCACTAAAATCTCAGAACTGGCACCATTTTACAAAGTAATGTATGTTCAGTAACACAATAATTGTATGCCAGAATTATTACCTTTTTTCTGAAAATGAAGAAAACTTAAAGTAGTAAACAATGATAATGCCAGAAAAATTTTAAACAGAAAAGTATCTGTTTCCGAAATAAAGTTCTCTATCACAATGAATTTTTTTAATGAAACTTGAATTTACTCCAAAATGCAACTACCATAAAAAAATTTAGTATTGAAACTACAACACCAAATAAACTTACATTTTAGAAAAACATTGAATTTTACTATTTTTGTCTATGGTGTTTACAACATTAAAAATGAAGGTAAAAGTATATAAAACTAAGCTAAGGAAAAGAACATGCATAAATGTTGAAAAATAGTAAAATTCCTAATGACTACATCAGAAAACACAGTGCTAGCTGAAAGTGGTAACAACTTGGAGGATTGGGATTCAGGCCAGTACTTATTTAGGTAAGAGTCAATTCATATGTATGACTGTCAGATTTGCCAATGCTGTTTCACCCTCCCCATTAACAAAACACAGCAGTCAAAGGTTCTGATTTTTGTAAATACTTTATGCCCATGTTTTCTTACACAGGCATTTCATAAAATGTTTGTACTAATAAAAATAAGGCTTAGTTATCATATCAGTAAACATTCCTAACTGTTACTGTTTTGCCCATACTGTCTACCCAACTGCCAACTCCATACACCCAAATCTGCAATGACATAATGTCTCATTGGAACAAATTCTACGCTATTTACAAATGGGAAATTAGAGGTACTTACATGCTTTGTCATAGCAAATTCCCAGACTTTGTATTATATGCCTCCATCTCCAAATCAACTTTACTATATGCCTGCCACTGACCTTACTCCACTCCATCTCCAAATCAACTTTACTATATGCCTGCCACTGACCCTACTCCACTCCATCTCCAAATCAACTTTACTATATGCCTGCCACTGACCCTACTCCACTCCATCTCCATAATGTAATCCAAATATATACACACCCTCCTTGTACAGATGCATGTACAAAATTTCAATACAGAATAAAAAAATGCAACTGTCACTGTAATTTTTGTATATTTGACCTTTAACTTCCTTCTAAGGACCCAAGCACAGATGTCTAAAAACCATCCTCCTCTCAAAGATGGTCACTACATGGCTAACCAAGGTTTAGGAGAGATCATTGCAGACAGATGGATTGTATCAGATTATCCCTTAACTAAAGCAATGTCAATAACTTTAATCTAATTGTTTGTTAAACTGAAGCCTTTGTTTACCTCATCCACTTCCTCTTCATTTTTGTGGAACTTATACTGCGTCCATTGATTCTGGATTCGTCTAGCGGCCCGGTTTCGTTGGAAAGCTAATATTTTTTCTTCCTAAAAGGTGCAGGAAAAATGAAGAGTTCATGCATGGTGCAAATAAAGAAAGAAAGTACAAGAAAAAAAGACTACCAAGAGTTTTAAGGTAATGTATATAATTGTCCAAAATAGGAAAATTGCAAAGATTTTCATATATCTTTTAGCAAAGGTAATATATGTTTAAAGTGAATCTCTTATGACTTCATAAAACAACCTTTTTTATAGCTCTAATTCATTATTTCCATATTATGATGCATATATGGCACTTCAATGAGTACACAAATTCAACTGGTTTCTATTGTAAATTTGTTTCGAGTTTTAAAAATTAAAGCAGTCAGTGCATCTGTCTCTTCTATATTCAGATTTTTAAAATATGATGGCAAATTTTTTCACCAAATCTTGTAAACAGGCCCAGACCCTTCCATTTGGGGAAAAACCTTCACAATTCATGTTCCTGTGAAACCTAATTTCCAGGAGCAACAGTTCCGAGTTCTGCACCATCTGAAAATAAGTTGCTGTTGGAAATAGGCACAATGGCTAACAAAACATAGCATGGTCACAGTCAACAGGCACATCTCAAGATGGTGGCCATATTATTTAAGAATATTTCATGCCAATCGATAAACAACCGTGGGACTATTTGGGTTCACAACATTGTGTGCTGGTCAGACTGGTGGAAATGAGGATTTTGACACAACCCCCCCCCCTTTATTGGGAGTATAAAGACAGCAATCAAAAGAAAGGCTGATTCCCTGGCACAGCTATTTTATATTATGTGACCTTGAACTTTCATCTATACTCAAAGACTCAATAGTGAGCTGCCCTTCCTCAAATATAATGCAACTATTAAGCTGATTAAAAATGGGTGCAGGAACTTGAGAAAAGTAGACTTATCATGTGGAACCAAAATAAAAATTTAGCTCCTGACCTTCACCACTGATTTATGGACTAAAGAATCAATAGGCATGTTCCTCTGCCCAAACATGAACTATCTATGGAGTCAGAATTCAATCCAGTAAACTTGACTGATCAAGTGAAAAGTAAAAATGTTAAAATGCTGGTGCCAATGACCATGGTCTTTCATCTCTCAACTTTAGAATCCAAAGAGAACTACCTCTAAAGTTTGATCAAATTTTGGTACAGTAAATTTGACTTATCATGCAGAAATGAAAATCACACTTTCAGTCCCAGTGACAACGTAAATGGACCTAGCAGCACCAAAATCAATATGCTCTGAGGTTTGAGAAAAAAAGGCTACAGCACACTTAAGTTGTGTTATGGAAACCACCTTGTTTACAGGACAGATAGTCAGACATCATCATGGGTCTATCCCTCCCACACCTTTGGTAGAGGGGATAAAAATCGTCAGACCATGATAACAAAAATATTCAGCTGATGTCAATTATGTTTGACAAGTTTCAGTTAAATCATCAAAATTAAGAAAACTACAAGAATTCTTTATATATATATATATATATATATATATATATATATATATATATATATATATATATATATATATATATATATATATATATATATATATATATGTATATCAGGGATTTACAAATTTTCTGAGTCAGCTTGCCCCATGGAAGCTGACTGTAAAACTGAACTTGCCCTTGTGAAAATTGAGTATGCCTCAGAAAGTTTGAAAATAGTTTTGAAATAGGTAGATTTTCAAGAGAGAGATATAAACACAAAATAAAAATATAAAAACCAATAACAGAGCTGCATTAATTTAATTTTAGCCATTCTTCTGTAAAATGAGTTCATTAGTGCTAGAAATCTGTCAAGTTTCCTTCTTTTGCCTAAGCAAGATAGCTGACTCATTTCATCAACTACAGCAAGAACAGTGAAAGCCAGACTCTTTATAATGATCAATTTATACTCACAACGGAAAGATTTTTGAACACTGATTTTATCAATGTACTTCACTACTATCCTTCAGTCTTGAAATCACTGACATGCATCAAAGTGATTGACAAACTGACTTTTGAGACTCAGAACACCTATTTTTATCCATTTAACTGTTTGCCAGGCAGAAATTATATATTTGTCTCTTGTTAATTACCACATAAACAACAGGTCATAAAGACCATATGCTACATTTTTGATTCACTGATCATGCATTGAATGAAATCCTAGTGGTTAATCATTCGTGATGAGTACCTTTGACTTCCAAACACAATGGTCAATGAAATCTCACAAGTTATATTATTAATAATTGACACCTTATTCCCATAAAGATGGCAACACGCATCAAACAATCTTTAGACTTGGCCAGCTAACAAACTGCCTGAGACAGTTAGGAACCTGAATGTCAGATAATCCTGGATACATATAAATATTATGATTAAAATGTAACTGGTAAATTAGAATATCAATATTTATTCTTTATCAGAACTGGCAATAATTAATAATAGTAAATATTCACATTACCATACCTGTGTGAGAAAATGCAAGTGACCTTGACATTGGCTACAAGATGGAAATATGTACTGTAGCATTGCAAATGGAATACTAACATTCCCCAGGTGAAGATTTTGGACTTGTTATATATAAAGAAACATCAAAAAGAAAAATAAGTAAGGAAAACATGAAAGAGTGACGACAATTTGATATAAACGTGTTGACATCATATTAATAATATCTGTCAAGTTTCAAAACACTCCATGGAATGATGTGAGAGTAGTTGCACACACATTTTAGGATGTACACACATTTACAGGGATTGACGGACAAGCATAATGCTATATGCTTCTGCCATATTCATGGTGATGGTGGAGGCATACAAAATTAAAGACATCAATATTAAAATCTTACAAGGATGAAAATTGACTTCATAAAATACTAACTTTATGGAGAAATTATACCTGTATATATTTATCGATATTAATTTAGGTTAAATAATGAAATTCATGATTAATTTGATGATAAACTCTAAATAATACAGATTATTTAGCTACTTCATCAAAAACAATTTCATTTTCAATTTAAATAATCATCCTCTTCACAGCCTTTTAATAATTATATCACAAATGTACTAGCCTAATTCTGGTAGATTTCCTACAGTATGTATAGACATGAGTCTCTGTACTAGCCTAATTCTGGTAGATTTCCTACAGTATGTATAGACATGAGTCTCTGTACTAGCCTAATTCTGGTAGATTTCCTACAGTATGTATAGACATGAGTCTCTGTACTAGCCTAATTCTGGTAGATTTCCTACAGTATGTATAGACATGAGTCTCTGTATTAGCCTAATTCTGGTAGATTTCCTACAGTATGTATAGACATGAGTCTCTGTACTAGCCTAATTCTGGTAGATTTCCTACAGTATGTATTGACATGAGTCTCTGTACTAGCCTAATTCTGGTAGATTTCCTACAGTATGTAATGACATAAGTCTCTGTATTAGCCTAATTCTGGTAGATTTCCTACAGTATGTATTGACATGAGTCTCTGTATTAGCCTAATTCTGGTAGATTTCCTACAGTATGTATTGACATGAGTCTCTGTGCTAGCCTAATTTGGTTGATTTCCTACAGCATGTATTGACACGAGTCTCTGTGCTAGCCTAATTTGGTAGATTTCCTACAGTATGTATTGACATGAGACTATGTATTAGCCTAATTCTGGTAGATTTCCTACAGCATGTATTGACACGAGTCTCTGTGCTAGCCTAATTTGGAAGATTCCCTACAGCATGTATTGACATGAGACTATGTATTAGCCTAATTCTGGTAGATTTCCTACAGCATGTATTGACATGAGCCTCTGTGCTAGCCTAATTTGGAAGATTCCCTACAGCATGTATTGACATGAGACTATGTATTAGCCTAATTCTGGTAGATTTCCTACAGCATGTATTGACATGAGTCTCTGTGCTAGCCTAATTTGGAAGATTCCCTACAGCATGTATTGACATGAGACTATGTATTAGCCTAATTCTGGTAGATTTCCTACAGCATGTATTGACATGAGTCTCTGTGCTAGCCTAATTTGGAAGATTCCCTACAGCATGTATTGACATGAGTCTCTGTGCTGGCCTAATTCTGGAAGATTTCCTACAGCATGTATTGACATGAGACTATGTATTAGCCTAATTTGGTAGATTTCCTACAGCATGTATTGACGTATTGACATGAGTCTATGTATTAGCCTAATTTGGAAGATTCCCTACAGTATGTATTGACATGAGACTATGTATTAGCCTAATTCTGGTAGATTTCCTACAGCATGTATTGACATAAGTCTCTGTGCTAGCCTAATTTGGTAGATTTCCTACAGTATATATTGATGTATTGACATGAGTCTATGTATTAGCCTAATTTGGTAGATTTTCTTGAGCATGTATTGACATGAGTCTCTTGAAGGGACTTATGCTCTACTGGTCAAACAGAATTTCCAGAATTTCAGGATAAGACCACTTCTTCCTTTTAACTGCCATGTGTCAGTAATAACAATGACTTGGAATCAGCTGCTGTGGATGTCAGACTGGAACCATTTTAATTTAGGCCCAAGAAAACATCATAAAATATCTTCTGGTGGAAACCCCATGTTGTTATAACTTTCAATTTTGGAGAAGTAACAATAACAAGATTTTCAAAATGACTGCCATGGTAGCCACAATAGATATCAGATAGTATAATATCGATATGACCATTCATTCAGAAGTAGTGATATGATATTCAGTATGGCCATGGTGGCAGCCATATTGGCTATCTGAGCATTTACATTTTTATTTATGACCAATTAGACAATACAAATCATTTAGTAAAAATAAAACATGTTGATATGACCATCAAATCAAGAAGAGTGGTAATAACTGACCAGCATAATTTGCATTTAGGACCAAATAGACATAATAACAAATCTACAGATGAAAATAATCTACAGATGAAAATCCAATGTCAATATAGCTTTCTACTCAAGAGAAGTCAAAATAGCAAGATTTTCAAGATGGCTGCAGTGGCAGCCATACTGGACATGAGATCAGCAGCATTTTCATTTAGGACCAACTACACATCATAAAGTCTTTAAGTGAAAAACCCATACTAATATGACAATCTATTTAGGGAAAAACCCATGCTTATATGACCATCTATTTAGGGGGCGCTCACCAGTTAATATGTACTTTTGAGAGAGTGACGTACGTAAGATGAAGTAGTTCGCATTTAAAACATGCACAATGGAGAGAATGTTGGCATACCTCTATGCTACATTAATGTAATGTGGATGATATTTCTTTGGATATTGTACTTTTGGAAATTTTACATGATTTAAGCACATTGCTAACTAAAATGACTGCTCCCGTATTAAAATAAGGAAAATGAATTTTGCCAGACTAGACAATACCAGCTTCTGAAAGTGCAATGAATGAATTACCAAATATATAAAATGTAAAAAAAGTTATCGGCTCTTTTTTATACAATTTACCTCTGAAGTTCAGGAAGTGAAAATGACCAAGTAGAGCTAGCCCTCTTTTGAAAGGTGCACATCTGAAGTAAGGCCAAGATATATACTCTATAACCCATAGTACACCCATCAATGATACACCAAAATAAAGGGAATTAAAGGTTCTTTGAATTATACCTAAGATATACAAGGTCTTTTTTAAATAGCCAGTATAACCAGTGAGGAAAGCCGGGGAAATTCTTTTTCTTTAAAATCCTAACCTATGCAAAATACGAAACTGTAGAGCGCCACCTTAGGGAAAATCCCATGCTGATATGACAATCTGTTTAGGGAAAAACCCATGCTGATATGACCATATATTTAGGAAAAAAAACCATGCTGATATGACAATCTGTTTAGGGAAAAACCCATGCTGATATGACAATCTGCCTAGGGAAAAACCCATGCTGACATGACAATCTGCCTAGGGAAAAACCCATGCTGATATGACAATTTGCCTAGGGAAAAACCCATGCTGATATGACAGTCTATTAAGGAGAAGTGGTGATAACAAGATTTTCAAAATGAAGACTGTTCATGTTCAAGTGGCACCATCTTTACTTAAGATCAACTAGACCACTGGATGAATGTGTGTGTAAAGTTTCATGGAAATAACTTAAGTTATTAAGGATGAGTAGGAATACAAACTTAAACTAACTACTGGATATCTGGACAACAGACAACAGACCATACAATAAGATCATAAGGTCTATGACCAGTAGAACTAAAAATTAACTGGTTAAGAGCAAAAGTGGAAATAAAGAGACAAATGTAGAAAGTTCTTCAGTCCCATAGAAAAGAATTAGGAAGAATGAAGAACAAAAGAAGAGAGAATGGTTTGTGCTTTGCTTCCAAAGAACAAAAGTCGCAGTCTTCTTCACACATGCATATAATTATCACAAACACAAACTTCATGGAATACTGAAAAATATTCCAAATTAATGTGAAGATATAAATTGACAAGCAGGTTTTACCCATTACTGCTTGAAATGCTACGGCAGAATGCTTGACAATGATAGCAACTCATAAACTACAAGGTAGGAGCATGGGATACAGTTAATAAACAAATTGTAAGCTGAGCTGATCACAAGCCACATCAACTGACAAAACATTACATAATTATGTCTTCAACAAATCCATGACTTTAACAAACAGTTTCGTAAGCTAAGGATCTGATTCAATACAAAGTTTAATGACTTTGTATCAATGAATATTTTTCTCATGGAATTTAGTTTAATTCACTCTGTTTTTATAGAGAATATTTTCATGACATCACCAGTAATCAGCAAATCAGACACTACATTTTCAGGTCCAGGTGTATATTTAGAGAGGTTCTCAACTTAAGGTTTATCTTGTTATGTCCATGAGCATCCAAGACGAATATAACTACTCCAAGGTACTGTATATACTCACTTAAGTCAAACAATAAAGATCTTGATCTGCCGTAGCATACTGCACCTGCAGATCAAGGTTGATGTTGTTTGTTCTACTGATTACTCCTAACAAACTGCACAGACCCAGATCTGCCACTGCATTATGTGATGGCAGATCTGGGTTTATGCAGTTTGCAGTTTGACTTGCCTTATAAGCGAGTATATAAAGTATCATTCTGCATTATTAAAAAAATACCTTTACGTATCATTAACTAAATTTAAGCATTTATGCCACAATTTTGTATGGTCAGTCAGAGGATTTATACGATTAAGGAATTTTAGAACATTAAAAAAGTGTAGACTGAGAAATACCAAGTTAAACAAATACTTTTAATGAAAATTTTAGTCATACTTGTCATATTAATAGCTGTTTGTCTGGCTAAATAGAAAGGGTGATGTTTAAGATTCTGGAAACTGGCAAGACAACACATAAAAAAAGCAATGCTCCTAGCACTCAATGTCTAAGTGTCTTCCATTTTATAGCAGCAAAGAAAGGCATGAAGTATATATATATATATATATATAGTGCACATAACTACAAAAAGCAACACAGACCTTGATCTGCAACTGCATAATGTGCTGGCAGATACTGGGTAAATTATACTGCTGTAAAACACATGACCTTGACCCCAAGGTCACAACAATGATTGAGCAGTTGTAGGAGAATGACATGTCCTAGCTTCATAATGACTCATCAGAAGTAAGAAAATCAATCAAGGAATTTAGGAAATAAAAGGAAATAACATTAATGTATATTTTCTACAAATGTGACCTTGAACCAATGAGTAAGCACAATGAACAATAAAATGTCTTAGCTTCCACAATGATTTAACATGGTCATTGGGGCATGCATGCATCACAAAATGAACTGTCTCAACTTTATAATGATCCATTTCCAAGTATAAAGGAAAATAATCAGCAAGGGGATTAGGAAAACAAGTAAATAAATTTTTTAAGTGAAACCTAAAAATGCAATCTTTTTTCTGTTTGTGACCTTGACTAAAATGTAAATGAGTGAGAGTGATTGTCTGAATTGTCCTTGTTTCATAATGATTCGTGACAAATTTGATGAGATTCTATCTCATGGTTTAGAAAATACAAGCAAATGAAAAGCTTCAAACAAAACTTTAATGCAGATCTACCCTAATCCCAAGGTAAATGGGATATATGAGAATGTCACTGAATGAATAGCTTTGTTACACAATGATTTGTGTCAAGTATGGTGAAAGTCTTTTAAGGGGTTTAGGAAAAATACACAAATAAGCTTTAAACAAACCTTAATTGTTAACACTTACGGTGGCAAAAAAGTGACTGATATATCTCACTTCTCACTAATGTGAGGTCTGCAAATATGAAGTGTAATACATCATCTACTGGTGCATTACGGAATGGCAGATCAAGGTCCCTGCTGTTCACAAATGGGTGTGCTTTTGTACCAAGCAAATACTCAATATAATCAACACTGCTCCTGGTAAACATGCACATGAAGCTGTTTAAAAAAGAAACAGATTTGCAGGCTAAAGCATTGGTTTATAAACAGGAAACATTTACATGCTTTGTCTCCTCCTCATGTTTACGTTGTTTCCAGGCTCTCTGAATTTGTTTGGCAGCCAAGTTTTCTCGAAACATTTTTACCTTATCTTCCTCCACATACTTATCCTACATGATTCATATTAGATTAGTATCCCTCTCATGATAATAATGTCAATATAAGCAATGGAATAAACCACCTTATAGTGCAACCACCTTATAATTTTACTACAGTATAATAAAAAATTATCCATGATCCATACTGACTTTATAAATGGAAATACTCCATGAATTATTGCAAAAGGTACTTGCAGAGCAGGTCTGTATACCGTCCACTTGAAAACATATGTTAAATAGATAGTGAACATTCAGACCTAATTCTGCAGTATGTATTGATTGACCTAGTCCTAATTTCACCATGATAAACCTTGAAGTCTGGTTTTAAAGAGATTGGATTGGTTAGTTTTAGGTCAGACTTAATTTTCAGCCAATCAGTACTAAACTTAAGTTCTCTTGGCGAATCCTAGGCCTTGACCTGAAAATCATAACACGTTTGAGTCTCAGTATGAGAATGAAATTTTGTTCTGACCAAACACAAACAATTTTACATTTCAAAGGATATTTCTGACTGACTAATAGTGGAAACTCAACATCTGACAGGATATTTCTGACTGACTAATAGTGGAAACTCAACATCTGACAGGATATTTCTGACTGACTAATAGTGGAAACTCAATATCTGACAGGATATTTCTGACTGACTAATAGTGGAAACTTAATTTCCAGTCCTCAACTTAAATGCATAGTGAATCTCAAATTTTTGTATGTTACAAAATAGAAACCATCTGAAACAAGATTTAAAAATAGAAGAAATGCATTCAAATACAGTTTATTTTGTACAATTTACTACACAAGACCTTAGTTCTATTCCATTCACACTGGGGTGTACAATACACATGGATATATATGGATTTATAATATTCATGAATTCTACAGTAAAACCTGTCCCAAAAGTCAGCTGTATTAAGAATGACCTTAAACTGGCACTTCTCTGAGGTCACTTGAATTAAAATACATAAAATAAATAAACGTTAGTTAAGCAGCCATCTAATTTAAAAGGAATATATGACATTATTGGCATTGTGCTGAGATTTCAAAACAAAGAAATAATAAAAACATCTGAGCTATGTATATCCATCGCCGCCACAAAAGAACAGTTGATTATAGTCGAGATTTACATGACTTCAGCACTACAATGGTAGTTAGTGGACATGTACTTCTGTCTACCAGCAGATTTGAGAAAACCAGCATCCAGACTCAAGTCCATCAATTTTCTTTTCATTTAACAATCTGAACTCTGCCTGCAGACCTTCTTCATCAACCATGGTTACCATAGATTTAAGAACTGTCATACAGCAGAGGTCACTCAGGATTGATTGTATCAGCTAAGAACACTGACCTTAGTGGCGTGTTTGACTGCAGGGTTGTTATAAACTATTCACGAGCAAATTAACCACACTTTCCCTCAAGGGGCCCTGAGTGGCCGAGTGGTCTAAAGCACTCTCCATTACGGATCACTGCCATCTCACCTCTGTCTGCGTGGGTTCGAGTCTTGGATTCAGAAAATGTGGGTATGTGAGAAAGCTTGCCAGTAGCTTATCGTGGGTCGGTGGTTCTTTCCGGGCTTTTCCCGGGTTCTTCCTCCACCATTAATACTGGCCGCCATGTATAGCCTATCGTGTGCTGAAAAATGGCATTAAACTCTACAACAACAACAACAACTTTCCCTCAAGTTGTTGATCAAATGCAGCCAAGGATCAGCTGCAAGTGACCCTTGTGAATAACAACCAACACAACCCAGACCTCTCAAGTGCAAAACAAGTGCTTGAGCCACTCTGCTTTTTGTGTAAAAACTAGGTCTGCATACACCAACATGTCTTGTAAACAAAAATGACAAAAGCTGTGGCAACCTTAAAACCAGCACAGCATGAACGTGGATGAAATGCAATGCATACTTGTTCTTCTTTTTCTTTCTGGCTTAGTTTAGTAGTCTCATCCTCATTTAATGCATTGATCATGGCTTCTTCTTCACGAATCTGCTCCTCTTTGATTCCATTCATGTAATTTTCTTTCTCCTGTCTATGAGAACTAGATGCTTCTTTCTCTTGTTTAGTCTACATTTTTTTAAGACAATTTTTGTTTAGCTAAGATGATAACATCTCTATGTATTAACTTTAAGACTGAAAAGATGTGTGCAGAAATTCAAACTGATTAAAAAAATAATGGACTAATTATTCAAGCAGGCATTTTAATAAAACCAGAAAAAATGAATCACCTGACAAAGCGTAATTTTTGTTCAGAAGAAGATAGTGGAAAATACACAAAGATCGATCATAAATAGGAAATGCTGGAAGATATATTATACAATCCATAAATTATCCATATCAAAAAGGAAGAGAGATATGTTTGGTCTACAAATTGTCTGTTTTCTCTAGGCAGAAAGAAAAAGTACTAATTGTCACTTATATCTCAACGATACATCCATAGTCTACTATGTAAAAAGTGAATCAAATATGCAGAGATACACAACATGTGAATCAAAGCCTATGAATAAAATATAAAATAGTGTACTTGCATTAGGATACATGCATAGTCTACTGTGTGAAGAATGCAAATATGTTAAAAACACAGACCTGGAAAAGTACTGGTTTACTAAAATTTGGATTTTTACACTTGGAAAACAGCCATGTAAACTGACCTGTTTCTGCTGTCTATTTGCCCGCCATCCTTTCTGGATTGTTTTGGCTGCTCTGTTCTCCTTAAATTTCTCTATTTTCTGTCTCTGAACAGAGGACACTTTGCTATCAACCGATGCTCTTCTTGCACTGGATGGTCTATATAGAACAGATATGCATACATGTTACTGACTGATATCAATTTCATGTATGTGTTGGCATCTCATTTGCTAAAAGCTACAACAAAATGACGTATATTTGCATCTACATTTTTCTTTTGCATGTTTATCCTACATGGTAAAGCAAATTTATCAAACTCAGATTCTTTACTAGAAACCCAAACAAGGAGTTCTTAAAGATTCAATACTGGCAAACATTTATGGAAGATTGCTAATGAAATGTTGAGTATTTCACTTTTTGAAGAATTCATATTTTTAGTTAGGTAAGGGTCCAAGCAATTCCAAACAACAAAACACATGTGTAGGTTGGTTTGCATTTTCTAGCACTATATATTTAAACATCCATGAATTAGTCTTTATGAAGATATATATGAAACAGTGCCATGTCACTCAAAAAATAATAACTGCATGAACATTCATGGGGAGCTGTGGTGGTTTAATTGGAAAAGCATCAAACTCGTAACCCAAGCATTATGGGTTCAATACCTGCCCATGCAGCTCAGGGTTAGCTACCTTGGTGGATATTTTGGAAAGGCACTTAACTCCCATGTTTTGGGCATGATATAGCC
Source organism: Sinohyriopsis cumingii (assembly GCA_028554795.2). NCBI lineage: Eukaryota > Metazoa > Mollusca > Bivalvia > Unionida > Unionidae > Sinohyriopsis > Sinohyriopsis cumingii. The sequence goes on along the minus strand of CM068826.1, from coordinate 3,215,839 downwards.
AATAATGTGTTAAAAAGTGCAGTTAGAACCAACAAAAAGAAGAAGGAAACAACATGAATATACACAAATTCAACAAATTTACAGTTTAAAGATCAACGATTTTCAGTTATCAGATATGCTGAGAAATGTTGATGTTGGTGAGTGAATTTTTCACTACAGCACTTATTGACCTCACCTAAAAATTCCAGCACTGAAAACCTTATAGGTAAATTTATGGTGGGTCATAACTGCTGACAGTTTCCCAAGGTGACACATACATTCATTGATTTCAAACTTATCTTTCACATTACAGTTCATATGATTATTTATACTGGTATAAAGCCTGTACATTTTTTGTCCAATAAAAGATTGTGTGTGTGTGATTTGGATTTTTAACGTAGCTTTAACAATTTTTCAGTCATATCGCTACAATTTCTCAGTGTGGTAGTTTATAGTGATGCCTAGCACTGGGGCATCATATCGCAGACATGTAGCATGACGTCCCACCCAGTCACATTATCCTGACACCAGCCCGACCAGTCCTAACAGAAACCTCTTAATGCTGATAGCAAAACAAGGCAGCTTCCAATAAAAGAGAGAAGTTACAACCCAGTCATTTTATGTTCAATTTCTCTGTGTTCATACTGTTAAGAAAACAGCAAAGTAACAAATGTCATATTGATGATGTGAAAATGTCATGACCATGCTATTTTGAGCTGCCCAATAACCATTGGTTTTAGAAAAATGGCCATCATTAAAATTAGAAAATTTTGTACGATTCATTATTAGAAAAATTCTAATACAAGATTGGTTCTGTGCAACCATGACTGAAGACAACACCGTTACGAAATCTCCTTGTATATCACAAAAGAAAATCTTCACCACAAACCCCCCTTAGATTTATATAACCAATGATGCCAGCCATCACTGCTGGTGAGTGACACCTGTTTCTCTCTATCTGCAGACTTAAGTTGATAAATACATAGAGAAGCAAATTTATATTACCTTGAGCTTACTGAGGCTGTTCTGGGAGACCGTGCTGATGGTGGTCTCTGTGAACCCCTATCTGACCTCGCTTCTACATCCTTTGATTCTTGACTGATAATAAAAAATGACATATCATTGTCAGAAAATCGACAAAGATACAAACATCTTAAATACTGACAACTTCTATTTCTGTTCAACATTTTTCTGTGTTCAAAAATACATGGACAATTTAAAAATGACTCTTTTCACATGTCCTTTTTGCTGTAAGAAAACATGGTCAAGACTGTGTTTCAAACTTGTACAACTTACTCTGCCTCTTCCAATCTCTTCTTGTGTCTTTTTTTCTCTTCCTGTAGCGCCTTGTTAAGTTTCTTTTGTTTCTCTAGCTCTTCTAAAAGCTCCGTCTCCCTCTTGTCCAGCTGTTCCAGCCGTTCCTCTAGGGAACCATCCAGCTGAATTTTACCTGTAGTTAAGGAAATAAAGATGTTTTTAATCCATATTTCCTTTCTTTCATCTGCCCAAATCAGTTCTTAAAAACATAATGGGTTGAGTGGCTAAGATGGCTGTTTTGCCTTGATTTGATCACCAGTGATATGATGTATACTGCAGCTTGCTTATAAAGATCACTCAATGAACCAAAATAATTGAACTCTGGACAGATGTCCTTGATACAGAGGTGAAAATGGAAGTTTGGAACAAATGTTAAACAATAATGTTTTTTTAAAAGGTCTCCATTATTCTTTATTTGGAGGTGTCCACTAAGGCAGGTTTTAATATATGTCACTAAATCTATACCAAATGAAAATGGTTCTCAGCACTTATAATAATCTGCAAATTGCGTTCTTCCAGACAGTTCTTGCTAAATATTACTTAAGCCACTAAGGCAACAAGGGTTCAGTGGAATGCCAGATCTTCCCTGTAAAAGATTTTCCTACCCATGTGAAATGTTACTGTTGACAATGATATTGTAACTGCTACTGCTGCAAAAGTGATACCTATTTCTTACTTATCTACTAACACATGCTCAAGAGAAATAGATACTATCATATCCAATTTAAAATCACCATGTCTGCTATCCTACATATTCTTGACAGCATATATGACAGAGTGGGCAAAGATAAGGACAAAACAGGAGCATCACAACAAAAGCCACAGACCTAGATAAGCAGCAATCACAGGCTTCCATTTCTGTCAGACATAAATGGGAAAGCTATTGGTAACACCCTTTCTACTTTTCCAAGCAACACAAGAAGACTAACTCAAATGGTTTTAAATTTTATCCCTTGCTAATTCCATCCTCACTTTCCTGTACTGTCATGTAATCAAAACTTATATCAACGTAAAGGCAATATTTCTAAACTTGTCCCCCATATGTGATTTAAGTACCTTACTGATGATTTAATGGATACTTTAACACTAGATTTCTCCTTTGCTTCGTATGTTATCTACTAGGATCTAATTTTCATAGTATACATCTACACTACTCAAAGTGCAAGCCATCTACAAAGTTTGGTCCAGGTCTGTGATGTAGAACCAATGTTACCGTGCAAAAATAAAACATTCTTCTTTTACTTCAGGCATGATAAAAACCTGACCTTTTACTTTTTTACCTCAAAACTGATATACGGTTTTTCTTTATACCATGGGCAATCAATTTTGCTTTCCCCAGTATGTGATGCACAACCAATATTACAGAGATAAAAAAAAATTCATTCCATCTCAATGACCATTATTAGTATGCATTTTTATGTCATGAGATCTTGAAACGACCTGGAGTTATGGCCCCTGATTGTTTGCTGTCTATAATTCTACAAACTAATGATTTTATATCACGGCTGTCAAGCTCAAGCAACTACACAACAACTTCAAACTACACATAAAATAAGCTTTAAATCCGTTTTATTGTGTGTGCACTGTTTGGGTACAAAAACTAAAGTCTGAAAATAAATAGAATTCACTCTCCTAACGAATTACAATGAATCTTAACTTTTCTAAATGACAACAATGAACAGCAAACTGAATTAAGGTTTCAAAAATAATATTAGGATGTGTGCTAATATAGCTGAAGTCCCTACCAGTACCATATTTCATAAAGTTGGTAATCCAAAGTAAGGAGAACAAGCAATCAAGGGCCATAACTTCTCTAAATGGTGACCTGGGATGCTGTAAATCAAACTGTTTCAAGGACTCATGAATATAATATTGAATAATAAATATGGATGAAATAAAACAATCCTAAGTATACTGCAGAAACCAATGTGAGGGGTATGGGTAACTGACTGGCTGTAACTGTTCTACATAATATTTGTAATGCTGTAAACAATCAAACAAGATCTCAACATAAAGCTGCACGACAAATCTGATTAAAACCCAGCAATTCTTGGTAAAGTTATGCTGCAGAACCAAAGTAAGGATGGTAGGCAATCAAGGGCCACAACCGCTTCAAATGTTACGTAATGCAAGAAATCTGAGTCATTAAATGTCTCATCATTACAAAAGTGCATATAAAATTTAGAATAAATCCAAGAAGCCTATGTTGTACTGTCAAAAACCAAAGTTCAAAGGATGGGAAACCAATATTTTATATTAAAATCTTTCTCTTTGATAATACTTACCCAATTATAACATAACACCTTCGGATAATTACTACTATCTCACAAATCTAGACATCCCAGGCCAAAACATTTTAGTCAAAAAAAGTTATCGACCCACCCAGGTGGCAGTTAGAGTGATCTCCCCTTGATAAAGGTACCAAATCCCAAGAATACTTCAGTTACTACTAAAGAAGGCATATTCTCCATATGGATGTAACTCTGGCTGGGAGAATGGATGTTCTGCTTTCCTTTTTGACACAATCAGAAACTGGATATTACGAAGATGAGATGCAGCAATAGCGGCAACCACTGGGGTTCGTTACCGAGAAAATTAAGAGTATTCATCAATGGATAGAGGGCTGAGGTGAGGTACAATATATATGATTCAAGTAGAAGGTCTGAACAGCTGATGTTTGAGACCATAAATGAGGTAGTTTGTTTGATCTTGATCTTGCTCTGTGGCAGGCAGGGTGTTGAATGTGGTAAATGCCCTACTGGTTCTGCCAAGAAAGGTTTATCATGATACCATGGCAAGCAAGGAGCTGTTGCTGTGATAGATTGGATTGATCTGCTTAGTAAATTCCTCGAAATGTACATATCAAGACAAGTGTAGGTTACCGGACATAAGTTTCCACCATATTACTTTGTATTAAGATAATATTTTAATGTGAGGTATGCAGACTGGAGCTGATTTAATGGTCATCAATTTACAATTTTGTAAGAGTCAACATTTTCTTATTTTTGTTTACATTATTATTCTTTCAAATGATGCATTTAGATCCATCCTTTTCAATATCTTATAGCACAACAGTGGCCTTATTACATCAAAAAAACATCCAATATCTCCCATAGTTCTATCTAGTTTAATAAATCATGTCATAACATTGATACACTGGTATCACAATGAATTGATTCCACCATCACAAGTTGCAAGGTAAACGTGAACTTGTCAGCAGCAAACATCCTTAAATGAATTTTAACCTAACTCACAAGACAAACTTCAGACCACTACTGTACAATACTTGTTCTGACACACAGTACCTTGTATTTCAGTACGGCTGTCATATGAGGCCAAAGATCCTGTTTCCAGTTTTTTCTCTGCCCTCTGCAAATTCTATAAAAAAAATGAGGGAGAAAATATATTAAATAAAGCCAATTTACCAAAAACAAAACTGACTCTTAGGTTTAATGTTACAGCGATTTAAATTTAGATCTAGAATACCAAGAGAAAGCAACCTTTCAACCAATAAAACTGCTAATTCTGGGGGACTCTGAATAGTCTTTACTGGACTAAAAAAACAAACCTGATTCAGCAATAACAGCTTATGTTGAAGGAAGATGATATTAATTCACTCCAGAAGAATATATACACAGATCTTGTAAGCAATGACAAGATACAAAGTAACTATCACAGGAATGTGCAAGTTTGATGACGCCACCTCTTCCCCTCTCAATTAAAATTGTAAGCCTTTAATGAGATACTGTTTCTAAAAGAAGGAATCACCTAATTTGTCAGATCTCTGTATAAAAACTAAATCTATGCACAGAGGTATGCATGAAATGAAGGACAAATATTGTTGCATGATATAAAAAAGAATTACTTAGAAACTTAGATTCCTTCAATGCCCTTTCACCTTATACAATGCTGATGACAAATACTTTGCATAAACTCACCTTGTCTAACTTCATTATAGTTCGTAGCAACTCCTTTTTATTCATGTCTTCATATTCCTCTGAAATAATAATAATGCTAACAATCGTGCAAATGGAAAATTTAGCCAGTTCCAGCATTTATTGTAATGACTAATTGTAACATGTATAATCATTTATAACCTGAGTCCAACTGCAAAAATAATACAGACCTGCTTTCATGTAATGCACTGGCAGATCAGAGTCTATGTAGTTTGTTCTACAGATTACTCCCAACAAACTGAATACACCCAGGTCTGTCAGCATATTATGTGACAGCAGAGCTGGGTCTGTGCAGATGGACAAAACATATAACCAACCATATAAACGGTAAATTTAGGGAGTTCCAGTAATTATTGTAATGACTATGTAGCAATATACAGTGTGACCCCGCTATAACACGGCAGTTGGGAGCCATAGAACCCGACCGTGTTATAGACCGAACCATGTTATAAGCAACCAGGTCAGTTAGTATGAGTATGGATGTTATATTATATGTAGCTAATAATAACCCTTCATAATCTGGTTTCATGCGTTGTTTTTAAAATATTTCTGAGCATGGCATTCCACATTAAAATAGAGTCCTGCTTACAATATACCCAATGACAACAAAAACAGCCTAGTCTAAACAGGATAGTTCTAGTCTATGACTACCATGAAATCAGATATAAAATATGGTCACTGTGACAACATATTTGTTTCTTACTGCTTTTTTGAGTCCTCAAAAAATATTTTCTTTCTGGCTCCTGTTTTAATTTCTTGCTACATTGTTGTGCACACTATATATATATATATATATATATATATATATATATATATATATATATATATATATATATATCACACAACTATGCCAAGTTCATAACCAAGTGCACTGTGCTGAGACATAATTCTGCATAAAACTTTAGCATCTTCTGCACTCTCTCTTTACATGGCTGTTCATGGATGTAATAAAAGTGACCCATATTATTAATAGTCATCTTAAAATGAGTTATGATCCAACAAGGCTGTGTTATAACAAAGTACATAAAACACATCATGTGATAACACAGTATATTTGGTTCTCATGCAACAGGAACTTGTATCAAGTGTAATAAATTAAGTTTCAACAATAAAACAAAATGTGATCAATTTTATCAGGTCTAAGACCACACTTCTTTTATAAGAGGTACAGCAGTACATTAAGGGCTTCATTACAAGGTACCAATATACCTTCAGATTCCTGTTTTCATCAATTACAATATGGCCTCAGTTATAAAATAATGTAACATAATGCTACTCAGTTTATAAGACAATTTGCTGTAAACTGCATATATTGTACTTACTGCTGGGTATATCTTTTGTGTCATCCAAGGATTTCTTTAGATCCTCCTTTAGGCTTCTATTTTCAATCTGGAGCTGTTCATTAGTTTTATTTAGTCGAAGTATTGTTTCATTTAGTGCCCTGACTTTTGCTGTGCCTTCTTTTCCAGTCCTGAAAAGTATACAACTATATCAATGTATTGTAAATTACAAGCATACAAATTGTTCAGAGTTAGCAAAACAATGGAATTTAAAACATTTTACTCCTGGAAACATTGTGATGAACCATACAATAGTTCTATTACCAATGAGCATATCAGGAATTATGAAATCACTCAAATATTGTTATTTACAGAAATCTCTATTCTCTAAGGATACTGATAACTGCCTTAAAAATGAGTACATATAGATAAACCACAAATAATAAAAGAGTCCCTCAACGAGACCTGTGCTCTACTGACTAAATCAAAGTTTTTAGGAATTCAAGATACTAATTTTTTCAATACTGACCCAATCATAATACCTTAACAGAAATACTTACTACCTTGCAAATCCAGGTCTCACGGATTAAAACATTTTAGCAAAAAAGCTAAAAGTTATCTACTGGAGCACACCCTCTATATGGATGTAACTGCTGGGAGGCTGCATGCATATTAGGATGGGGTAAACTTCATGAGCCAAGATGTGAAGCAAATTCATTGGTGTGGGGTTATTTCTTATATGCGGAACAAATAGTCCACTTTATCCAGGACAAAGTGTCTGTGTCGATATATCATCCTTTCTCTCATTCGATGTCAAGACGAGATTTGATCTCCCTCGACATAACAAAGTCTGATTATTCATGAACAGTAGCCTGTTTTGAGCAATGAAAGCAGGGAGCATCATGAATGATACTGACCCATCTTGTCTGAACTGCATGTAGATGGGTCAACTAACAGGACATGTATTTGCTGATTCTGCCTGCCATTTGCCAATATGGTGCGGATGCAAGATGTATACGAGACAGCGGTAGTACTCCCAATGTATTATGATCAGATAACATATTTGAAAAAGAAATTTAAAACCCAACTGACCTAAAGTTTAAGATAAAAACTTCTACATGAAGTACATCAAGATAAAATATTAAAATGTAATGATGTAAAAATTCTGTAAGATATAATATACAAGCAACTCATGTAACAAGCTTAAAATATATGGCTAACATTTTTTAAAATAAACTGAATTCCCTCAAAAAGTACACAATTTTCTCAGGCATTACATCATCATACAGTTTCTTTACTCAGTTTTCATGTCAAAATAGTTATGTCTCACAGGGTTAAAACTGACACACTTGACAAAAATGTGTTCCACTGTCTGTTCACCCTTCAAGAAGTATGCATGAGTTAGGTATGTGTGTCTAGTATGCAGTCAGTATAGTACCACCTCCATCTCTGCAATTTGTTCTACATTAGGGATGCCACTTTCCAATTCTCAGTTGGTCCAAGATTTGTGAGATTATGTCAGCATAATTTTAAAGAAGTGGTCATAACAGGATTTTCATGACAACCAATGTTGCTATTCTGGGAGATCACATTGGAGCCACTTTTATTCTGAATCAACTAAATATCCTTGAAAATCTTTGTAGTGAAAACTTCTTGTTGATATGACCATCCATTCAGGAGAAGCAGCAATTAAAACATTTTACAGATGGTCTTCATACTGGATATCACACTGGCATCATTTTCATTTTGAACCATCAACACTGTTGATATGACCAACCATGAATCAGTAATAAGATCATTGCAATGACATCCATGTTTAATGTCATATCAGCTTTCATTTTTGTCTGATGTCATATCAGCATTTCATTTAGGACTATCTACATGTCATAAAAAGTGTTCATGTGAAAACCCCATGTTGATCTGGCCAGCTGTTTCGAAGAATTCAAGATAAGATTTTCAGGATGGCTAGCATAGTAGCCATAATGAAAATTAAAGGGGTTTTCTTTACTTAAGACATACTAGACATTAGGAAGAAAGTGCAAAGTTTTGTAACTTTCTTACAAGTAGGTTAGGAATAATGAGAAAGAAATGACTACAGACTGACAATGGATGGACAGCTGATAGTGGATACAGATCTACTTCATGAGCTCCTCTGGTCTTTCACCAGGAGAGCTAACAAATGTTCTAAGAGTACCTTGCAGATCTATCCATTCCTGTGTCTTTAGAGTTCTGGAGTCTGACAATTTCTTGATAGAAGGCTTCCATCTGTGACTTCATCTCTTCTATTTTTGTTGTCTTTAGGTCACTCTGAAGCTTCCTGCCATGTGATTAAAAGCATTTTAGAAACATTATTTCCTGTACTAAAAAGTGTTATTTTACCTCGAATGTACAACAAATCCTAATACCTTATATGAAGAAATCTATATGGCCAATGTGGTAACTTCAAGTAGACCTCAAAAAGAAGGAAACTCATAACTTTGAGGAAATCACCATACAGTGCCTAACTGATAGGTATGTGGGTTTTGGATCCAATCCTTTGCATAGGTGCTGAGCAAATGAATTACTACTGCTAAATCCAGATCACATATATATGAAGGATGAACAAACAAACAATGTGTTCATGGAACACCAATGCACCAACACTAGAACTGACCTGAACTCAAAGCTACTAAAGTGGGTGGACGTATAGAAGAATGGACAGCTGCTACACTATATACTACTACCTTAAGTGCTAAACTGTATACTACTATTTTTTTGTGTTGTTGCAAAATAACAGAAGAGTTCTGTGAAAGAACAGACATTCTACTAGCTGCAAAGAATTTCCATGAAGCCTAGAAATGAATGTTTCTTATTCATATTTTTGCTGAGTGCTGAAACTATATTTGATATTCTTGCATTACCTATGTCAATATGACAATCCATTTAGGAGTGGCAATAACAAGATTTTCAAGATGATCATCAAAGTGGCCATACTGGATGTATTACTGACAAAATTTTCATTGAAAGACCAATCAGAGAGAACAAGATGCCTTTGGTGAAAACCGCATGTCAATGTGACCACCCATTCAGGAGGACTAGCAATATTAACATCAGCATCATTTTTATGTAGGACCAACTAGCCACCAGTCAGAACTGGTAGTTACAAGATTTTCAAGATTGTTAAAAAGGTGGTCATACTGGTTGTCAGGTCAACACTATTTTATTTAGAACCAATTAAACATTGTAAGAATTCTTAGTTTAGTAGGAGTAATGATAAGAATCTTGAGTCAATGAATGACAACAGATGGACGACTGATCATTCCAAAAGCTTTTGATCTATGACTAGCAGAGCGAATAAAGGAATAAGACAATATATGTATATGTGGTTTGCATGTTCCCAAGTTTCTAATATATGAGACACAAAGTGTAAAATTCTTTTCCACAGTGTTGTCCATTTAAGCTTATTTTAATCAACAAGAACAAAATTCTGATCTATAACATTAATATTTTATATTATAGAAACCAGTGGAAAACGTTTATTTAAGCCAACTCAAAAAATTAACTTGCTAACTTGACTGATGTAGAAGTATGCTACATTATCAATGTGATAATTCAAGGCAGACTCAGTTACCGGGATCATCTACAAATAAACACCATCCAAGCACCCTCTCCATTAGTGATCTTGTATGACTGTTTTTAACTGGAAATTTACTGGGCAATCCAGTTTTCAAATCAAATGCATCCGACTGATGATGGCTCATTAAGTATATCTATAGAACATGTATGTACATCTACACTACATGTAAGTGCATTTACACTGGTGCCAATTATTGTCTCAGAAAAAAAGTAAATGATACAATAACTTTTTGACACAAGTTTTGAGAGAAAAAAGTGTCATACTTACGCATGTGCATTCTCTTTATCCCTTAGCTGCATCTCCAACTTCAGTATTTTCTGTTTGAGACTGTGAATAACTGCGCCAGAATCTGGACGCTTGTCAGCTAATGTTCGCCTCAACTCCTCACTCTGAAAGTTTAAAGCTTTAATAATGACCCATTTCCACATGCATAAAAATGAAATTTTACCTTGAATAACAAAGAAAAACATATACCAGATGGCTAATGCACAAAGTTACAGTACCACAGTTCTGTGCTTAACATTCAGAATTCAGGTTAGTAATGATAACAGCTCCAGCAAGGTCTGGAATAATGGGAATTTTTCTGAATTGTTCTGTGATAAGACAGATTCCAGTTTGAAATGAGTGATTTTGGCCTATTCAACTCACAAGTGGCTAGTAGGTATGATAGGCCTTTATCATGATCAATATCTTTTCTGCCATGGTGCTTAAATAAGACATCACAGAGCTGTAGACTTTGATGATAACTGGTGCCGTTGTAGAGCCAGATAAAGAAGCTGACTAGTTGAGGGAAGAAGGCCTTCAAAGGGACTGTAAGTCTCTTAAAAATGCCCCTTTCCCTCTAAAGCATTAGAGTGGAGGGCATTCTTCTCTCAAGATTATCTCCATAATCAAAGGTCTAAATTCTTTTTCTTTCTCTTGCAAGGCTGTCCTGATATGGACCATGACAGAAACGAGCGTCCAGACAGGGGTCTAACACTTGCAAACATGGTTGTTTGGAGATATTTGGCTTGGCTGTAATATTCCTGGGTAGGACTACTGCCAGATGGAGTAGATCATTGACTCAGGACTTGCAAGTCTGACCACCTATTTTCTGTATTATTTTCATTACTAAGATGGGGACTGGGGAGGGGGTTGTGGTAGGCAAATACCCATAACCCCTCCCAACTGAGTAACAGTAAATCCACAGCCCTAGCTTCAGGTCCCTGAACCTATGACACAAAAGTGGCCCATTTGCAGTTCAACCGTGATACAAAAGGTTGATTACTGGATGCCCGCAATCTAATAGATGAACCACTATAATAAACCACTGCACTTAATTGCTAACTTTGAATTCAGTCACTATGAACCATCAACTAACATGATAACACATTCTGAATCTGCCGTACTTTTTAATACGAGAATTGCAAAACCCAAGATGACCCCAGCTGACAGATTTCTTGTGACAGCATTTAGTGATGTTGTGTATGATTTTAATAAGATGTCACAATGTGACATCACTGACTGACATTGGCAAAACTTTGTGGAGATGTGTTACAATGTAAAATCACTGAGTGACAATGTGCATGATTGTGGGAATGTGTTACAATGTGACATCACTGACATTGGCATGAGTTTGTGGAAAAGTATCATAATGTGAAATCACTTAGTGACACTGCATGTTTTTGTGGAATTGTGATACAATGTGACATCACTGACTGACATTGTGCATGATTTTGTGGGGTTGTGTTACAATGTGACACAAGTATTATTAACTTTAGCAAAGGAAATTATACTGCACTGCATGGTAAAAGTCTTGAATTGTATTATCATCCATTCTTATATATAAACAAGAGTCCCATAAAGCAACTGATGCTCTACTGGGTGAAAGGAATTTCAGGAATTGAAGACCATATTTTTTTCTAATAACTGCTAAATGTTTAATCCATCTCTATTATTCTTTAGCATCAAGATTTTCAAATTAGTTGCTGTTGTGAAGATAATGGATGTGATATTGGCAACATTTTCATTTAGGACCAAATAGACATGATCATAAGTCTTGTGGTGGAAACCCCATGTCAATATAACCATACATTCAGCAGGGATAAGAATAAGACACAATAAGAACTCTTCAGAAGAAAACCTTATATCAATATTACTTTCTGTTCAAGAGAAGTAGCAATAACAAGACTTTCAATGTGGACATCAGAACAACACCATTTAAATCTAAGACCAACAAGACATTATAAAAGGTCTTCTGGTAAAAACCCCAAGTTGATATGACTTCTGTTTTGGAGAGTCGCATTAACAAGATTTTTAAGATGGCTGCTACGGGGCCATATTGGATATTAAGATGTGCAAATAAGTCAAACTGGCATCATTTTTATTTACAACCAACCAACCAGACAGGTACCATACAAATTCATTTACAAGAAGCAGTGCTAACAAGATTTTCAAAATGACCACTGTGGTGGCAATACTGAATGTCTGATTATATCATTTTCATTTGGAACCAACTAGACATCATAAAAAGATTTCTTTGGTGGGAAAAAACCCTTGCTGACATGATCATCCATTCAGAAGTAATGATAAGAAAATTCTCAAGATGACAGTTGTGGCAGCCAAACTGGATGTGTAAATAGTACAATTATCGTTTATTTAGGACCAACTAGACATTGTAAGAAGTCTTGTAACAAAAAAATGTCATGCTGATATGACCATTCTTTCTGAAGAAGCAGTGATTTTTAAAATTAACACTATTTTCATTCAGGACCAACTTGACTTTATAAGAAGTCTTCTGCTGAAAACCTCATGTCAATATGACTTTCCGTTTAAGAGGAGAAGTGATAACAAGATTTACATCGTGGCTGCCATATTGGACTTCAGACTGTCACCATTTTAATTTAGGACTAAGTAGATATCATAAGACATCATGAGAACTCTTTTAAGGAAAACCCCATATAGATATGACGATCCAGTAGCAATAACAAGATTTTCTAGATGGCTGGTGTTGTGGCCAAAATGGATGTCCAAGTCGTACCATTTTCATTTTCGATCCAATAAATCATGTGATGAAAGTAAGCATAAAGTTTCAAGGCAAGAGCAGTTTAGGAGGAACAGTGATAACAAACTTGTGCTAATGGAAGGATGATAAATGGACAAAATAGCATCCCATTAGCTCTTCTGGTGTAGTAGAACGAAATAATTATCGTTGTGTATTTCAAACTATTTGACTGTTTTGTAACTAGTAACACCATGTTGCTTTGCTGGAGATCAAAATCAGACTCACTGATTGGAGATATTCAGCTTCTTTCCAATACTCAACTCTGTTCTTATTTCAACATCCAGTTAATGAACTTTTTTTCAAACCGTACTTTATTGAAAATCTGCATATTGACAAACACATTATCATAGGAGGTTGCTATTAATTGAAAGTGGCCCAGATATTGCTATCAAAGACAAAACTAACAGAGATGGTAGACAATTACCTTCTGAGGATCCAGTAGTGAAGCCATTTCTTTTTCCTGAAACAAAACAATTAATGAAAATGAGGAACTAATTTAGCAATAATAACTGTTTTTTTGTGATTAGTGAACAGAAGCTTTTGCAACAGAATTTATAAGCAAAAACTAATATGCTTTATTTCATTTGATCTGTCAATCCGACAGTTGATATTTAAGAACATAAAGTCCTATTCAATGCAATGACTGAAATTTCTTTGCTAATTTTCCTGAATGCCTTTTCAAAAAACAATGAAGAAAAACTGCAACTTTCTTTTACACAAACCTTTTTCTGGTTATCTTCTTCTAGTCTTCTCATTTTTGCCTTCATTGTTGCACTCTCTTGATTCAGGTTAGCAATATACTAAAAATAAAAATATTGTTTTGAAAAAAATTGTTAGTTCTGTCTTTCCTTTCAATCTATCATGTTAATTACCAGTACCTTATATTCAGATAATGAAATATTAGACATACTATAAATGAGGCATTTGCTATAAATTTATGTCACAAAATGGCTTTAAACGATTACACCCATCTGGTTTTTCTCATGATCTCAATTACACTAATGAAAAACATACTTAGCAAAGGAAACAATACTTCATTACATGGTGGCTCTTGATTTTTTATTACTGTCCATTTCTGTGCATAAAGAAATATATAAAAATTTCTTCATTTATTCCAAACTATTTGATTTGTTTGTTACAAGTTACACAACACTGCTTTGTGAATTGAGTCTAACTAATTGGAGATGGTTGGCTCTTTTCCAACAACCAATTCAATACCCTATTGTGAGACCTAAGCTGAAAGTGAATGACTGATCATATGTAGATTTTTGTATTTATTTTCCATAATATTCATGTTAATGTGAAAAGAGAGACAGTTTACCTTTTTCAGTTCCAACACCTGATCATAGTATTCTTCTTGAGATTTGTATGCCGGTGTGCCAGATGATGATTTTACTGAAAAAATTAATTCTACTTGTATAACCAGTATTCTGCTGAATGATTGAACAAGCTGTCTTAAATATGACACAAGTACGGAAACTATCTAAAAGCATTATATTCAAATGAATTTTGGAGTGGTCATTTTTTTAAAATAAAAAAACAATGCCTTTCTGTTCCAGTAACCCCAAGAATGGATAGAAAAGTTAAGATCTGCAGCTCTGTGTTTATAAATGCTAAAGAGGTTCAACAATCCAGAAAATCATACGAATCTGCCAATGTTCAATAACCACTGCCTCATTAATTTGCACCTGGACTTAGTGTTATAAGGTGTTTTACTCCAATTCTGTTCTCCTAAAAATCTGGTTAAGAAAATCATTATCCATGCAATGACTATACTCATTTTCGAGGCAATGACTGCATTAATTATCCAAGCAATGACTGCACTCATTATCCATGCAATGACTGCACTCATTATCCATGAAATGACTGGACTTACTTTCCTGGCCATAACTGCACTAATTTTCAGGCAATGACTGCACTCGTTATCCATGAAATGACCGCACTCATTTTCAGGCAATGACTGCACTCATTATCTATAAAATGACTGCACTCATTTTCCATGCAATGACTGTACTCTTTATCCATACAATGACTTTACTTATTTTTCAAGCAATGATGGAGTTAGACTTCCTTCAGCAACTCAACCCAGTGTAATTTTAACAATTGTAGTGAATTTAAAAGTCCTGTTACACAATGGCCAAGGCATCAATCAAAAAATTAATTATCTTCAACTGTTTCCAATGTATGTACCATGCTGCCATTTCAGCTGGAGTCTCCATCTAACTGATTATCAAAATGACACAACAGACATTTATGAATTTTGCCTCAGGCCAGTCTGGTGACATGTTCTTCAAAAACTGTTGTGACATGTTCATAAATGAGTCATAATATCTAATAAATTGCTTCTCATTTATTTTAATTTCTTTAGCTTCTTTTTCATTCATGATTCAGGTTAAATGCATAGGAACAGTGACTGCCAACTTTATTAGCATCAAGAACATGGAATAGAACTAAGTCATTTGTTAACATGAGGCATTGAATATGCAGTTTATGATGACACATAAATCTGGTAACTTGAGGAATAATTCTGAGCAAATTTGTTCATAAATTTGATTTTGGTGGTTTACAGACCTGCCAACCATAACAAGATCATCTCAGTAAGTTAGCTGATTTTATTCCCGTAAGTTTGACCAGTTTTCAGTAAGTTGTAATAAAATATCATGTATTGCTATTATCAAGTTGGAAAGTGTTTATTTAAAAAGTTCAGAATTCCAAAATGATGCATTGATGGTAAGCATTATATTCATCTGAAACATTTGTGAAGTATACATACTTTATTAACCTCTAGTGCAGTTGCACAAACTTCAGTTCCAAACCCTATGTTGCTATCTCTCAACTTGATGTAATTCTTGGAATTTTTTTCTTAAGTTCACAGGACAGAAATTGTTACTTGCACCATATGACATAATCAAATCAACATGTGATGTCTAATAAACATAATTGTGTCCCTTCCTGCTTTCAGTCAGAACAATCTGGATTTCATTTCTATTCTTCTGTAATGATTATTAAAACTTTTTAATTAGGAATATTTTTTCCTTTTGTCTTTAACATACACCTGTAGCTGAATGCCATTTAAAAAAATTCTATAATCAACAATTTGATCATGCAGACGCTTCGCCTGTAAAAATATGTCCAGTTTAAATCATCTGAGGTACAACCATAAAGCTAGTCTGGTTCTCTGACTAATTCCATAAACCTGAGGTGAAACCCGGGTCCAAATCAAACATGGACAAGCCACTTATCTGGATTTTACCACAACAATGATATTTCTGTAATTTTTCCCTTTATTCCGTTAAGTCCATATTTTAAGGGTCATTTTTGTATGACTTACAGCAAAATCATAAGGGTTGGCAGGTCTGGATTTATGACTACAAATTAAGTTCTGTAACTTAAGTAGCATTATTTGCATTCGATTTTAATTAATCTTTATATTTCAAATTCCCCATTATTACAATATGTTAAAATAATATATGCATATAAGAAAACATATAAACAAATCTTATCATGCATAATGACACTCACTACCTTCCACAAATATTAAACATAATTCGGAGTCCACCTCACTGACCTGCACCCTCACTTATGCTGCAGGCAATGTATTTGGACCCTATGGCTTGCTAATTATTGAGGGAATGTGTGCCCTGATATATCAAAATAATTTCTCATGTAAGTATAATAATCAATCCATATTATGATTACTAGAGACATAATAAATTCATAAATCTGTACCAATGTTTAATAATCTTGGATAAAACCAGCAGATTTTAAGACATAATACTGAAAATGGAATAGATAAACAGAAAGAACAGCTGTAATACCATTTTTTTCCTGTCCCACTTACTAACATATGCCATCTAAAGAAAATGTATAATAAATAATGTAAAAAATACCAAATGAATTTATAATCACCAAAATGACATTTCAACTGAGTCTAATTTATTTGTTTCACAGTAATAGTAGGGAAATCAAAGGTCTGCAGAAAAACTGATACCTGTGGGATCTTCCATTTTGCGTCCTTTTTCTGTCCCCATCATCTGACGCATAAAGGAAGATGTGCTCAGGTAAGGTATGGCCATTTCATTAGGCCTCTTCAATCCACTAAAAGTGTTCATGCCAGTACTCTCCGTACTGATGCCTGTTAAAGAAACCAATTTTAAAAAGATGTATCAACTCTATGGCATGTTTTGGACAGTTGCACGTGAGTCACAGTCTACAGTTGAAATCTGTGCATGTGTATGTGTGTGTGGGGTCAACTCATCAGTGCTACACTTTTTCTACTGGAAGAGAATAATATTTAATCATGATAGTATAATATTATCTCCATTACATTAGCCCAGGCTGAATTGGCCTGATTGGTGGTTTATTATTAAACCAATGCTGTGACAAGAAAATCCTTGTGTGTGCTGATAAGGGTTAGTCATAATGAAAAGAAATGGATTCATATTCAGAATTAAGCTGAAACAAGACCACCAAAACATCTGAGTGGCAAGATAGACAAGACCACCAAAACATGTGAGTGGCAAGATAGCCTGAACCATATTCCAAGTTACATGTGTCAAAACAGTCAGCATTATGAAGTAAAGAAACATAGAAAATGCAAAGACTCAGTGCAGAACTTAGAAAGTGAAATGCAAAAGTTTTATACTGACTCAAGATCATTTAATATCTTGCCTGGAAATCATAAAAGCCTTGACATTGAGTCTATGCTTAAGATTTCATTTTGACTAATCACAAATGAGGTTAATTTTTAAAGGTCATTTTTCACTGTTTAATTTTAGAAACTCAATCTCAAACTCAAAATGTTTTTATGTTATGATTTCCAAGCAAGTCACTATGACATCAATTTTCCCTACTAACTTTTCACCAACTGAATTTGAACCTGTCTATAATTTATGCATGACTGAAAACTGACCAATCAATTTTCTTAAGTCTGGACTTGTATTTCAAAACATGTTGGTGAATAAGGTCCAGAATAAGTTTATATCGTTACATGTGAAACCAAATTAAGATCATGCTTAGCAACTGCATTTTCTGTGAATGTGATGAGGTTATTCAAGTTAAAGTGTTGCAATAATATCAAATATTTAAAAGTGACATAAAATAAATGTTACTTATAATATATGAATGTGTGAGTTATAACAAAATGTGAAAATATTAAACATGAAATCTTAAATAAATCAAGCAAAACTAAGACAATAATCATTACCTATTCCAGTCTTCCTCAGAGTGTCGACCCAATACTCTGATGGAGTCTTGTGTCTGGGACTCTCAGGATGTCTTGAACCACTCAGACCAGCTTGAAAATATTAAAGAAACGTTACATGTGTAAATTATAACTATCAAAGATAATGCATTGCAAATGGCACTACAATTTGCTCCATAGGGCCTTAAACACAGAACTTGTGTTGGCAAACCGGAGCATGAAAATGGCCAATCAGGGGACATAACTCCTCTCAATGGTCAGGATACATTTAGCTAAAATCCACCATTCCTTTGTAAAGTTATGCTGCAAAATATGAAGGAAGACCAGTAATCAGGAGCCATAACTTATCTATATCGTAATGTGGAAAGCTGGAGATGACACTCATTCAAGGTCTAATCTAAACAAAGCTGCATGACAAAGTTGGTTGAAATCCAACAACAATATCAAACTAATGCTAAGAAATCAAAGCTGGAGAACAGGCAATCAGGGGTTACAACTCCTGTAGATGACGTTATAGAATACTGGAAATCACACTCTTTCAAAGCATCATTAAAATAATGTACCATACCAAACCTGGTTAAAAATCAACAAAACTTGGTTAAGTTCAGCCAGAGAAACCAAAGTCAAGACAGGCAATCAAGGGATGAGACTCATGATTTTATGGAATGCTGGAAATCAAGGTCTGATTAATATAAATCTTTGTACCAAATCTGGTTGTAATGCAACAAACCTTGGTAATGTTTTGCTATCGAAACCAAAGTAAGGAGGATTGACCAACAGGGTGCGTAACTCCTGAAAATGATGCCATGGAACAATGTCAATAGTACTCATTCAAGGCATCATTAATGTAAAGTCCTATACCAAATTTCAATGAAATCCAACAATCCTTATTAAAGATATACTGCAGACACCATAGTCTGGAAAATGGGAAATCTGGGGGGGGGGGGTTTAACTTGGATTTTTAACGTAGCTTTAACAATTATTCAGTCATATCGCTACGTTATCTGCAGTGTGGCAGTTTATAGTGATGTCTAGCACTGGTGCATCATGCTGCAGACATGTAGTGATGTCCCACCCAGTCACATTATCCTGATACCAGGCCGACCAGTCCTAACACTAACCTCTTAATGCTGAGCATCAAGCTGTTAATACCATTTTTGTAAGTCTTCGGTATGACTCGGACACTCTAACCACTAGGCCACCGGAACGGTTCCTTTTAAATCTGGGGGAATAACTCCTGTAAATGACATCATGAAATGGTAGAATGGGAAATCTGGGCATAATACCTGTAAATGAGATCATGAAATGGTGAAAATCAAACCATTCAAGGTCTCACCAATTTACAGTCACTTGACAAATCCAACTGAAGCACAAAGGTTCATAAATTACAGTTACAGAGGATCACAAATGGATAATGATGAATTTATGAAACAAGTTGTATAATTCCAGTTTTTGCAAGCCTTGGTTAGCAAAAGCTGCACATTATTCAATGAATGTAATAAATTTAATATTAAATCATTACCCATTTAAGATTTTCTTTATCACATAGTTTTTATTTCAATGGAAATTATTTTCATAGAAAGAATACCAAATAATTCCATTCATTCTGACAGACATTGGATCTTTCATTTGTTGCATGTAAAAAAAAAGAGTCCCAAACAAAGTTAACTAGTATTAACATTTAAAAGCAGATTATACTTTTCTTACAAACTGTAAGTCAAAGAACAATAAACAGAACATTTTACACAAATTCATTTTTAAATATGTACCTATGTCACATTGTTTGATGCAGTACCGATTTGATCCATGTTTATGTAACCTAATGTGTCACTTTCACAAAATACATTAAATTGTTGCAATATTCATTTGAAAGGTTTACTGGATGCAGAAATTCCCATATTTAATGTAATGTATTTGTGACCAGATTTTTGCAGTACCTGACCTGGAACAGTAGACTTCAGAATATGTAAATAAAATTCATTCTGAGACTGAACTGCATCACATATTTATCTTGTAAATATGCAGTGGTTGGATAAATTTCTATCAGTTTAGAGACTGGTTTATGTCCATTCTTCTGTGAACAGATATGAGTTTATTTCTAAGTTAACATTTAAACCATGCTTGTATATAGAGTAGATTCCACACTACCGGTCTACAGCACCCCCCCCAACTCCACTGCATACACCTGTGATCAAACTGAGCAATACCCTTAGTTTACTCAAATAAAAAAATGGCCACCAAAATGTTCATAGAAAAAAAAACTTCCAGAAAGTGGGGTTGAAAAAAGTTTTCCACACAAAAACAGCCAATCAGTAAAGAGAATATTGCACAATAATTTCATGGGCTTATTGGGACCAATCAGACCAATCAGAATCACACAGTGATATGTTCACGTTATAATACCAAAAATATGCAACTGTACACACTATAGGCAAAGTGTACTGACTATGTGATAAATTGGGCTATGCATGAATGGGCCATAACTCTATAAGCAATGATGGAGAATGTTGAAAATAACAATATCTCAAGGTCTGTTCAACATAAAGCTGCAACTGACATATTTTACAATTAACAAATTAAAAATCAAATCAATATGCTTTTTTATACACAAAGCTGAACACCTACAATGAATGAAATTTACACTGAATGCACTTTCTGAAAGAGCCCAATTGCAGACATATAATAAAACTATAATGAAACAATAAGTCCAAGATGGCCTATAATGTTCACCCTGCCTACATAACTTAACAGTTGACTACAATGGTCTCCAAAGTGGTAAGTAGCCTGGCTAAACAGATGCAAAATCATTTCACTACTATGTGTGAATCTAAATCATTATTAAACACTCCCAAGATCCTATAATTCAAGTCTAATTAAAACTGGATCAGAAATATGGTCTCAAAAACAATAACAACTTCAGCCAATCAGATACGTGATCACTTCATTAATATGAATGGATCTTGTTCAGGTTAGAATTTATTCAAGATTTGATGATGTAAGACTATATTCCAAGTTTAATCAGAAACTTGACCTGCAGAGAAGTAACAAGTACACCACTCCCTTGATAACTCGTGCCCTAATAACATGCAAACCCGCTTATAACACGGGGTTAGGCATGGATCCAATTTTTTCAGTAAAATTTTTTATTCCTACTTGTTGAACTTGTTGAAAATTGCAATTAAAATTGGTAATGGAAACTTTGATATATCGCTCGTTTTATTGTCACAAATGGTAGACAGGACCTGGAAATTTTAATCAACATTAGAAAATATCAACTTTAAAAAGAAGTCATAAAATTTTCTACATTTTCTTTCCAAACGAATTCTTTGCGCATCATAATTATCAATATTCAAGAAAATTTCAATCAATGAAAATGTCACTTATGCCTAGTGGAGGTAGTACTTTAATAAATAAAAACCAATTAAATAATTTCTTTATCAAATGAAATATGTGTTCTAGTTTATCTTTAAGTTCCTTTTAAGTGCAATCATCATAAATGCATGTTTCCTCTTGTAATTAAATATAAAATGTGTCAATCTACCATAACAGCTTTGTCTGTGAGCATTTCTCTGAGAACCTAATTAAGTGCCAACCATGTTTTAATATTGGACTAGCGGAAGAATTTGTTGTATTGCTGCGCTAAATAAAAAGCAGGGGCCTTCTTTTCTATTATCATGTTAATTACATCTTTTGAATCAAATAAAGGAGGCAGAATAAACAAAAAAGTTAAAAGGCATCCAAATCCTACATGCTTAAGAACCAGGGGCCCAGGTTGTATGTCGGGTAATTCATTTCAGTTGATCAATCAGACACTTATAAATGTTAATGTGCATATAATCTAATTAAACTACCTTAAATTAACCTACTCAATCATAACTGATTAAAGATTGCAAGGCAACCAAGTGAAATGAGTACTTTGTAAAATAAAGAGTGTTTTTTCACAGATACGGACCATTCTGGAGAAAACCAGTTTCAGAGAATTCCTGAATTCGCACATAGAGATATCCTCAAGGATGATGATTTCACTGTTACTTGCAATGAAATCATGACATCAATATTTTACTAACTGAACAATTAAAAAATTTAGTTTTGACACAGACGATTGTCTCACGAAATGTTATAGTTTTTTAATATATAAAAAGGATTCTTGTTTGGCAGTGTATCAACTGTTAGTCTGGTTCCCTGCTATGAAGAATCCTTGTTTTGCAAAATACTATTATAAACCACTCCAGGAACCAGACTAATCAACAAAACAAAAAGCTATGATGAGTTGCATGAATGTTTTTGCTTACTGTGTTGGTTGTTGTAACCAGTTGGAATCATGTTATTGATCTTTCAGATGTTGGGACATTTTGAAAATAAATGTAATTTATACAGAATAATGAACAACTTCATCAGAAAAAGTACTTTATTGACAATTATTCTCGAAACGATTATAAAATGAGGATTCAGTCATTATACAGCCCAGATTCCCCTCACCAATCATGCAGTTCTCTGGATATCTAGCAGATTTTCTGGAGGTCCCTCAGTAACTCGCGCCATTCCCTATAGTACGGTCTATGTATTTAGACCCGATGTGCGCAAGTTATAGAGGGAGATGTGTACATGTTAATGGATAGATGATGAATGTAAGTTTAGACTATAAACTCACTTTGCATTACAGCCAATTGAACTAAACAAGAGACCAAAGTGGGTCTAATATAATTCACCTAGCTTACTTAACATCTGACTGTTTCACTAAGCAGGCTTATGTAGTAATGAAAGAAAGCACCCTATGTAAACTATCTCCCAAACTTTAATATGTTGATTATACTTACTCTACTATATCCTGATCAAATTCTCTCTAAAGAAGAAGGCATTATTAATATGCGGTCTCATGCACATAACTGAAATCAAGATCCTGATGATAAACCAAACGGGTCAAAAATATGGCTTCAGTAGTTATAACAAACCTAGTCAATCAGATCACCTTATTAATATGCATTAATTTCACTCATTATTGAAAGAGTCAAAGATTCTGATGATAGAATCATATATTTAAAGTGGCGTGCAGAGTGGTAGCAAGCTCAGATGAAAAATTACATCAATACTATATTTAGATCTTCCTCATTATTAAACTTGTCCAAACTCGGATGATAAAAGCCAAGATTTCAAGTGTGAGCCAAACTGGATCAGAAATATGACTTCCAGACTGATAAGAAGCTAAGCAAATCAGATGCAAGACTGACTCATTATATGCATGCATCTCACTCATTATCAAATCTGTACAAGATCTTGAGGAGATAAACTTATATTTCAAAGTTTAATCAAAATCAGATCAGAAATGTCAATCAGTGAGGTAACAAGCTCAACCAATCAGATGCAAGGACACCTCATTAATATGCACTGATGTTGCTCATTATCAAACTCTTCAAATACTTCAGATACCCATGTTCCAAGTTTGATTGAGATTGGATTAGAAATATGGATTCCAGATTGGTAACTAGTAGTTATTGATGAACGGACACACAATGGATGCAGGACCATACCAAAAGTTATCTTGGCCATGTGGGCAGATGAGCTATTTAACAGGATAGACCTGAATGGATGCTTGGATCAAATGACAACACAACACAATGTGATGAAAAATATATATATATTCTACAAATACAGTGATTCTTTCACACTCCAAACTTACGAGATGTAATCAACTGAAACAAACGTATAACTCGGTCATTTGTACACTGTATGATTCATAAATATTTGTAAAAATTTGCAAAGGTGTCCACTGACAAACCATACAGTTCTCCCGAATGAGATATTCAATTACTCTATCCAAACATTCACAAATAGGAAAACAAATTTTTAAAAAAATTCATATATTCAAATGTATGACGGTAAGATTCATATAATCTCATGTAATGAAAGTAAGATTAAAATAATCTCATGTAATGTCATAAATGAAAGTAAGATTCAATTAATCTCATGTAATGTCATAAATGAAAGTAAGATTCAATTAATCCCATGTAATGTCATAAATGAAAGTGAGATTCAAAGAATCTCATGGAATGTCATGTAATGAAAGTGAGATTCAAACAATCTCATGGAATGAAAATAAGATTCAAATAATCTCACGTAATTAAAATGACTCAATTGTACACAATTGAAATAATAATCAACTGAAACAAACGTATAACTCGGTCATTTGTACAGCTGTATGATTCATAAATACTTGTAAAAATTTGCAAAGGTGTCCACTGACAGACCACACAGTTCTTCCAAATTCTTGGGTTGGCCCACACTTGTATCAGTCACACACACCCTTCATGGATCCACCATGATCAAATTTTACAATTTAGTGGTTTTGTCTTTGTATGTCCTTGATGGTTACACCATCTTTCCATGTCCATATAGACACACAGCCAGCCAGACAGACAGCCTGATATACCTGCCCACACATATGTACAGACAGCACACAGTTCTCCTGAAACGGGTTGGCCCACACTTTTATTGGCCACACCCACTCTTTATAGATCCACCACGCACACAGACATACATATAGACATACATACAGACAGCCATATGGCTGGAGAACAAAAATGGAGACTGTTCACTCCTTGACAAGATCCCAAAGACCAGTGTGTCAGTTAGAAAAGAAACTTGCCTTAAATCTACAGGAGAGTGAGTATTACTAAGAGTAAAATACCAGTGCATCTAGTGTCTCCCGCCATAAACGATCTATGATGAGATACATGCCAGTTCAGTTGCTTACCTAGAAAAACAATTATCTACCCTAGGTAACATTGTACGCATGTACGATGAAAATGATCCAATCGTTTTAAGACGAAACCAAGTTATTTCTTGCCTTATTCTGTGACAAGCTAAAACTGCTCCACACCTGCAATGAAAATGTCAAAAAGGTTTTACCGGTTTGTCTGTTTTTGACAGCAGTCATCCATAGTTCCCGCCCATTTCGAGGAGGAGGGGCACTTTGGGCCCGCTTTCTTTTGGGAGTACCTGCAAATATATATTCACCAAGTCTAAATTTTTTCAGACTTCTGGAGGATGATCACCATCATTTGGACACTCATTCAATGTGACAGCTGAATATTAAATGATAGTTTTACACAGTTAAAAGAATTAGTCAAAAGTAAGTTATTTATTAAAAGCAAATAATAACATTACTTTTTAAAACATGTGAATGTACCACTGCTTGCTGACTATAGAATGAATATACTATATGTTGTGCGGTACTTATTTTGACTTAAGTAACACTTTTTTTCTTCGTTTGTACAGACTGTCATGTACAACACAAACAAGTTTTTTTTTCCTTTGTACAGACTGTGTATCAATATACCATATAAACAATTTAACAGGTACTGTTTATTGCATACTGAAATGTAGTCATATGTCATTGTCTCTTTAATTCATTTTTAGCTTATAAAAAGGAAAAGTAGTGGTCAGAAAATACATTGACTGTTGCTGGATATTCATTCTGTCAGAGGCAATTGCAAGCAATCCCACAATCCTCACTTCCCCTATTATAACTCAAAAAGATCACTACAATATTTATCCTTAATTTATTTACTGAATTCAGCATTTTTATATATCTATTAAACTGCCACTGTTTTCTTATTTCTTAAAGTGTAACTAGAAATGAAGACACCAGCTGCGTATCATTGAGATGTACATGAGCTAGATGACATCGTCCTACTATGCAATGTAAGTGGACAAAAACTACACTGGAACGTTTTAAGTCAAACATGTGTAATGGACCTGCAGTTGCAAATAAACAAGGTCACAATTGTGTCAAAGTGAAAATATTAAAATATTCATTTGCCAATATATACTTGTCTTGATGTATAGTGCTATTATTTTATGGAGAGCTGATAATGTGGCAATGTTTCCAATGTTTGCTTATGTAATGAGCTTCACACTGAGATTGATATTTTAACGAAGTGAAGTGCTATAAAATGCACACCAACCTGTAAATGATTTTGTGGTTTTGGATTGCTTGGATTCTTAACTATCCATAAATAGTCACTTTTTTAAAAAGTAAAATACACTAACATCTAACTAGTATGGTCCAAGGAAACAACATACACAAAAAGTTCAGAGTTCAGCCAAAATAAACAAAAAAGGCCTTAAAGACTCTAAGTAACAGTAATAAGGTTCTTTGATATATACAGTTGCGTATTGACTACTACAGTAGTAGCAACTTGTAAATGACTGCCGAATTACCTGGCCTCCTGCTGGACTTCTTCTTTGCTGATTCTGGAAGAAATGCAGATATTTATTTTAGACAATAATTCAACACAATATTTCTTGCCTACTCTGCCATGACATAATGCAACAACACCAGACCCAAGCAGGCCTAATACTGCTCATGTGTGAGGCTGCATGATTTGTAAAATCTGAATAACATCTTTTGCAAGATGTATTCTATCATATTTTGTCAAAATCTGCTGAGTTATTTATAAGAAGTAATTTAAATATTTATCTATTTTTAGTAATGATGGTCGTATCTGATCAGGATAGGTATCATTTTATATGCCAGTATTCTTCCTGTCAAATTTAGTTTGATTCAGTTGAACAAGAAGTTGTTTAATGTTTTTCTCCTGTCATTAGTGTTGGTGACCATATCTGAGGTGGTCTGGCAACATCTGAACAAATTGAAAGAGCTGCATGCATTCATAAAATTTTATCAAATTCTATTCAGTGGCTCTTGAGAAAAAGTCATTCAAAGATTTTTCTACTTTCAATAATTGTTGCAATATTTAACAGCTTATTGGACTCAGCTAAACAAACTAGAAGCAATTGCATGCCAGGATGCAGCCAGTCTCTGTTCAGCCATTCTTGAAAAATTCATTTAAATTTCTTATTGCAATTTTAAGTAATGGCAGTCATACTGATGGTAAAACAACACCATTTAAACAAGTTTGAAAGAGCTTCATGCCTGGATGATTTCTTTTAAATTTAGTGGCCACAGTTGATAGCTTATTATGACTCAACTGTACAAGATAGAAAATGCTCCTGCCAGGATGCATCCTATCAAATTTGATCAAACTTCATTGAGCAGCTCTTGAAGTGAAGTCTTTTTATGTTGTTTCTCCTTCAATTTTAAGTAATGGCAGTTGTATTTGATTATAGAGTCATCATTTGAACAAATACGATAGTTCTTCATGCTTGAATACCGTCTTTCAAACTGAGTAAAGTTCTTTTGAACAGTTCTCGAAAAGAGGGCATTTAAAAGTTTCTGTTCTTAGTAATGGGTTCTGCTGTTAGTCATGGTGGTCATTTTTGATAGAAGATTCAAATTATTTTACTAAATTTGAAACATATTCATACCATCATGCTTTCTGTTGAAATCTGTGAGGATTTATTCTTTTTTAGTAACACTGACATTATTTCATAGAGAATCAGCATCAACTGAACAAATCTGAATGAGCTTCAGACCAATATGCTTTACGTCAAATTTGGTCAACAGAAAATTAAATGTTTCATAGCTTTTGTTCATGGCAGATCTAAATAGAAATTGTGAATGTCTACAACAATATAAAATCCGAAATAGACAAAGAATTATAGTATAAGCTCACTTGGGCAAATATGTGTGTGTGATTTGGATTTTTAACGTAGCTTTAACAATTTTTCAGTCATATCGCTACAATGTCTGCAGTGTGGCAGTTTATAGCAATGTCTAGCACTGAAGCATCATGCTGCAGACATGTAGCATGATGTCCCACTCAATCACATTATCCTGACACTAGGCCGACCAGTCCTAACACTAGCCTCTTAATGCTGAGCAAAAACTGAAGCAACTGCTATTACCATTTTTATAAGTCTTTGAAACCTACTTTTGCTTATGGTAAGTGGCACCTCTAAGATGAAGAATTTCATGATTGTATATATGATAGTCTTATGAACTGAGTCAATACCAAAATCTAATGTCAATGCCTATGACAATGAGAATGCCATTGGAAAATTGTTCCCTTGACTATTACAAAAATACCACATTAGATGTTTTTGAGTAAGTTTAATGTATATTATGCTGATAATTAAAGTGCTTAAGAGGAAAATTGGAAAAAGCATCAAAATGGTTACAGCATTCCAAGCAACACTTTGTTGCTTAGAGACCAGTTAACATATTCTATGACACACAAAAAAACAACTTCTTGATCAAAGAACAGTAATTAAACCAAGTTAAAGAACAACCATAACCTCCTTAAAATATGGATTTGGCAGAGCACACTGTCTTGCATTTTTGGGGCTTCAGTCTGTAATCTTTTTCTTTGGTACACAAAATGCACATATAGTGTGGGGATCTCAATAGTTTTCAAGTTATGACCAGAGGCATAGGGAAAGACCCAGTGACAAATGCTGGCTGCAGAAGTATGAGTCACTTGATTTTTACATGTGATATCAGGTTTTGATGCGGAAATCTCAACTGCAAAACTTGTGAAAGTGTCAAACCCAAGCAGAGATTATTTCAACCTCATGAGCTGAAATATTCATGAGAAGTATCTATTCTGGTGAGAACTCTAAACCAAGTCTACTACTAACTGAAACCATGACAATAGGGACTGACAGGATTATATCCTCTTTTCTGGCTTTTGCTGCAATAAAGACACAAATGTTCGGACCCACAACTCTCCCCATAGCATTAATAGTACTGGAAAGCACAGACTAATCTTCCATTACCACCTCTCTCAATGAATCAATCAAAGAGAGGACACAGATAACTGATTTTTCATTGTCAAGTCGAGTTGTGACTTTATGACTGTGGAAGGATCCAATCTGAACTGCTGATAGTTTGGGTCCATCAAAAGGTATACAACTCAATCACTTTGTATGCCGAGGCTTGTGCTATTAAACAATAGTTATTAAGCTGTGTCAAAAGATTCCACTTTGGAAACAAATTAAGTGGTCTGGTCCTATTTATGTAAAAAACTGATCAGCAGGTTCAAGTCTGATAGGGCCTTATTTTGACTTTTACCCCTTGTAACAAGGTACCTTAATGTGTCGGACATCACACAGCATAGCCTTTGATAGCAACAGGAACTGCTTCACCTAAAAAATGCCAGAGGAAAAAAACAGCCAACTAATAATCAAGGTACTTGAAGGGACATTGATGTTGATCCTGCACAAGTCATTGAAAACAGGCCACTTTCCCTCAAAAGCTTAAACGTGGAGGGCCTTCTAGCTCATGAGATTCTTTCAACATATGAAGTTTCAAATTCTTTTTTATGCAAGGCTCTCCTAAGAAGAGCCAGTCATGAAGAAGCAGCCTGTACAGACAGGGATAAAACAACTGTGACTGGGACTGTCACATCAGGTTGTGCCTTGCCTGGATCTTTCTGGGGACATCTATTGCTAGACTAAGCAGAGCATTTGACCCATCTGAGAGGAGATATCATAATTATTTTGCAGTTAAAGCCTTAATGTTCTGTATTATTCTCACTACCAGATCAGAAGTCTGGTATACTCAGTCACAAAACCCATTCCAGTTGACACATATCATCCACAAACCAGGCTTCTGGATCCAGGGATGGAGGACTGAAGGTAGGCGGTCTGTTGATCCACCTCAGTGCAAAAGGGCAATAACTGGATGCTCCCAAACTGAACAAATTTGCTAAATGATCAACTGATGAACTCACCACTTGGTGCGAGACAATCATCCTTATTCACATCATTATCTGATTTTATATTAAGTCTGATATAAAATATTCAATGTATAAGACTACTCATTAAAGCAAATGTACTTACGGGTCTTCCTTGATCTGGGTACTGGAAGTGGCCTATTCCTGGAGATCTGTGGAAATATGGTTTTTTTTACATGATGATTAAAATACTGCACTGTGGCAAATTCAACAATACAAAATGATATCGTAGCTAAGTGCTTACATGACAATGCTAGATACCGAAAAAACATAGTCATAAGATTATTTAAAAACTGGTTTTGAGAAGGAGTGCTGATTTAAATGCAGTGTCCCAAATTATAATTAATCAATTTCTGGAACCCTAACCTATAAGATACATGCATGTATGTAAAATGTAATATTTTGCTGAAACAAATGCATCCAATTCCTATCGCCTCAAATATTATACAATCACTAATAACTACGATGCATAGTTCCCATACATAAATATGCCAGTAACCACATTTAGTCAGCAACTTGTGCTTCAACTGCATGGATTTCCTTATCAGCCAGGAGCCAGGTCATTTACCTGGCTACTTTAAAAAATTCTGTATCCCATCGGGGAATGTCCCCCATACCCCCTACTTACAATGGCAACTCACCCTCCAATTTTAAATCTAACTAAAGGCCCTGTATTGAAATTGATAAGCCACATTACTGATGTAGGATCTGTATGCCAATGAAAATATGAAATCCTTTCATTAAAAGGACTCCACAAAAATAACTGTTGTGTTTCAATCCTTTTTGCTGAACTGCTGCTGCACCACCAATAATGACATGCGATGATAACTAGAAGGATAAGGAGAATGTTCAGGAGGAGAGGTAGGATTGTGATGATAAAAGTGTCAATGATTTTGTGATAATGGTGATGATGAAGACAGTATGTTATGAAATAAAGATTAGAAAAGCAAAAATGTATAACTGGCAAATTTTCTGCATGTCTCAAGATACTGGGGTTTTTTTTGGATATTTTTTTTTAAAAAATATAATTTTTTCATTCCTTGTTAGTTTTAGACAATATTTTCAAAGAATTTTATTTAGCACTGATGTTTTGGGACACAACCATAATTCTACAATGACAAAGGAGACAGTTAAATACTGCTTTCTGAAAGTGCATGAATTGCTTGCTATCATTAAAAATAGCCTTAACTTATTACATGTATTAATCAAATTATCAAAATCTATAGTCAAATGACACTATTAATTAAATTGCTGATGCTGATAAAATGAATAACATTTGTTTCAAACATTACTCTCCGTATGAGAAAAGGCCACCAGTAAGAAAAGAAAACAGTTAAAGTCAAAGTTTTATCTCTAAAATTTTATCTAACACTGCCATTCTACTAAGAGAAACCTTAGTACAATAAACAGAAGCCAACTAATGCATTACATCCAAGTGAACCGAACAACTTTGTTATTTCCTACAGAAGTAGAACTTGGCAAGTGCTTGTGTTAATTGCTTGACAAACATGCCCCAGCAAGCCAAGTGCAGAGTATCAATTCAAAAGTGTTCTCCATGGTATAGTACAAGGACCAGCTTCAGACTGGTAAAGAATGCCATGAAGCTGAGAGGATTTGTGTTTCCAGCGGCATCACTATTCATAAACAGATCTATGAAGCTGCTAAGAAAAATGTCACAAACATAGTTTATGCATCAAAATCAGCCTACTATAGTACTTAAAACATTGAAAGTTCCTGTGGCAAAGAGCTCTTTAAAATTATAAATAAGAGAATGTCAAAGAATAAATGTATACCACTTCCAACAATCTTCTCTCCAGTCAACTTCCAGACAAGTTTGCAAATTTCTTCTCTGACAAAGTAAAATCCAATAGAGATAAGCTTGACAGCACAATTTCAACTGACTTACTGTCACCATATAGTTGTGATACAGAATATCAATGGCAATATTTAACAGCATCTGCGGGGCCCCAAGTGGCCGAGTGGTCTAAAGCGCTCTCCGTTACGGATCACTGCCATCTCACCTCTGTCTGCGTGAGTTCGAGTCTAGGATTCGGCTAATGTGGGTATGTGAGAAAGCTTGCCAGTAGCTTCTCGTGGGTCGGTGGTTCTTCCCAGGGTTTTCCTGGGTTCTTCCTCGACCATTAATACTGGCCGCCATATATAGCCTATCGTGTGCTGAAAAATGGCGTTAAACCCCACAACAACAACAACAAAAAATAACAGCATCTGCACCTGTCTCTATGGATTTGGTACACACAATTGTGATGAAAAGCACCCCCAAGCCATGTGAACTCAATCTGATGTCGACATCATTTGCTGCTTGGGTGCATAGATTCAATAATGCTTTCACTAATCGATGTTATCAGATACTTTACTCTCATCTGGGAAATTCCCATTATTTTTTAAACTCCCATTGTAAAGCCTCTGTTGATGAAAAAAACGCTTGACCATAACAATTTAGAGAACTGCCGCCCTGGAAAACATTCCAGCCTAGTTGATCCATGTTTTGGTGTAACACAAGGCTCTGTTCACAACCCCATTCTCTTCAACCTATATAATCTACCACTCCCAAATGTCATAGATCGACATCTGGTGTCTTACCACTTTTACACTGATGACAACCAAATATACAAATTTAGCAGCTTAACTTAAGTTGAGGCTACCACTCAAAGCGTAGACAGGTGCATTTTTGGTGTGACATGAACAAACTGCAGACAAATGATAATAAAACTCAAGCCATCCTAATCACCATACAGAGACTCACATCCATTACCTCTAACAATAAATAACAGCAATGTCAATAATAATTCACACAGACAGTACAAAACCCAGTACACTCTTGACAGTACTCTCTCATGTTACAAGTCCATGCTCTTAAAATAAGTAAGAGAAAAGAGTGTAAAGCAACAAGCTTTTAAAGATAAAAAATTAAAAAAAAGGAAACTTAGTATTGTGAATTAAATCCCAAATAATCCAAGAATTACATATACAAGTCATCATAATAAAAGTTCTGAATAAACTTTAGTGGAAATCCAAATTAAATCATAAGCTGAAAGAGATGACATGCCTGTCATGGCCTGTAAGGCGTTGATTTGCCAACAGTCTTTTGCTGGATCACAATAATAATCTTTATATGAAATTTCAGTATAAATTCAAGTCTCTATTTATATGTTATCAGAGCACTTTTGTATTTCCAGAGATGAAATAATCTGAATAATTCCAAATCAAATAATGCTGGAGGTCATGGGTTCAATCCCCAGCCGAGTCATACCAAAGACTTATAATAATGGTACTAACAGTTGCCTCGCTTGGCGCTCAGCATTAAGATATTAGTGTTAGGACTTGTCGGCCTGGTGTCAGGATAATGAGACTGGGTGGGGCATCATGCTACATGTCTGTGGCATGATGCCCCACTGCTAGACATCACTATAAACTGCCACACTGCAGACATCATAGCGATATGACTGAAAAATTGTTAAAGCTACGTTAAAAATCCAAATCACACACACACACCAAATCAAATACTATACACAACAATAACTTGATTCTGCTAGGATGTTAAAGCACGAATAAATAAATCTTTCCACTAACAAGATTATATATTCTACTTGACCTCAAGTCACAATTAAAATTTTCTAAAAAAAAAACATTACCTAATGGAAAATAACCTTCTAGAAACTTCTCCATGTTTACAAAATAAAACTTCAGCTATAATTAGAAAGTCTGTGACTAAAATCATAATAATATAACCTGCACTATGTCAGGTACACCAGGGAAATTGTAAGAGAATTCCAATAATCTAGACCCAGACCCAAATAAACATGTTTACTTCTATTAATAAACATCCTGATATTAAACCCATACACAATTTTGGAATATTTTAACTATGTATTAGTTGTTTACAGAATTTTTTTTTTAAATTAATAATTCAAGTGAAGTTGAAAACAAACTTGATTTTGGACAAGGTTAAGTCCATCAAACAATGATATACTACAATAGTATAAAATGAAATAAAATTTAATATAAAACTATCAATGCAAATTAAATATATGTAACACTCATATTTTCATGATTATATGCGAGGATGCATATTGAGAGCTGAGGCACATCATCACCATTTCCAATTGGCTTGGATTTTCATTTATATGTTTTTTTCTTCTGACAATGGATACAATATTTCAATAACTTTTGATGCAGAAGAAAAGTAACTATTTCTTTCATCTGAAAACATGCATAAAATAAGGTAAGGTATGCTAGCTGTCTAGTAATGACTATCCACACCTACCAATGTCTCTGTATTTTCAAGGTCATCTGATTCATATTCATCATTATCCATGGACTGAAAAGAACAAAAATAAATTTCTTTATTGTATGCAACTTACACAAAAATTTCTTGTAGCCAAAAAGAGAAAAAAACTAATGTATGACATAAATGAATTAATTTTTATAGTTTTATTTTATAAATGTGATGGGAAGCACTTTTCATGAAAGTTAGGCACAAGTGCTGATAACATTCTTCCATTCACAAGAATTTGATGCACTTGATACTGATCTCTCTTTAAGTGCTTTTCAAGGATATATGTATCATGTGATCTTCTTGTCCCCAAATGTGTGCATGTATTGGATTGTGCCTGCATATATTGATTCCTTCATAATTTGGAAAACTCTTCATAGAATGGACGATTGACAAATCATATCTATAAGGAGTAGTTATACTTGGTAGAAATTGTCCTTAGGGGCAACTTGGGTGAAAAAAGTTGACTAGAGTGAGAGAAAAAAAGTCACTTTTTGTTATAAAATTTCACTTTGCATTAGGCAGAAAGCAATGTTCTTCTTGTTCTGTATCACTGACTATAGGGTCAAAGAATTTGACAATACCCTAAAATGTGAGGGAAGACACATTCTTAGTCTTGTAGGTTGAATAGGCCAATAACCATAAAACAAAATGTCTACTCACACTGTGTTTATCACAGATGGCCTAGGCAATTACAAAACCTGGGTCATAACTTGCTATCATACTGGTAACACTAGCAGCAAGGCCTCAGTAAAGCTACAATGTAGTAGTGTAGATTTAATGAGATAATCATCCGCATTG
The DNA here is from genome assembly GCA_028554795.2 of Sinohyriopsis cumingii. Taxonomy (NCBI): domain Eukaryota; kingdom Metazoa; phylum Mollusca; class Bivalvia; order Unionida; family Unionidae; genus Sinohyriopsis; species Sinohyriopsis cumingii. The sequence continues at coordinate 3,180,714 of CM068826.1, read as the reverse complement.
ATTTGAAAAAAATAAGTTCAGCAGTAAGTATTCACTGGCTCCTTTAAATAAGAAACACATAAAAAAATAATAAACATTAATACATGTAGAGTTGGCCTGATATCGCTTACCATGATAGTAGAAATAAAGAATGTCAGCCTGTGGATGTAAATTCATGTGTTTTGAAACTCGAGTAGGAAAACAAAAGCTTGGAGTACAAAACTGCTACAATGTCTATTGATGCTGGTGTGATTTATTTTATTTTCTAGGCACTGAATCACTTTCTCAAGATACAAAGAGCAAGTCATTTATACAGCCAACATTACCCCATGACTCTGTTCCTAAAGCCATAACATGGAGGCCATTGATGCTAATATCCAAGGGTGCTGCAGTTGCCCAGTATCACCATCAGTCTGCATGAACTAATGAATGTCTAAGGATATTATTTAAAGTCATGGGGTTCTTTGCTCTTAGTTATAAAATATTGATAAAAATCACTAAAAGTAGATAAACCTCTCATTCAACGGCTCCTACTTAAGTAACATGTTTTTGAATGCTGTCAAATTGGGTCATATTCTATTCAGCTAAAGAAGGAATTTTAGGTTTTTCTGTTTTTAGTAGGTGTTGATGTATGATGTCTGATCAGCATCACTATACAGCCTTATCTGCTATATAATGCTTTCCTTTAAATCCGGTGAAATGCTGTTGAAAAGTTTTTGAGAATAAATCATTTCAAGTTTTCTTTTCCTTCAATTTTCAGTAATAATGTCCACATTTCATGGTGGACCTTGGTATGAGGATACTTTCAGCCAAGTTTGGTTAAATGCTGTTGAACAGTTTTTTAGGTCGTTTTTTAAACTTACCAGTTTTTAATGTTTGGTGATAGTGGCCATATCTGATGTTGGATCAGCATCATCTGAACAAATATGAAAGAACTTCATGTCATGCTGCTTTCTTTCAAATTTGGTCTAATTCTTTGAGAAAATGTTATAAATAGTATATGTGAACAGATGATGCACAACTGACAGAAAATGAACAAGAGAAGAACATGCTCATTTGGATCTGACAGAAAATGGACAAGAGGAACATGCTCATTTGGATCTGACAGACAATGGACAACAGAGGAACATGCTCATTTGGATCTGACAATGGACAAGAGGAACATGCTCATTTGGATCTGACACAATGGACAAAAGAGGAACATGCTCATTTGGATGTAACAGACAATGGACAACAGAGAAAAATGCTCACTTGGATCTGACAGGCAATGGACAAGAGAGGAACATGCTCATTTGGATCTGACAATGGACAAGACAGGAACATGCTCATTTGGATCTGACAGACAATGGACAAGAGAGGAACATGCTCATTTGGATATGACAGACAATGGACAAGAGAGGAACATGCTCATTTGGATATGACAGACAATGGACAACAGAGGAACATGCTCATTTGGATCTGCATGCCATCTACGTCATTAGCAAAATTATCATCCCTTTTTTTAATTCCATATCTGATGTAATACTGAAGGTCTGATTCCACCTCCAAATGTAATCATCAACAGCAAGCCCTTTTGTCACAACTGACTGATGGCTGATTCACTAAATACGTTGACGCAGTCACACTTGACACTTTGTCTTCGAGAAGCTACTTATTTTCCATTTATTCGGCATGATAAAGTGAATTGTAAGTTCAATTACAAAATGCCATTAAACACAAAGCATATCATAGTGTGGGTGCGAGGTGAAGGTTTGGCACATTCTACATTTTTAATAAATCATAGCTTAAATATACATTACCTTTTGCTTTCCTGGCATTTACGATAATCAAGTTATAAATCATCAACAATCATGCTTTTTATATCCAATTTTCGTCACTGCAGTTGAAAGCAGTGTTGTCTCAACATGATTGCTTTCCCACACACAGATGAGTTTTACAGCATGCACTTGCTAGAAATACCGATTTAATCACAAAATATTAAATTTATAACATTCTAAATATCAAGTACAGTTATATGTTAGCACTGTCAATCATGAAGGTTGGTGGGTGAGGAGCCAATGAACTCGTTGATGATAGATTATCACAGTAAACAATGCAACCATGATACTCTTCATAGTCTCAATGAAAAATTAAAGATTTGAATTTTTGGTCACTTTTATATAAATACAAATACTTAGAATAAAAAAAGAAACATAATACATAAGTAATGTAACTTATTACTTTTTATTGCACATTTTGGAGCCTGAATACTTTATTCACAAAAGATCATGATTTGAGATTATATCGGATAAATAGAGGTTAGTCACATGATCAGGCCAAAATGTCGACCGACCTTACTTTCGGTAAGTTCGATGTCAACACATTACCATTATTTTTTTCTATTTACGTCATTTTGTCATTCTTTGGGAATTATACAGGTTTATTTATTATGTATGAAACTTTTATTTAATTGTCAGGGTCGGTCCCACCATTTTATCGGGAGGTATACGAGATAGTGTGTCCCAATCAAGAACATGTTGACCAGGATATGTTTGTGCAGCTGTTAGTCCAGTCCAACCTTCCCAGACAAACGGCGATACAGGTGAGGCTGATTTCTGCCCGAACTATTGCAAGAACAGAGAGTAAAATAAACTAATTTTCTAGACCTTCAGTGCGCCAAATATGTAATCAGCAGCCGCACTATATTAGCGAATTTGTGGGCGTGTCAACGGAAAATGGTGGCTAAGTCTTAATCGGGTACTATAGTCTGACTATACATACCCGTTTGTTTGCACCCACCTACCGATTTCAATAATGAAAACGTTTAATGTGATAAAAAGTGCACAGAACTAAGTCAATTGATTTTTAATTTATAACCTGACTGTGACCAGAATGGCACTAATACTGGCATCCCTGCACCTTTCATACTTAACGGACGTTCCATACTAATACGGTTCCATACTAAAACGGCGTCATATTGCGTACACTATGGGCTAGATTATTTCCATCAGACAACGTAATGACATAGTTAATCCTATTCGGTAACTGCTGGATAATTCCATAAATTACAATTATGTTGAGAGTTTGGAATTATTTCCCTTTGCACACATGAACATAGAAATTAAACCTCTTCTTAACTCCACGTGAAAGGCAAATTTGTTGTTGTCATTCTTTACCTTTGCTAGATTTGACATTGTAAATATCGGACACAGATGACATATGTACATACATTTGTAATCGTGCACACACCCATTGCTGGAAATGGACTTGTCCAGGAGCTGGAAATGGATCTCGAGCATGTCTGTCATTTATATTGAAAACTTCCGTTAAGCGTGAAACGTGCAGACGATGACGGTGTTAGATACACGCTACTCACAGTCAGGTTAGAAATTGTAAATCATTGAATGAATTGACTAAGTTCCTTGCACTTTTTATCACATTAAAGGTTTCCATTATTGAAATCGGAAGGAGGGTACAAACAAACGGGGATGTATAGTCAGGCTATAGTCAGATTTACAATCATGAATGTATGAGTCACATTCAGGTTATAGAGATAATACCATTTCAGAGCAGACCCAATTATTTTGATTTATATTAAGTTCTGTACTCATTATTTCGTCAAGGTGTATTATGGTGGAGACTGAATCTGTGTAATCTCACTAGAAATATGAAATGCAAAATGTGTTAAATCTTAGGTTTAACAACAACAAAATACAAGTAGATGTTGTCATAAAGAAGCATCCATTGATCTGAAGACATGATCACAAGATGAAATTGCCATGTAGTGTGTGTGTGTGATTCAGATTTTTAATGTAGCTTTAACAATCTTTCAGTCATATCGCTACAATGTCTGCAATGTGACAGGTTATAGTGATGTTTAGCACTGGGACATCATGCCACAGGCATGTAGCATGATGCCCCACCCAGTTACATTATCCTGACACCAGGCCGACCAGTTCTAACAGTAACCTCTTAATGCTGAGTGCCAAGCGAGGCAGTTGTTAGTACCATTTTTAAAAGTCTTTGGTATTTCTCTGTAGGGGCTTGAACCTGCGACCTCACGCATCAGAGGTGGATGCTAAATTGCCATGTAGAAGTTGCTAGTTAAATGATATTGCAGAAGATATAATACGTGTAGTATCTATATAGAAAATCTTGTATAACAGCTCATTAGGTTGAAATGTTTTTTAATTATTTTTTTTTTAATGCAACTCCTCAATCGTTGTGTACATAAACATGATTTTGAAAGTTGAATCATGCAGTTTAAAGAAATTGTTGTCAGCATTATTATTAAATTAACCAATGCTTTGTGTAATGTGTGGTACACCCAATTACTGTCATCCATATTTTAAGTAAAGAATTCACAAAAAGCACCAGATAAATGTCCCTAAGCATAGAAACTTAAAAAATGATCACTTCATAAATATTTTATACCATTTTAGTGTTTCACTGTGGCCCCAGAATTTCAGATCATGAGTACCTGTATTAAATAAATGTAACGAGTTGATAAACAAAGGTGCCATATTTTAAGCAGTGCCACATTTTGATTTTGTATGGTATTATTTTATGGAACAGAATTTGATTTTGTATGGTATTGTGGAGCACAAGTTGATCTGCACAGCCATCCTTTATGTAAATGGTTATCACCTACCATTTTACTTCAGTGTAGATTGTAGACATTTGCTGTTTAATTCTGGTTTAGAGATATTTCCAAGTAAGGTAAATATAGGAGAAAACCAATAATGTTCATTATAGAGTAGACACACACACACACCACTACTACCATCACTAAATTCATACAACAAATCTAGCTATAATCACACAAAAAAATACCAACAGAAAACAGATTCAAATTGGTATGACTTGAGCATACTTACCTGGAAATGATACCAGCATATACTATTTTGTAAACATTACCATGATAAATGTCATGACCTGTAATGACCCAGGCTCCTGTATTATCTTGACCTTGATTTAAGGCTACATATATCTTGAATTATCTTCATCCCTTTATCTCAGCTGGCATTTAAGGGATGATTTACCTTTTATCTTCAGTACATGCATGGTCACATGACCTATTTTAAACTGAGTTTCATCCATGTTATTGCTGCACTATCAAAGAAGCATGGGAATATTGTGATACAGTCCACTGTATGCACAGTTGGACATTTGTATAGTCCATTGATGCGCTTTAATTTCCTATAAAATTGAACAGTTGTGGAAGGTACAAGACATAACACGTTTTCAAGCATACTCAGGTGAAAGTATAAGAACATATTCAGGTTAATTGCATTTAAAGCAAAACATGTTCTTTGTTGTCAACATTTTATACATATGAAAGATGGCTGGTGCCTCTATGGTAGAAAAGCCAGGAACAGGAATTACCCAGACTAATAATAGTAACAAGGGATTTCAGTGGGTGAATTGATACAGTGGTTATGGCAAGCACTACAGTCCCATGAACATCATTACAGGTTTACCTGTGGGTAGTGGGCTGTGGGTAGGGGGCAGCAAATCACACTGTAACAAGATGATCTGGGTCGGCATTGGATTACATCAAAGCAGTTTTGTGATTTCATTGTTTATTTTTATTGTGGTGGAAAATGTGTCAGTCATTCCTGTCTCCCTGTGAGTGCGGAGGGTCCTTCTTTTCCCATTTGAAACTTAATGATCATTTTCTGCTATTAAGAGAGAAGATCAGGATGGATTCTCCCTTAGCAGACCTAATGAGGTATTTCGAATGGCAAAGACCAGTGTCTCATTCTCTAGTACCTAAATGGAATCTCTCTTGTGTCTTATGGTCTCTAAATATCCCCCAAACCCTTGGGTGAAGCCTCCCTTGAGAACCTTACCATCAAGACAGTTTTATTACTTGTCTTAGCACCTGTGAGACAAAGGAGCAAGCTTCATGCATTATCCATAGAGCAGGGTTGTATCATTGGGAAATATGAATCAGTTTCTTTACTGCAGCTTTCTTTGGTTGCTCTTTTCCCAGTTGAGATCTCCAGTCTCACCTGTATCTATTCTGGGGATGAGCAAGATGGACTTTTATGTCCAGTTAGAACTCTATGTTTTTACTGGGCAGCCTATAAAGAGAAAAGAAAGCATTTCTAAGTGGATTGCATGAATTATCAAGAGAGGTTACCTGTCCCTTACTAACAGGGACCTTTCTTTCATCATCACTCAAAATATTGTACATGCAGATTCCGTCCCATGATAGTCTCCTACTCTTCTGTGTGGATGAGTATTCCATATGTTTGTTTTTTATTCAACAGCTGTGGAATCATCACCCTTCTACCAAACTGACAAATTCAGCTATGCAATAGCAACAGATATGGTGTTACTGATATTAAAATGTAGTTGGGGGGAGGGGGTACAATTAATTTTAATGTGGTAATACCATATATACTCACTTATAAGTCGATTTGACTATAAGTTGATCCTGACCCCTCTTTTTTTAGGGCTACAAAATGTCATTTTCTTGATACTTCTGTAAGTCAGAGTGTATTTTGTAAGTCAGGTCCATCGGGTGGGTTGACTTGTTAACAGTGAGTCAAAGTTGCAATTTGTATAAAAAAAACAAAAAAAAACAGGATATATGGATAGACAGAAGGACAGATAAACATGAAGAATATCAACAGAGGCAGTGTAAAATACAATTACATTATTAAATGGAACATGTCACAAATAAATTCACAACAACATCTTCCTAATTAAATTCATTAAAGATCATAATCTTTTACATTTTAAATCCATGTATCCATAAATATAAATAGGTAATATAACAGGATGGCATAAAAAAAAGTTCAGAATGATTACAATATCCTGTAATATACTATTTCCACATGTCTTACAAATAAACAATGAATGTTAAGTCCACAATTTTTTTATTCAGTGTATCCTATAAAGGTTTCTATCTACTGTAATCTGGTACAAAGTCAAAGGATTCATCCTTAGTGTCTGGTAAAGTTCTGAAATCCTCCATTATCTTCTAGTCATTGTAAATTGTCACGGTCCAGTCATTGTATAATATCATCCAACTATTTCCTCTGCCTTAGTGTCATATGCTGGTGCTTATGTACAGACTGCTTTCTGTAAGTAACTCTTTAATCATATAGTCTGTGAAATCTATTAAAGGCAGCAACTGAACACGTCATTTGTGCAGGAAGACCACAAGGAGTTCAAATAACCATCCTATGTTACTTGACACTGACCAAGTATCAGACACGTGGCTCTATCAAAGGGTTGTCATATGGGAAAATAAAGAGGGTGCTGCCTTCCCAAGCTAAGATGTGATTAAAGTCAAACATTCACTAGAAGATTTAAAACTGCTGAATTTGTGAATCACTCAAAAATGTTGTCATCTTGACAACTAGTGCGTGCTGCCTGTGCAAGCCAAGGGCTTATTGGGTCACATGCACTTTCAGATAACTTGAGAAATATCACTTGTGTATTAAAATCTAATGTATGGAAAAGGAAGTTACAACTGAAATCAACATTGTTTTTCGTTAAACACAGTAAAACTGAAAGCTAATTACTGTACTTTCTGGTAAATGCCCATGGTAAAAAACATTGGCAGACATTTTCACTTTATGGTGGGTATTATTTAATTTACCTTTAGTATTTTAAAGTCCAAATAACTGCAGATACAAGTATTGTATAATGAATACTGTCATGAAATGGATAAACACAGTCATACCATATACATATTTCTGAACAGGAATATTAGCATAGAAACATTAAAATATATGAATTCAGTTACTTTTGTATACTGCAAACATCTTTAGTTTCCAACATTACCCTGAGATTATTGTTTTTTTTGGTATTTTGTGCTTATAAGATGACCCCTACTCTGCATGTATTAAATTTTCAGTAAAAAAAAGGTTAACTTAAAAGCAATGTTATATGGTGCTTACTTGTTGCTATTGCCTGGTTTCTTCCTATCTCCCAGAACTGATCTCCCACCAAGTTAATGAAGAGACACTGACATACATGCCAAGTGTGAATGGGGTTGTTGTGCAGGGGTGAGGTACTTTAGCTTCTGCTTTACCCTAATGGGAGAATTGTATTTTTGTCATTCGATTGTGGTATTTTCCTCCAAGAAAAGTAATAGCTATACAATAGCAACAGATAACTAATACATCATTAAATGTAGTTTTTCATCCCTTCCCTCACTATATTTCAGGATTGAGTCCATGCCTTATTGTAAGTGATTTGTTCACTGGGTTTGTCAACAAACACACATGCATGCACACACACACACACACAAAACCTTAAGCAACGACTATGATGAAACTTAGGAAGGTTTGATAATGAGGAAGATCTACACATATAATTGAGATGATCTTGTATCAGACTGGCAGAGCATATCAGCACTCTAATGACTGTGATCAGAGTTCTTAAATAGTCATATAACATCAAGATTGATGAGTTTGATTGCTAGCAAGATCTACACATAAGGTAATCTTTTTATTGGCTGAGCTTGTTGCCACTCTGGAAACCTAATTTAGATTGGATTTTCCTCAGACTCGCTAAATAGGGTTATATCATTGTATTCTTTAGATCGACAGGTTCCATAAGAAGTGAGATCTGCTCATGCAAAACCATATTTATCATCCAATTTTGGTAAAAATTGGTAAATTGGTTTGTATTATCAAGATCTTGAATTAGTTTGATTGTAAGCAAGAGCTTTATTAATTATGTCTTTTTCTTTTGGAAGGAATTTTGAGTAAGTGAAATTGACATGATATTAAGGTTGTGAGGGTATTAGCTTATTGTGACCTTGTACAGTTTTACAGAAGCATGCTTAGTGAAATGGCCCATTGCTAACTTGTGTGGGGAATATCAGACAATAGGGCTTCATTTTATTTTACATAATCAATACTGAAAATTTATATATTGTGTAAACATGAAACCTTGGTAAAATAAACATCCTGTTAAAAATAGATTATGTGTCCAGGATGGAGGATCGTCACCTGCCAAAGATCGCACTGTATGGTGAGCTGTCAACTGGCCACCATGATAGAGGGGCACTTCGAAAGAGATATAAATGACACCTTGAAAAAGACCTTTACCACCTGTGGCATCGGTCACCACCAATGGGCATCACAAGCTGCTGACTGTGAAAGCTGGCTACGTTCAGTTCACCAGGCTGCTGGCACTTTTGAACAAAACAGACGGACCATCTTTAAGGTAAAACGATGGTGAAGAAAAAACCGGGAACCATTGGCAGCACCCACCACAACCCAGACATTCCCCTGCAGCCTCTGTGGACAGACATGCCTGTCACTTATAGGGCTCGTCAGCCACCAGCACGCGTGCAATAAACATGGACATACCCCTTCCTGATCTTCGCAAGCGAAGTTAAGCCAACAACATAATTCATTATGAAAATCAGTTACTCTTGATTCCCTCTCATTTGACCACCCCTATCCATGCCACCATATGAGACTGAGCTGCCATCTGTGTGGCAGGTATGTTAAGAAAATAGCAACTTTGGGTCACCCTTATTCCTTTGATTATTTGTATTTACATATGCATGGTTTTTTATTATTAAATAATTGAATTGTTAAGCAAACTTGTCCTTTCAAATCAGTCCATCTCTCACTGCAGATCAGTTTTACAAAGTCTGTTGGTGCTTGTCATTTCAAGGCTTGTCTGTGTATTTAACATTGCTTTACTGTTGACTTCATGGGATTTTTTTATATATTTTAGATCTGGGATGCAGTTGATACTAAGCAGGGTTACCTTACAAGAAATGGATTATACAAGGCACTGGCTTTGACAGCTTTAGCACAACAGGGGAAGACCATCAATGATAAAGTACTGGAGTCATATTCGGGCCAAGGTATATATATATGCAACTATTTGGCTTTTATCATGAAGTGTACAAGTCTTGTCTCCTTAAAACTTTCCCATGTGTGGACTTAGTAAAGCTTTTGTTGTTGTAATGATCTTTAGTACTCATTGGTTGTGTAATATTTAGCAACACCTCCCATCAGTACACTTGAGTGGTATTAAGTTACAGGTTGAAATTACTTTCCTGACTAGACTGGTTGGAGTGAGCCATTGATATATTTATATTTTCAACATATAATTGGCTGGAAGAAAGTAGAATTGCATCATTTTGATGTCTTAATTATGAATTTTGTTTTAATGACAAATTTAAATACCAATTAAAGTAGTTCATGATATAATTTTGAGAGGTCCTATATGGGCTGCCGGATATTCCTTATTTAGGAATAAGTAACTTTACATAACACAAAAAAAACAAAAACATTCTGGCCCATTTGGCCTTGGGCATGTATTTGTGCTTTAATGTGAGGAGCAAAATGATATTTCAGTGGTTGACCTAGGTTTGAATGAATGATTCATGTTCTTCATTAGCAGTTGATGTTATTAGAGTCCTCACTTGGATTTAAAAAATTGGAATCCAGGACTCCTTCCTTGCATGTATATTTCTATTATGTGTGTTAATTTTCATGATTATATAGTGTAAGGGTCATTTAGTAAATAACATTAAATACTAATTTTCATTATGATTGTTGGTTCATTTTGATAAACACATTACATAGTTTCAAGATACCATGTAAACATTTTGATGTGATTTGACTGCAAGTATTGGGTTTTCTTGAAGAGTCATGGTGACCTAGTTCCTGATTGGCTGGCTGCTTAAGTACTTGACTTTGTTGACAAGCGTAGATTGATCTAGAATGGATATTAAACTCTCATTCTGGTTTTGTAACTATTTTTTATTTTTTACACCAGGTGATTTACTGACAGTTAGTTACTCCTAGGATAAACATCAGGCTTAGAGGAGGAATTTAGTTGTGATCATTTGAAATCATTTGTTTATTTATTTCAGTTATTCATTGGAATTACAAATAACTCAGATTTTTGGATTTTGTAGCTGTTTTGGAAACTTAATTCATTTAAAGGCACTTTTTATTATATCATTGTGATATATCTAGACTATTGGCACATCAGCACAATAGATAGAACTTTATTTGGAATACCACTGGAATTCATTTGAATTACTCAATACTTTTGGACTTGTGACAGAACTTTAGGTCTATTTAGAATTTCATTCATCACACAGTAAGTTATTTTTACTTTTTTCACTTTGTATTTTAATTTTAATTCTATTTTGAACTTTATTTTGAACTTTACAAAATTTCTTGGTTTTTGCGCTTTTCTGTTAATTAGTTTAAGGCCATATACTTGTAACAGTATATACATCGTCATGGAGCTGTACCTATATTCTGCTACACTTACATTTATCTGATGAAGTCATCATTAAAATTAGATTTACCCATCTGTGAGATAAAAAGATGGTATGTAATATACTTTGCAATGTAGATCATGTACTGTACTTATAACAAATTATTATTGGTGAAATCAAACTTTATTTGTAAAACTGCTTATATGTATTAATTAGTATTAGAATCATCAGAACACATTTTAACAGTACCAGGCCAAGAAAAAATGTTTCCTATTGCACTGGTTGTGAAATTAGTTTGCAGGTCATTTTTTTACTAGTGTTGGCAGTGAGAAACAAGGACATTTGACTGGCCAGAAACAAACATGTTTTTGTTTGGCCTCATGGACAGTATTGTTGATTATACACATCCAGCTAATAATTACCACAACCATAACACATTACATGATGGTCTCCATGTCATGTTGGTTAGACAATAAACAGATGCTCATAGGATCAAATTAATAAATGGATAACATGTATACTTCAGACATTTCAAAATCAGAATGTCAGAGTCATAACAAGCAATTTTTCTTAAAGTGTTGTTTTAAGTGAGAAATGTTTTGTGCCATTTTGCTTTAGTTCAGATAAATTAGACTAGACAGGAAGTAAAATTTCCTTTATCTTCTTAGAACTCCCTAAACCAAGGCTTGGCGATTTGTCAGAGCTGAAGGCCACAAGTGTAAGACTGAGGAGGGAAAAGACTCCCACTTGTCTTGGCTTTACATACCAGGAGCTGGTGGAACTGGACACTGTTAAGGTGGAGCTACTTCCTGAGAAGAAAGGACTCATTCTGAAGCATGTTGAATATGAAGTCACTAGTCAGGCGAGTTAGCCAAGTCATTTAATCAGTGTTGTGATGGATGACTGTTTTATACATTTAATTATTTTTATATATGGATCGTAGAATCCCATAATGTGCATTCAGTATCATGTAAACCAGAGAACCTGAAAGAAAACCATCAAGGTATAATTATTAACCACTTACTCTTGGACTTGTGAAAATCATAGATCAGACCAGAAATAAAGAGGTGCAAAGCAAGTACTTTACCAGCCTGCTTATTCAGGCCCATCGTATCATGTTTTGATGTAATCTGTATACTCTTTGCGCTTTCATTTACTGAATTTATTTAAATCCCATATTCATTTTTCATCTACAGTTAAATGGTGATAATATGAATTATACAGACCTTAGATCCTACAGATGGCATTTTCTCCAGGCTGTGATTAAGTATTTATTAAAGTTATTTGGTTATCTTGACAGTTACCACTCACTTATATTACAACACCCTTCAGTTATATAGCAATTCCAAAAATAAAGTTACTGTGCCATGGACCCTCCATTTAAAAATTTCCAAAAAGCAAGTAAATGTTTTTACTCACTTATAAGTTGAGTCCAGCTGCAAACTGCACAGACCCAGATCTACCATCGCAAAATGCACTGGCAGATGTGGGTCTGTGCAGTTTGTTAGGAGTAATCAGTAGAACAAGCAACATATACCCTGATCTGCAGGCACATTATGCTATGACAGATCATGATCTTTATTTGCAGTTTGGTTCAACTTATAAATGAATATATGTTACTTTTACATATAAATGAGTGTAAATATTTGTATGAAACTACTTTATTGAGGTGTAGCATCATTGCTACATGTTAATACAAGCTGCTTTTTTCTCTGATAAGCTATTTTTGTATTTACCCAGTGTCATTTATAATTGTAATCTGTCCATTGATGCAAATCAAATATTCCAGGATTGCTAATAGAGCTTTACATCCATGAAACACAATTCACATCACTATTTCTAAGTATTCCTTAGTTAATCCTCTTTTTGTTAATCTTCATTAATCCTTGTGGTCAGCATTGGACTGTTAGATTAGTCTGGCATATATAAAATATACCTTTTATATGTATTCTAGGAAGGCTAGCTTCTAAATATATTTAGTTACCAGACTGAAATAGAAATCATTTTTCATCAGATTACCTGTATAAAAATGTACCCCTGAAAATAAAATCCATCAGCTTTTTAGGTTCCAGCTCAGCACACAGTTTCTACCTGTACCCAGTCAGTACATGTGACACATTCATTACAGAGACTGTAAGCAATTAGTAGGCATGTTTGATTTCCAGACCAATCAGATTTCTTTGTTTAACATTTCTTATCTTTGAATAGTCCATGATCCACATGTGCTGTAAATGAACTCATAATGAGTGATCTTATTAGTGACAGCTTATGTTTTGATACATAAGAAATTAAATGCAGCTTTTTGTATTGACTGACTTAAGTGCATTGCTACAGTTTGGAAAACTATCAGAGACATTACATGTAAAAATATGCTTAAACTATGCAGGTTTAAAGTATAGAAATTATATAGTGTATCAGTAATATTAACAACAAAAAAGCAAATGTTTTATAGTTTTTAAAATAATTGACAAACCTTGAATAATTTAAATGTTTAAAATTCCAGAATTATTAATTGTTCCATGTTCTTGATTAAGAATGTGTTGGCACAAAAGTTCACAAGTGCTAAATACATTTTTACTGCAGGTCATTCATTGACACAGGAATTTTAGATGTTATTGTTTTTCTTATAGAAGAAAATAAAATCATCATGATTGACCCAGTATCCTGTATAACATCCCAATCATCACATTGTAAGCAAGGGATCAAAGTAGACTTTCATCTGAATTGTTATGTAATACCATAAGATTGGGTGCAAGTTAATTTGATGCAATTCAGTCAAGGTCATGAGGTTAACTTTTTCCAAAGTTGTAAATCAATCACATTGATGAATGACACAACATTTTCACCTCTTGATCATTGAAAGAGTCAGTTTCAAGGTTAATGTGCATGCCAATATGATCCATGCTATAGTTTTCACAATTGGAGACTGAACTATAAATATCTTGGTATTATTGAAATATGTGCCATATATTTATGCTCATCACTGATCATACATGAATATATACTTAGATTAGGATGTGGGCTGTGATTAGAGACCATTGCCAGGGGAGATAAAAAAGTTAATGTGAGATTTTTTCTTAGTTGCAGGATAATTCACTTCATATCTTTTATTACGTATCATTTTATTATTGTGTGTTTTTGCATTGTTCAGGCAAAGAAATCAACAGTATTAAGGAGGTATAATGACTTTCTAGCATTCCATGAATTGCTGATGTTGAGATTTCCATACAGACTGATTGCAAGACTCCCACCCAAGAAAATGATGGGAGGTATGTATAAATCAGGTACCAAACCATCTACGAAACTCACAAGGAGTATGTACTTATAGGGCACATAATATTTATAAAGATATTTTACTGCATGAAACTGTGGCTCATGATAATGTCAGATATTTATTTTCTGTGGTATGAATCTGGCAATACACAGTATTGATGTATTATATTGATATACAATGGTTCCCCACATATAAGGCCATCCCTCCTGCAGCAGGAAAGTTGCCATAAGAGTGGTTTGCCTTTCTCGATGGGAATCGAACAGATGTGAGTAAAAAAGTATGTAAGACATAACTAATTATTAAATATTTATTATCTTTATTTAAAAAAAACAATATTATGGAATCATTGTAATAAAATTTATATCTGTTATTTGTGGTGCAAAACCACCTTGCCAGTAAAACTGGGATGCAAAACATCTGGCTGTAACTGTCACTGTCTGTCTGTCAGTTCCGTTTTCTGTAGAACTTGCTGCTTATGATATTTAGATGAATTTTCTGACATCAAATTTATCACCAGTGATGATATGGGCTGTCCCTAATTTTCATTTAGTCCAGTTGCTTTCAGTTATGTGTATTTAATTTGTATAGTTTTTTTTTCTTCTCCATGATTAAATGTTATATATAATTGTATTTTGGACTTGACCTTGTCCAAAATCATTTCATGTTTTATCTGTCTAGCAACACTGATTTGTAAACAACAGAATATATAGCTAGATATTTCTCTTTGTGAATTAAATATTAGGATCATTAACAATGGAAGTAAAGATGTTTATCTTAATCTGAGTCTAGGACGTTGGAATCCCCCCCCCATGAAAACTTGGTCTAGACTATACCAGATGTTAACCATATTTTTTATTATAATTTTAGTAACATATTTTATCTTGTTTACAACTAAGTTTTTTTAAATGACCTTTTGACCCTCATCCTGGTTCTACTTTTGTGACTTAGCTCTTTGTATAATCTTGTTTACTTGAGAAATTACTCATTCTTATATTAATATCTTCAGTGGATCCAGTATTATTGTTGTGTTCAGAATTTCATTTGGGTGGAATTATTTATTCAAATTATTATTCATGGAAATACAAAGTGCTCTTCTATAATATTCTTGGACTGGAACAATAATTTGGAGTTATAGTGATTTCAGAGAAGAACATGTTTGGATTATATTATTGTGATACATCAAAAGACTTCACACATAACCACACTACAGGCCACTGCCATATTAGCATATTCGAGACTATGGGCACATCAACCTATTCAGTGTTGGAATTTAATTGGAATACCACTGGAATTCAGTTGGAACTTTATACCTTTGGACTTGTGATACAACTTTTATGACTATTTGGGATTTAATTCACAATATTGTAAGTTCTTTTTAAATTTTCACTTTGTAATTTAGGGAAATAAATTATTTGTGAATTTTACAAAACTTTTTAGTTTTTGCTCTTTTCTGTTACTTAATTTAAGACCATAGAGCTGTAATGCTTTCACTTTTCCTTCTAAACCTAGGATGTTTGATGGCATTTGACACTTTTCCTTCCAAACCAAGGATGTCTGATGGCATTTGACACTTTTCCTTCTAAACCAAGGATGTCTGATGGCATTTGACACTTTTCCTTCTAAACCTAGGATGTCTGATGGCATTTTACACTTTTCCTTCTAAACCTAGGATGTCTGATGGCATTTTACACTTTTCCTTCTAAACCAAGAATGTTTGATGGCATTTGACACTTTTCCTTCTAAACCAAGGATGTCTGATGGCATTTTACACTTTTCCTTCTAAACCAAGAATGTCTAATGGCATTTTGCACTTTTCCTTCTAAACCAAGAATGTCTGATGGCATTTGACACTTTTCCTTCTAAACCAAGAATGTCTGATGGCATTTGACACTTTTCCTTCTAAACCTAGGATGTCTGATGGCATTTTACACTTTTCCTTCTAAACCTAGGATGTCTGATGGCATTTGACACTTTTCCTTCAAAACCAAGAATGTCTGATGGCAATTTGCACTTTTTCTTTTAAACTTAGGATGTCTGATGGCATTTGACACTTTTCCTTCTAAACCAAGAATGTCTGATGGCATTTTGCACTTTTTCTTTTAAACCTAGGATGTCCGATGGTATTTTACACTTTTCCTTCTAAGCTGAGGATCTTTGATGACATTTTACACTTTTCCTTCTGAACTGAGGATGTCTGACGACTATTTACACTTTTTACAACAATTTATTCCTTCATGTGCGACTTTTTACTTATTGCTTGAAATGCTTAGTGCTTACAGAGAAAGTGAGCTTTCATATGATCAGCTTGTTTTAGTCTTGGTACCCTTTCAAGTATGTTTCCTAATCTGTGAAACGGAATACACGAAGGCTAACATATCAGCAGAACAATACTGTGATTCTCAGTGCTTGGCTTTTGTCATCTTGTACGGTCAGTGGAAATAATAGCCAGTAATTATACAAGTAATAAAACCTAACATCTGATTAACACACGTTCGTAAGAATAATTGGATTACTTGCCTTCTTGTATGAAGTAAAGTTGCATTAGGCTTGTTGGAGCAAATGTCGACATGTTAAAGTTTGAAATGAAGAAAAATTATAAAGATTTCTGTCTGTAAGCCTTATTTTGTGGCTGTTCGTGAGGGGTAAATTTGACATCCCCTGGCCACATTAGAAGGGAGACATCTTAGTGGAGTAATCTGAAGACAAATTCATTAATCCCATGGGATTCTGGCCATATACAGTGGGTGGCTGCTGGTTGGGGAAGGGGGTGTTGAAGAGGGCGACCACTTTAAGACAGTATTTACATCACTTTTGAAAAATGTTTTTATGAATTCAGTTACTTTCATAAAATTAATATTTGTAATGTTTTCCTACCTGACACATTATTTGATTGGCTTGGGACTATTTTGAAGAGGTACTATAGGTAAATGAAAGTTACATAATTATGGTGAATCTTTGTAACCAAGAAGCACTCATTCCTTTGACATTAATGAATAAGAACGTTGTTGAGATTTATAACTGATTGACCTTGACTTTAAGCTGCAAGGTGACAAGTTCATCAAACATGGCTGAATATCCCTGCAAGGACATGAAAATACTGTGTTTGTGAATATGAAAATCCTATTTTTAACAAATTACAGAGACAAGTGTGTGTATGTCTTAGGGAAAAATTTGATAGTATGGTTACAGTGTGAACAGAACAGATAGGAAGAGTAATGAGATGTTTGTAGTGTGCTGATTTTCTGGTGGAACATCCAATGACCGTTGGTCACATTAAGTCAATCTTTTCCAAAGCAAAAACCAACAATAAAAATTTAGCATCTTATTATCTTTATTAAATATTAACAATTGTTTGAGTTATTTGATTGAACTAAATAAGAACTCTTGTTTTTTATTTTGAATCAGTATATTGCAATACTATCACAGTATTTCATTTAGTATGATATATCACAATATGATTTTAAATTTTGTACCAGCCCCTTATTTTGAACCTTATTTAATGGTGTTCATATTCCTACTGAATATAAAATGTTTCTTTTGATATCACTGTTATTTAGTCATATTTGGGGAATTAATATTGGTGTGAGTCAGTCATAATTGGGGCATTGAATGAATTCTGTGAAATCAGTGTTATTCAGTCATGTTCAGGGCATTGAATGAATTCTGTGAAATCAGTGTTATTCAGTCATATTCGGTGCATTAAATGAATTTTGTGAAATTGGTGTTATTCAGTCATTTTAGGGTCATTGAATGAATTTTATGAAATCAGTGTTATTCAGTCATATTAGGGGCACTGAATGAATTCTATGAAATTGGTGTTATTCAGTCATATTCAGGGCATTAAATGAATTTTGTGAAATTGGTGTTATTCAGTCATATTCAGGGCATCGAATGAATTCTGTGAAATCTATGTTATTCAGTCATATTTGGGGTATTGAATGAATTCTGTGAAATCTATTTTATTGAGTCACTAGGGGTATTGAATGAATTCTGTGAAATCTATGTTATTCAGTCATATTAGGATGGAGAATTATAAAGGAGGATTTCTTATTTCTGTCACACATGTAACTGATAGTATCTCTGGTGCATTCTGTGGTGTTGTACCATACAATCACAGTCTTCATTATAATAGGCATTGTTTATATACATTTCTGATTTTTGCATTACTAGTCTATTGCACTCATTAAGTCTAAATATCAGTATAACCTTGATGTTTATTTATAGGTCTTTTCTACAGCTTTTTTCTCAGTGTAAACTGTGTGGAGGTGGATGGTACCTTCATTTGAAACTTAATCAAATTTAATGAAAAACGACAGTTTTGGCATAAGTTTAGCTCTCAAAATGGCTTACTTGAAAGCATTGCATGTTTTTATGAAGAAATGTGTTCATTATTTACTTAATCTATATTTTGCTCTTGATGTATACACAGTTTAATCTGTAAAAAAATTCTTACGGACTATCATTATGTAATTCACTAAAAAAACAGGAAGAAGCAAAAAAATATCTAGTAGGTCAGATTTGAATACTTTCTTAAATACAAAAAATTTCTAAATATTTGTATTGCTAATAAATGGTTATATCTGTAGTCCTGTATAAATCATTAGATATCATAATATAATTCATCTTCCTTTTCTTACAACAAAATGCAAGGTTAATAAAGTACCATTGTTCTCTCCAAATTAAGTGTATTAATGTTCACAGAATTATGTATTACTGAAATTAATTGTTAAAAAAATTGTTTGTCAAGCAGACAGAGAATTTATTGAACACAGAAGAAAGGCATTGCGTCGTTACCTCAACATCATAGCAAGACATCCTCAGATGCATGATGATAAATTGGTCAAATTTTTCCTTACTTTCTCAGGATCAGTAAGTATATTTTTTTTTAGAAAACTCCATTCTCAATAAACTTATCCTGATTTAATACATAAATTATACAACCTTTTATACTTGTTATTTATTTAATCACAGTAAACCTCATCGCATTTCTTTTTTTCATACAGTTGTCCCACCTAAATTTTCACCAAATTTCAGTGACTTCTCTATATTCAGTGAGATGTATGCACTTTAATCCATAGAAAGAACAAAAGAACTAATGTGCAGCATATTTATTTCTTCAAAAGGCTTCGTTTTTCATTTTTTATTGTCAATTTATGTTATATACATTATTTCTTGCCCCAGTATGGTAGCATCTGTACTTCTGTCAACAAGAATAGAAAGGAATTTACTGGATTACAGACTTTCCCTGACTTCTCACAAGACCTAAATAAATGACACAACAATGTCTCATGCCCCTTCTTAGTCTGTTAAAGTAATTAACACCAAGTTTAATGCCATTCTTCTCCCAGAGTACTTTCCACAATTCTATACCAGAAAATGGTTTGCCACAACAGGTTAATTTGTAGGTTTTGTTAAAGATAGCTCAATTCATTCTCATTTAGTTACAAAATGGCCTTTCCTTGTGGTGTTTTAGCAACTCGATCTTAAGAGATTTTCTGCACATACTGGCAGACATTATGTTTATATTATGCTACACAGGAGGTCCAGAACTGTTAGAAAATTTGATTGATTTAGTCCTGAATTTGTCTGTTCATTTGACAAATATTTCAGTTCAGTTTCCATCTTGTGCAAGTTTGGGATTTTGTTTGGAATAACTAAAAAGCATTTTTCCTTCAAAATCAGTCACTTCAAGTAAGAGGTGATTATTAATCATTGTGGCTGAAAATTTCTGTCTCATAGTTGACAGTTTTTCCTGCATTAGTGTCTAATGTTTGTCAAATTGGAAAAACAAATACCTCAGAGTCAGTTGCAAATTTTTTTTATCCCTCGACTTTCATGTGAATTTTCCTTCTCCAAATCTTATTATCTGTCTTGTGAAAATAATTTAGGAAACTCATTTTATCCACATAGTAAATATCACATGACAAGATCATACCATGCATGTTGTTATTTAAATATGAGCACAGACAGCCCCTCAGTGTAATTGCATTGCTTCAATATATAAAATTGCACATGGAAGTTGATCTTCTGTATAATCAGTTAATTAAAGAGTCATTACTGTTATTTAATCAGTTCATAAAGGAAACTGACACTCACTCTGGTAAAGTGCCTTTCAATTTTTTTGTATTGCATTGCTGGAATGAAATCAGGGGGTAATCAAGTAAATAAGAACTCTTACGAAAGGTTTAAAGTCATGCATATATAAATGTACTCTGCACAATATAGGTTTTATTTAACTATTACAATAAAATGAATAAATGAGAATCTAAAATGAAATTAAAAGTATGGCTGTTTATTTGATCCAGATACCTCTACCTGAACAAGCAGACTATGTCATTGATGACTTAAAACCTTAATACAGCATTATGGAACAGATAAGAAATCTGGCATCTTTAGTCAGCAAAGTATTGATTAAGGACTTTGGCAGAGTTCACATTAGTGAAAACTATGATTTTGGAGCAGAGATATCCAAGAAACAATACCTATGAGCTGTGGAAAATTGTACATAACTATCATAAAGAACAGTCTGAGCTTATTGGAGCTCACTAAACTAGCTATGCATATACCCCTTCAAACAGGAGCCAGAGGGTTCTCAGCACAGAACATTATTCATATAAGGAACAGATTATGGTCAGAAACAATCAGCATTTTAATACTTGTACTACAAGAAAGGACATCTTTTGAGGATTTTGATTTCAATAGAGCCTTCATACAGAGGAGCAGAAAGAATGAAAGACAAATTAAGTGTTAGGTTAATATTGAACTATGGCTGACCCCCCCCCCCCCATATTAGTATTTTCTACTATCCCCTTATTTTTGGGTGACTGGGGGGTATCATCCATTTAGATCAATCGTGGCAGCATCTCTGTAATTGGCTCATCAATATTTGTGTTGAGTAAACACAATATAACAAGGTCATTTAAAAACACTACTGATTAATCATACCTGGTCTATTTTGTTTAAAGTGTTTTGATTGGTTGATAATTTTGTCCCTTAGCCCAACATGCAGCTCAGAAATAATCGAACAAATTTTGTTTTAATATTCAAGAATGCAGATCCTATGTTCTTACTAGAGGTCCACACAAGGGCAAAAGGCAATCAGAAATTTTCAGATGGTGATTATTTTCAGTTAAAACTGCAGATTTATTGAAAATTCTATAGTAGCCCTTTCAATGAAGAGCTAACTATCGGAAATTTAACTGTTTTTATTGGGTCAAATGGAACCATTTGGAAATTTTTTGCATCAGTTTAGGAGATCAGGAGTCCAAATCTTGAAATTAAGCATATATTGGTGTCTTACCATTCAGGTTTAAAATTAGCGTTTATAAAAATTATTGTGCAAACAATACAGAATTTACAGGAAATATGAGGAAAGCTTCTAAGAGTTCAGATCAGATTAAGAGAAAATTCATTGACAAAAACATCATATAGTAGAATGGATTTTTATCCAACTTCAGTTAATTTGCTATTAAATTTGTGCAACAAATTGTGTAGTAGTCCTTTCCTGACTGAACATTTTGCCCCAACAGTCTCAGCTTCTTACCCTGGTATCTTCATCTATTTACAAAATGCTTGAAATAAACAATAAATGCTACAGTATCTATTTTTTGATCCAATGCCATTTTCTCTTCAGTCAAATTGTTTAAATGATTTGACAGATGAAGATCCAAAGCTTTAATTTGTGATCACAACATTGTGTGATAGTCTGATATGAGTTGTCTGCAGTTGTAATAATGTATCCAGATAAACGGTGCCTCTAGTGCAGGTGTACACACACATACATGAAATGTATGTATCATAGGCTGAAGTAATGTTTGTTTCTCTGGAAGTTGGATTTTCTTTTACCTTTGAATACCATGCTCTTTTGTAGGATAAATCAGCATGGACAGTAGTCTAATGATGCTAAAACAAATGTGTATAAGACGTTTCAAAGGCAATAATATATAGGTATTATATTCCTTTTATAGGCTTATGATAGGATGTATCTTTTTCATGGTGAAATGTAGACAACAATCTCATATAATATATTTTCGTGTTTTAATTACAAATGTTCTTTTAACAAAACTTGGAGTGCGTAAACAATGAATGTACTGAACTACTAGCAGAAGTAACAAAGGGAATTAATAGAAATATGCTGTAAGATTGTACCTGGTAAAGAAAGTAAATACTAAAGATATGCACCATACTTGTTTCTGTTTAGAGGAATTAACCCAGGGAATTACTAAATTTGTCATTTGTATAAATGTGTTTTTCAGGATGTCCAACACAAGTTACGAGAGCACTTCAGAGGCATTCCAGATGAATTTATGAGCAGTAATCTAGCCAGCAAAGCAAAGGTTAGTCTCTAAACATTTACATGTCAGTGCAGTCAATGCATACATGTAACTCCTTATCCATTGAACAAATATTCTGCTGTAGATTGAATATGCTGCTATTTTTGTAAATTTTGTCAGTAAAGACAATAGAATCAATAGCATAATTTTAATTTTAAGCAAATAAAGATGTTGGTGGAGTTTGAGTTCTGTTTCTACCTTGATTTTAACATCTCAAACAAGAGATAGGGTTTTTGAGTTCTGCTTCTACCTTGATTTTAACATCTCAAACAAGAGATAGGGTTTTTGAGTTCTGTTTCTACCTTGATTTTAACATCTCAAACAAGAGATAGGGTTCAGATGATAAAGACTGATACTATCTAACTGGCTTTTTTTAAGAGACTTTCATGAGAATGCAAAGTAGTCTGTCAGTTTCATGAGAATGTACAGTAGCCTGTCAGTTTCATGAGAATGTACAGTAGCCTCATCAGTTTCATGAGAATGTACAGTAGCCTGTCAGTTTCATGAGAATGTACAGTAGCCTCATCAGTTTCATGAGAATGTACAGTAGCCTGTCAGTTTCATGATAATGTACAGTAGCCTGTCAGTTTCACGAGAATGTACAGTAGCCTGTCAGTTTCATTATAATGAACAGTAGCATGTCAGTTTCATGAGAATGTACAGTAGCCTCATCAGTTTCACGATAATGAACAGTAGCATGTCAGTTTCATGAGAATGTACAGTAGCCTCATCAGTTTCATGAGAATGTACAGTAGCCTGTCAGTTTCATGATAATGTACAGTAGCCTGTCAGTTTCATGATAATGTACAGTAGCCTGTCAGTTTCATAAAATGTACAGTAGCCTGTCAGTTTCATGATAATGAACAGTAGCATGTCACTTTCATGACAATGTACAGTAGCCTGTCAGTTTCATGATAATGAACAGTAGCATGTCAGTTTCATGAGAATGTACAGTAGCCTCATCAGTTTCATGAGAATGTACAGTAGCCTGTCAGTTTCACGATAATGTACAGTAGCATGTCAGTTTCATGATAATGTACAGTAGCCTGTCAGTTTCATAATAAACAGTAGCATGTCAGTTTCACGAGAATGTACAGTAGCCTGTCAGTTTCATGATAATGTACAGTAGCCTGTCAGTTTCATGATAATGTACAGTAGCATGTCAGTTTCATGATAATGTACAGTAGCCTGTCAGTTTCACGATAATGTACAGTAGCCTGTCAGTTCAGGTTATTAGTATCATTGTATTTGCCACATTTCTATGTGTATGAAATGTTTCATACACACTTTCATTGTGTCCAGTCTTGAATATAAACTCCATGTTGACAAATTAGTAGAGGTTAAAGTACTTGTACACATAAACAGAAGGCTTGTTAGAACAGAAGTAATTTATCAAGCTGTCTTGGAATCTGTACATTGAAGGCTTGTTGATGTAGATGTAATTTATCAAGCTGTCTTGGTATCTGTACGTCAACAATTTCTGGTAACATATTTGCTCTACAAAATAACTAACATGTGTTCTCTGCAAATTTGTACAAGATATAGGTGATTAAAAGGGTCTCTATTAACTAGATTTACCTTTTTATTTTATATGGATTGATAGTATATCCATGCTCTTCTAATTGCAGTATTTGTTAACCAGGAGATAATTCAGCAATGTTTCTAAAACTCTGTGTGGCTGTGTTTCTAAAACTTTCTGGGTATCTGTGTTTATGAAACTGTGTGTGTATCTGTGTTTCTAAAACTCTGTGTGGGTATCTGTGTTTCTATAACTCTATGTGTGGGTATGTGTTTCTAAATCTTTGTGGAAATTTGTGTTATTTTAAACTGTGTGTGGATATCTATGTTTCTAAAACTGTGTGTGTGGGTATTTGTGTTTCTAAAACAGTATGGGTCTCTGTGTTTCTGATATTGTGTATAGGTATCTTTTTCTAATACTGTGTGTGGATATCTGTTTCTAAAACTGTGTGGGTATCTGTGTTTCTAAAACTGTGTGTGTGGATATCTGTGTTTCTAAATCTCTGTGTGTGGGTATCTTTGTTTCTAAAACTGTGTGGGTATCTTTGTTTCTAAAACTGTGAGTATCTGTGTTTCTAATACTGTGTGTGGATATCTGTGTTTCTAAAATGCTATGTGTGGGTATCCATGTTTCTAAAACTATGTGGGTATCTGTTTTTAAAACTCTATTGGTTGATATCTGTATTTCTAAAACTGTGGGTATCAGTGTTTTCAATACTATAAATGTGTATGTTTCTAAAACTATGTGTGTGTATCTGTGTTTCTAAAACTGTGTGGGTATCAGTGTTTCAAAAACTGTGTGTGGGTATCTGTGTTTCTAAAACTGTGTGTGGGTATTTGTGTTTCTAAAACTGTGTGTGGGTATTTGTGTTTCTAAAACTGTGTGTGGGTATTTGTTTCTAAAACTCTGTGTGGATATCTGTGTTTCTAAAACTGTGTATGGGTATTTGTTTCTAAAACTCTGTGTGGATATCTGTGTTTCTAAAACTGGGGGGGTATCGTTGTTTTTAATACTATATGTGGGTATGTTTCTAAAACTTTGTGTGGGTATCCTTGTTTCTAAAACTCTATGTTTGTGAATCTGTGTTTTGAAAACAACATATGTGGGTATCTGTTTCTAAAATTTAGCAGGTTATGATTCATTGCCATCAACTGCTTCAACATAGATTTCATGCACATCTACAGTAGTAGTGGCCTCAGTACTTTCATAAAAATAATTGTTGGTATCCAACAGTGGGTTTTAAGATTCCCAAGTTTGATTAGACTGTTTATACAATTAGACTGCCTTCCTTTAACATGAATAGTTCGGTCTTGAGGGGAATCCAGTATACAGAGGTTTCAGTTTTTAGGAGTTTCACTGTAGTTGGAAAAGAATGATTGTGGCCTCAAGACATAATGCATGCAAATATCTTCAGTAAAAATTTCCAACTCGGGGTTTTTTCTTTGAGTCTAGACACACGAACGTCATGGAAGTTGCAATATTGAATATGTAGGAGGTCATGTAATGAACTCTTATATTTTAATTGGTTTCGCTTCCTACAGGCAGCAAATCTTTTATCAGCACGAGGGTGCTTGTATGTATGTATGTATGTACGTACGTACATATGCATGTATGTATATGTGTGTGTGTGTGTGTGTGTGTGTGTATGTATGTATATATTACCATTTAGTAGCACCTGAACACATTAATGGATATATGGTGCCAGTTTATAGTTAAATTATAAAAACATAAATGAAGACTTGCACACAAATTCAGGAAGAACTCTTCCAGATAAACAAACTTTCTTTGACTAGCTACATATGCTAAGGGTTAATCTGGAATAAAGTAGATTGACAACCTTTTATAAGCAAAGACAGGGCTGCATATGCTCTCAGGTCTGCTGAAATGATTGTGATCCCTGAACAATGTTAGGAGGAGATATGGGGTGTTTTGCCTGCTTCTCTGTTTATTTTACCTTGTGTTTGTATGTTTGCATGTTCATTCATTCAGTAGTCAGTCAGTCAGTCATTCATTCAGTCAGTCAGTTTTCATTCTATGTGGATGGCTCACTGTTGGGGTAAGCAAGGGCCCTATCAATTTTAGAGTATAAAGATCAAGGGAAGTCTGTGTGACTGAAAGAAGAAAAATGGTTTCTGCATAACAGCTTGAGTTCTCAACCATCTACAGTTGCCAAGGTTTGTTGATGGCTTGGGTAAAGTTGTGACCTATTGATTATGGGGTCAAAAGGTAGAAGGCCAAGGCCACTGACTGAAAAGAGAAAAATGGTTTCTGCATAGCAACATTAGTTCTGCATCACAGAACTAAACAAATTTTTGTGGATGGTTTACACGTGGGGTTAGGAAGAAGTCTACTGATTTTGGGGTCTAAAGGTCAAAGATCAAGGTCATTGTGACTGACAGAAGAAAAGCAGCATCTACATACAAAATTTAATTTATTTGCATGGTGAACTACTAACACATGGCAGGCATATAACATGTCATTCATTCCAAACGTGCACTACACCCTTAATATTTTGAGTCCTGTTTTCCTACACTGATGAAAATTGAGTTGTGGTTGCACCTTAGAGAGTAATTTAATTATACTAAAACTGTGACACTGTGACCTAATTTTCACAATTTATTTACTTTTGTATTTTTATTATGATGCATCTTCATAATTAATATATTTAAATAATTTTTTGTTGCCTCCATGGTGACATAGATATTAGGTTACGTTAGATCCATAATCAATGGTTGTTGTTGTTGTTGTTGTTGTTGTTATAGGGTTTAACGCCATTTTTCAGCACAAGATAGGCTATACATGGCAGCCAGTATTAATGGTGGAGGAAGAACCGGGAAAACCCCGGAAAGAACCACCGACCCACGAGAAGCTACCGGCAAGCTTTCTCACATATCCACATTTGCCGAGCCCGAGACTCGAACCCACGCAGACAGAGGTGAGATGGCAGTGATCCGTGATGGACAGCGCTTTAGACCACTCGGCCACTCGGGGCCCCTCCATAATCAATGGTTAACAGGTTCTGAATTTGTCCAGACCAGCCTGTGTGCACTGTTATGGCATATCTCTGTGCAAGGCATTTAACTCAGGTTTCCTTGGCATCTATCTTGAAATCGATTCTTATTTTGTTGGCTGCTTCAGATGGCAAGGGGATTCATGTAAACACCTTGTTTTAACCTAAGTCATCACAAGTGAAAATATAGAGCTAAATGGTTGAAGAAACATATTGTTGGTATAAAACATGACATCATGAGTCAGGTTACCAGTACTGGTATTAGACTGATAAATTGTAATGAAAGAATGACGAAAATAGATGATAATCAGACATTCCATGATCATTATTATTAAGCTTGTTATAAATCAATTGAAAATTTGATACATATTGACTTTACCCTGTTTGATTCATTCATAACATCCACCCAGCTGTAAACGGCACAAAGATATGCTGTTCCATATTGTGATGACAGATCATGATCTATATATTTGCTGTTTAATCTAAATCATACATGGAATGAAAAGTATAGATGCTGCTCTTCTAGCTAGCGTAGCAGCAAATCAGGGTCTACACTGTTTGCAGTTGGGGGCAAGTCATACACTATGCTTGGAATAATTACCATATGCACTCATTGATAAGTCACATCCAACTGCAAAAAAGCATAGACCCTGATCTGCTGTCATTCAGGGTTCGTGTTGTTGATAGGGCTTTACAAACTGCTTAGACCCTAATATGCTGGTGCATCATGTAATGGTAGATTTGGGTCTGTGCCCTTTGGAGTTGGATATGACTTAAAAGGAAGTATACATGGTATAATATGTATTCATACTTTTGCCGTTATTCTTTCCTCTACCAGGATTTGGTTCCCATGGATACCCAGACACAGCTAGCCAGTAGCAAGGAGCACATAAGGCTGCTGTATAATAGTATATGCAAACTAAAAGACATAGCAGAAAGAATGGTTATCAGGTCCACTAACTATGCCAGTGATATGATTCAAATAGGAAGGGAATTAAGGTAATATGACCAGTCTAAATATTGTTTGTTTGTTTATTTCACATGTATAAATGTTTATATACTCTGTGAGTAGAGAAGAAAAAGAAGTAAATGGTATTTTGATAGAACCAGCAGAAAGACTTGTGTGAATTCAGTATTTTTTATTGTGGAGGTACCAAGCTCTGGATTTTGTTTGCTGATTGCCGCAAATCACACATTTAAGGGCTGTTGGTAATACAGATAAGCTTAACAGGGTGGGTAGGTATAGTATAGTAAAATATTACATACATTATGTGAAAAAAATTATAATTTATTAACTTTCAAAAATTGTCATTTAAATGTTCTGGGACAATGTTTTGCAGACAAAGGCTCTTCCAGTAAAACATACCTGTGATACAGGGAAGGCACTTTTAATATGGGGTACTCACTCATAGATGCAATTTAGAATTTTCTTAAAATTTTAATATGAACTCTGCGTTATCAACAGTAAGAGTCAAATTAAAAAGAAAAATTAAATCAGATTTCAAACTGATGAGGTAAGATATATGAGCAGATGCATACATTAGAGGAAGGTACTTATTCAGTTCTTCTGAATGTTACAATTGTTGCTAATGATAAATGTTATGATAAGTGGAGTGCATCATGCCTAGTGATGATAAATACAACATGTATGCATCTTATATCCATGTACAGTGATATGTCAAATAGGCCACATAATGGGAAAGAAATTACACTTATCGGTATAGTTAGTTATATACATATTAGTGGAGATTTGTTGACATTTTTCTGTATTTTTGATAAATAGTAATTTTGTTGTTTGTGGCATTTGAAAACTAAGTGAATCAGTTGTCATTGTTTTACATTGCAGTTATTTGCAGAGACATGGGGTGCTTTAGAAAGCAGGATATAAGGAGGCAGCTTAATGTGGTCTACATAAAGGGGAAATATTAGACCAAAATCATACATTTTGACTTGAACCCATTACAAGAATACCAATATATTGGTTAGAGATATAAATTCAAGATTCATTAATCAATTAAGTATCAGCTGGAGTAGAGTAGAGAGATACATGAGCAGCATATACAGAAAGACATGAGCAGAGAATATAAAAAGTATTCCAGACTGTTTATTTTGGGGATCATCATAATGTTTAGGACTAAAAATTGTGTAATTATTGTCATTACCAAAATACATGGAGAATTGTGTCTTTGTCTTCGTTATGAAATGCTGTGTATGGCTAATACAGGCCTCCCTACCTTTTTTAGAACTGCTGTCACGGTTGTTCAGAAATGACTAGAATCCATTTTATTTGCAAAGAGTATGTGCAGGAAAACAGCTCATGTTCAATTTCCCCGGGTCTTATACAAATCTACTTCTCCTTGCCACTAAATTGATTATTCACAAGTGTCAGTGGCATTTCATTTTCACTATAATCTGACTCAGTATTGTCATATACTGCATCAAAATCTGTGGACAAAAAGGTATGCACATTTTTATTAGAAGTTATTCTTTTGCACACTTACTGCTAAATGATGCATGATACTTAATTGAAAGAAATGGGACATCACTATTATCATAATATTTAACCATTTCCTCACAGAATACCATCCCCCACCCAGTTGTACTAAGTATTGCATTACCAATCGCCCTCATGAACCCAATAGAACATGCCTATGTTAGATTGTCCGTTTCTATTAATGGAATATTTATGAATTTACAACCAAAACTGTAATGTTTTGCAAAGCCAATAATGCAGCAAAAATAAATCACAGTACACCATTCCATCAATAACTCATGCCCTTAAAACTTATGAAGCCACTTATAAAACAGAGTCCAGCATGGATACCATTTTTTTAAACTTGAAAATACCAATGAAATATTTCTCTAAATGGTTATCGATAAAACTTATTGAGCTAAATAATCAAATTTAAAAAGTTTCTTGAAAAGCTTAAATTCATTGACAACATAAATAGATACTGATGTCATAAGATAAATAGATACTGATGTCATAACATAAATAGATACTGATGTAATTGAAATCAGCATAAATAAATTAAATAGATTTTTGCCCTTAACAAGGTTTCAATGAAATTGATGGAAAATGTTTAATTATTTATTGCTAACATTTCAGTGCAATAAGTAATGATAGTACACCCATAACCTCCTGGACAACAGGTACTAGCGAATCATGGGGCAGGTTGAAGAAAGGATTCAAACACTTATCAGTGGAGTTTGCCACCCTGGGGGATAAGGCATGTCAAGAGGTAAGATTTGTGTATTGAGTATCAACATACACTTGTCAGTGGGGTTTGCCACTTTGGGGGCTAAGGCATGTCATAAGGTATTTATTACATTAAAAAATGATTAAAACACTTCTCAGTGGAGTTTGTCACCCAGGGGGATACGGGTTATCAGGAGGTAAGAATACAGAAAGAGGAGATTCAAACACTTGGCAGTGGAGTTTACAACAGTGGAGGCTAAGGCATGTCAGGCGGTAAGATTTGTTTATTAAATACCATCAAATACTTGTCAGTGGAGTTTACCACTCCGGAGACTAAGGCATGTCATTTTGGTAAAATTTCTGTATTAAATACCATCAAATACTTGTCAGTGGAGTTTACCACTCTGAGGACTAAGGCATGTCAGGAAGTATGATTTGTGTATTCCATACCATCAAATTCCATACCATCAAATACTTGTCAGTGGAGTTTACCACTCTGGGGACTAAGGCATGTCATTTTGGTAAAAATTTTGTATTAAATACCATCAAATACTTGTGAGTGGAGTTTACCACTCTGAGGACTAAGGCATGTCAGGAGGTAAGATTTGTTTATTAAACACCATCAAATACTTGTCAGTGGAGTTTACCACTCTGGGGACTAAAGCATGTAAGGAGGTAAGATTTGTGTATTAAATACCATCAAATACTTGTCAGTGGAGTACCACTCTGGGGAATAAGGCATGTCATTTTGGTAAGATTTGTGTATTAAATGCCATCAAATACTTGTCAGTGGAGTTTACCACTCTGGGGACTAAGGCATGTCATTTTGGTAAGATTTGTGTATTAAATACCATCAAATACTTGTCAGTGGAGTTTACCACTCTGAGGGCTAAGGCATGTCAGGATGTAAGATTGGTGTATTGAATACCATCAAATACTTGTCAGTGGAGTTTACCACTCTGAGGACTAAGGCATGTCAGGAAGTATGATTTGTGTATTAAATACCATCCAATACTTCTCAGTGGAGTTTAGCACTCTGGGGGCTAAGGCATGTCAGGATGTAAGATTGGTGTATTGAATACCATCAAATACTTGTCAGTGGAGTTTACCACTCTGGGGACTAAGGCATGTCATTTTGGTAAAATTTTTGTATTAAATACCATCAAATAATTGTCAGTGGAGTTTACCACTCTGAGGGCTAAGGCATGTCAAGATGTAAGATTGGTGTATTGAATACCATCAAATACTTGTCAGTGGAGTTTACTACTCTGGGGGCTAAGGCATAAGGAGATAAGATTTGTTTATTGCATACCATCAGATGCTTGTCATTATAGTTTAGCACTCTGAGGGCTAAGGCATGTCAGCAGGTAAGATTTGTGTATTAAATACCATCAAATATTTGTCAGTGGAGTTTAGCACTCTGGGGGCTAAGGCATGTCAGTAGGTAAGATTTGTGTATTAAATACCATAAGATAGGATTCAAATACTTGTCAGTGAAGTTTGCCACTCTCAGGGCTAAGGCATGTCAGGAGATAAGATTTGTGTATTGAATATCATATAACAGGTATTTTTAGCTATAGACATTTAGCAGTCTTAGAATGTGAATGTGAAAAAAATTCAAGAAAAAATTATCACCATATATATTATACACCACCACAACCCCACATCTGATCTCCTATCACTGAAATATAACTGATAAAGCATAAGATTTACTTTTCTTTGACTAATTGCTACATGTTGCATAATCAAAATATACAAAATATCTTTAGAGGGACCATGAACCTTGGTTTTGATTATTTCTTTAAATGGAAGTATAATATGAATTTTCATCACTATAGACAGAGTATTGGGTATCATATGAACTTTCATCACTTTAGACAGGGTATTGAGTATCATGAACTTTCATCACTATAGATAGAGTATAGAGTATCATATGAACTTTCATCACTTTAGACAGAGTATTGAGTATCATACAAACTTTTCATCACTATAGACAGGGTATTGAGTATCATACAACCTTTTCATCACTATAGACAGGTATTGAGTATCGTATGAACTTTCATCACTATTGACAGGATATTGAGTATCATTTGAACTTTTCATCACTATCAACAGGATATTAAGTATCAAATGAACTTTATCAGTATAGATAGAGTATTGAGTATCATATGAACTTTCATCACTATAGACAGAGTATTGAGTATCATATGAACTTTCATCACTGTTGACAGGATATTGAGTATCATTTGAACTTTTCATCACTATCAACAGGATATTAAGTATCATATGAACTTTATCACTATAGACAGAGTATTGAGTATCATATGAACTTTCATCACTATAGACAGTATTGAATATTATATAAACTATTCGTCACTATAGACAGAGTATTGAGTATCATGAACTTTCATCACTATAGACAGAGTATTGAGTATCATATGAACTTTCATCACTATTGACAGGGTATTGAGTATCATATGAACTTTATCACTATTGACAGAGTATTGAGTATCATATAAACTTTCATCACTATAGACAGAGAATTGAGTATCATATGAACTTTCATCACTATCGACAGGTTATTGAGTATCATAAACTTTTCATAACTATTGACAGAGTATTGAGTATCATATGAACTTTCATCACTATTGACAGGGTATTGAGTATCATATAAACTTTGATCACTATAGACAGAGTATTGAATATCATATAAACTTTCATCACTGTAGACAGAGAATTGAGTATCAAATAAACTTTCATCACTGTAGACAGAGTATTAAATATCATATAAACTTTCATCACTGTAGACAGAGTATTGGGTATCAAATAAACTTTCATCACTGTAGACAGAGTATTGAAAATCATATAAACTTTCATCACTGTAGACAGAGTATTGAGTATCATATAAACTTTCATCACTATAGACAGAGTATTGGGTATCATAAACTTTCATCACTGTAGACAGAGTATTGAGTATCAAATAAACTTTCATCATTGTAGACAGAGTATTGAATATCATATAAACTTTCATCACTGTAGACAGAGTATTGAGTATCATATAAACTATTCATCACTATTGATAGGATATTGAGTATCAAATAAACTTTAATTACTATAGACAGAGTATTGAGTATCTTTTGAACTTTTTAGTAGATGTGATTGATTAAAAAACTGTATATGATTGATTAAAAATCTGTCTGTTTAGTAGATATGATTGAAAAAGCAGACTGGTTAGTGCATATAATTGACTAAGCAGCTGTCTATTTAGTAGATATGATTCATTAAGAAGCTGACCATTTAGTAGGTATGATTAATTAAAAATCTGTCTGTTTAGTAGATATGATTGATTACAAAGCTGTTTGCTGTCTATTTAGTAGGTATGATTAAGAGGCTATTTTGTAGGTATTATTAATTAAAAAGCTGTCTGTTTAGTAGATTTGATTGATTAAGAAGCTGTCTGTTTAGTTGATATTGATTAAAAAGCTGTTTATGATTGAATAAGATGTCTATTTAGTAGATATGATTAAGATGTCTATTTAGAAGATATGATTGATTAAGATGTCTATTTAGTAGATATGATTGATTAAGAAGCTGTCTATTTAGTAGATATGATTGATTAAGAAGCTGACTATTTAGTAGTTATGATTGATTAAAAAGCTGTCTATTTAGTAAATATGATTGATTAAAAAGCTGTCTTTGATTAAAAAGCTGTCTATTTAGTAAATATGATTGACTAAAAAGCTGTCTTTGATTAAAATGCTGTCTATTTAGTAGGTATGATTGATTAAGAGGCTGACTATTTAGTAGGTATGATTAATAAAAAAGCTGTCTATTTAGTAGATTTGTTAGAGTAAACAGTCTATTTAGTAGATATGATTAAAAAGCTATGATTGATTAAAAAAAACTCTGTAGATATGATTAATTACAAAATTGTCTATTTAGTATATACAATTGATTAAAAAAGCTGCCTGTGATTGATTAAGCTGCTGTCTATTTAGTAGATATGATTGATTAAAAAGCTGTTCATGATTGATTAAAAAGCTGTCTATTAAGCAGATATGATTGATTAAAAAGCTGTCTATTTAGTAGATGTGATTGATTTAGAAGCTGTCTGTTTAGTAGATATTGATTAAAAAGCTGTCTGATTGATTAAGAAGCTGTCTATTTAGTAGATATGATTGATTATGAGGCTGTCTGTTAAGTAGACATGATTGACTAAAAAGCTGTCTGTGATTGATTAAGAAGCTGTCTGTTTAGTATACATGATTAAGAAGCTGTCTATTTAGTAGATATGATTAATTAAGAAGCTGTCTATTGAGTATGTGTGATTGATTAAAAAGCTTTCTATTTAGTAGA
Source organism: Sinohyriopsis cumingii (assembly GCA_028554795.2). Lineage (NCBI taxonomy): Eukaryota > Metazoa > Mollusca > Bivalvia > Unionida > Unionidae > Sinohyriopsis > Sinohyriopsis cumingii. The sequence continues at coordinate 3,145,844 of CM068826.1, read as the reverse complement.
TATGATTGATCAAAAAGCTGTCTGGTTAGTAGGTATGATTGATTATGAGTCTGTCTATTTAGTAGTTATGATTGATTAAGAAGCTATTTAGTGAATATGATTGACCAAGAAGCTGTCTGTTTAGTAGATATTATTAATTAAAACGCTGTCTACTAAGTATGTATGATTGATTAAAAAGCTGTCTGTTTGGTGGATATGATTGAGACTATTACCATATATGCGTCTAGTCCAAATGCAAACAGTATATACTCTGATCTGATTTTATACAATGCATCTGAAGATCAGGGTCTATGTGTTTTGTTCTAGTGACTAAACCTAACAAACTGAAATGATCCAGATCTGCACTTTGCAGTTGGACATATTAGCAAGTGTGTGAGAGAGTGTGTTATTTGGATTTTTGACATATCTCAAACAATTTTTTAGATTATCACTAAGATGTCTGCAGTGCAATTTATAGTGATGTCTAGCACTGGGGCATCATGCTGCGGACATGTAGCATCATGTCCCACCCAGTCACAATATCCTGACACCAGGCTGACCAGTCCTAACATTAAGCTCTTAATGCTGACTGCCTAGTGATACAGCTGCTGATACCGTTTTTATGTCTTTGTCATGACTCAGTCGGGGTTTTAACACACAACCTCCCACATCCAAGGCGGATGCTGTAAACACTTAGGCCACTGGAGTCATACATGGTACTTATGCAGTCAAAAATGTGACTATTATAACACTATGCCTAATATGTGGTAAAGGATGGAATTTACAAACTTAGGTAATTGCAAAAGAAATGTCATGGAAGGTGATTGGCGTCTTTTGACTTTGTCTGACCAGACAAATTACTTATGTCTTTCTCTCTCCAGGCAGCTGAAGAGGATGAAGGGGTTGTAGAAAAAATAGCTTTCTTCTTAGATTTACTCACATCTTATAGGGTAAGTTGCCACAAAATGTGCCATTCATTCACAGATTTTACTTTTTCAGTGTGTTATTTTACTATTTTGATATGTTATTTTACTATTTTGATATGTTCATGCCACAATACTTTTGCCTAATTATAAACATTTGAATAAAGTAGTTTTAGGCATTTTTCACTTTCTTTGTCTATTTATATCAGTTTGGGTATTTTAAACTTGATCCTAACCATCCTGGTATTGGTCTGTTTTGTGTCTTTAAATATTTTGTGAACAGTATTTGTTGGAACTCTGTGTGAGAAAGACATTTAAGAGCCATGTTAAAAGCAATGTTCACAATATTACATATTAATTATTGCGGACAGTAGACATGATGGAACAGGATATTTTTCAGTTGGAGAATTTGAAGATCATAGAGGACCTGAAATCAAGAATGGTCAACCACTTTCTCATGCATGTGCCAACCCTGGGTATCAAACTTAAGACTGAAACTGCACAAACTAGTACAGTGAAACCTGTCTAAGCAGACATGCTCATAAAAAAGAAAACATGCTTTTGCAGGATAAAACATGCATATTTCTTTTCTTTATTTGCTAGAACATTACCCTCTATATAAAAGATATTTGTTTCATATAAAAACAAAATCTTGTTCCTTTTGTGTTTGGGCCGCAGGTGGCCAAGTGGTCTGAAGCACTTGCCTTTACTGATCACTACCATCTCATGTCTGTCTATGTTGGTTTGAGTCTGTCTCATCCTTGGCCAATGTGGGCATGTGAAAAAGCTTGCCAGTAGCTTCTTGTGGGTTGGTGGTTCTTACCAGGGGTTTTCCCAGATTCTTCCTCCACCAGAAATACTGGCCACAATACATGAGAAAGCAGCTGACCATTCCTGATTTTGGGTCCCCTATGATCTCCCAATCCTCCATCTGAAAAATATCCTATGTCACTACATTTACTATCATTAATAATTAATATGTAATATTGTGAAAGTTTCTTTTAACATGAGTCGTTAATGTCTTTCTCAGATAGAGTTCCAACAAAAATACTGCTCATAGAATGTGTCACCTTAGGTGACCTTAGTTGGAATTCTTGTTTCACTCGGATGACAATTCATGTGATTATTATCCTATCTGCTGCCAGCATCAAAAATCAAGGTATGATTGACTGACTTGTGGGTTAGTTATGTGAATTTAAGTTTAACTTTGCTCTGCACAAGGATTAACAGAATTAACAAAGTGTTGGCACAATTTAAAACCACAGGTCTATCATTGACCCAGTTTTCTTGTGTCTAACTTGAACAGTATAAGTCGAGTTCATTTACATTACACACATTGGACTTTTCATGCACAGACTCATAATATTCTCATGTTTCTTTGAAGGTGCAGGGAAAAAGGTTTGAGAACACAAAGCATAAAATCATTATGGCTGTTCTAATTGTGTAAATTTGAAGCAGGTTGTTGTTTGCTTAATGGCATTCTTGTATCACAGGATCTCTGTGAAAGGCATGAAAAGGGTGTTCTTCAAGACCATCAGAGAGCAATACAGAAAATGGGACAATATAAGAAAAAGAGGATGTCAGCAACAGTTCAAAGTTCAGAGGTTAGAGTATATGTTTTATTGTACATTTATGCCTACTAAAATGGACGTCTTAGTGTTTCTCTACATCTCTCTCTTTCCTAACAAATGTAATTCATTGAATTCTATTGATTATAATGAGCAGGTACACAGAACCTTACAAGTTTCAGTGAGTTTCATACATTTTACATGAATGAGAATAACAGTACGATTTTATATATCACACAATGAAACTCGAAATTTTTTGTCATGCCTGCGAATAATATTTGAGACACTTTTAGAAAAGCACTTCATCACTATCATTAGCATCAATGTTGAGCTTTGTATTTATCTCAGTGTCGCTGAAGCTGTTGTATATATAGTTATAAAATGTAATGTGCTACTCATCAGCAGCAAAAGGAGGTCATAATGACCTGTTTTTCATGCTCCTGTGAATACATTAAATCTTTGCATTTAGCTCATTTTCACTGACACTGGTGTATGCCAGTCATGAACCTCAATGGGTATATGTATTTTGGAAGGAATTTTCAGCAGGAAAATGCAAATAACATTAAAAAATCACAGTGACCTTCTTTTCTCAGACTTGTGTGGTTTACCTTAGAAACATTGGCACAGAATCCCGTCATTTGTAAGTTACTACTTCCACATGTTCCTGGTCATAACAGGTGTCCTTGCAATTATCATCCACTTTTTGCCAGTTTAAGTGATCCATAAGAGCTTTCTCACCTCAGGTACTCCACCTTTTTCTGTTGAAAACACGCTCTTTCTCCAACATAGATATTGTATACTGTATTTGCTGGCCTATAAGATGATACATTTTTACCAGAAAATCTTAGCTTCATCTTATAATTGGAATCGACTTATATATGGATTATGTCATCCAAATGACATTATCATATTTTTCATATGGAAAATAATTCTGCAAGAGTATGAAAAATAATGTGTAAAAAATATTTCATTTTGGGGAAGAGATTGTTTATGAAAAAATATAAGATCCCACACTGAGTACACTGGACAACAAATTTTTACAAAAGTCATGTTACTGAAATAAAATTAGTCAATTCTTATCAATTTTTATGTGCTGAACACGAATATGACAGTCAAATTGCAAAATTGGCTCTAGTTTTTTTGTAATCTGCAAGAAATTAATGTTTACATAACGAAATGCATTCCAATAGTAAAAGGTCAACTGTAATAGCCTACCTATAAAAAATCAAGTCATTGACTACATCTTAGATTTCTTCGCCTGTCTCTTGTACAGCTGTTCGGGAGCATCTCTGAGGAGTGTCCAGCAGTAGTCAGCCAGCATTGTAGTGGACCATTTTCCCTGGTATCTTTGTTCCATTGTTGCGATATCTTGATGAAAACGTTCGCCGTGTTCATCACTAACAATACCACAGTTGCTAGGAAAGAAATCCAAATGAGAATGAAGGAAGTGAATCTTTAGAGACATATTGCAGCCAAGTTTCTTATACTTCATCAACATGTCTTCTACTAGTTCCTTATAGTTTTCTGCCCTAACATTTCCGAGGAAGTTTGTAGAAACTAGGCGAAAAGCATTCCATGCTTGTTTCGCGTCACCTTCCAGCAAGTTGTTGAACCGGTCATCTTTGAAAAGCTCTCGAATCTGAGGACCCACAAAAGCTCCCTCTTTAATCTTTGCTTCGCTGAGTCGAGGGAATTTTTCATGCAGGTATCGGAATGCTGGCAAAGTCCGGTCAATGGCTTTCACGAAGTTCTTCATCAAACCTAGTTTGATGTGAAGGGGTGGTAGCAAGATTTTCTGAGCCTCAACCAGAGCTGGGTGTTGGATATTCTTCTCTCCAATGGCTACATTCTGCCTGTGAGTCCATTCCTTCCTCATGTAGTGCATTTCCCTTGCTCGGCTATCCCACTCGCATAAGAAACACATGTATTTTGTATATCCTTGCTGCAGTCCCATTAAAAGGGCAACTACCTTCAAATCACCACAGAGGTGCCAGCTGTACTTGTTATACTCAATGGAATTCAGTAGCTGCCTTAAGTTATCGTATGTCTCTTTCATGTGGACAGCATATGCTACTGGAATAGATGGAAGAATGTTTCCATTGTGCAAAAGCACAGCCTTGAGACTCAGTTTCGAAGAGTCCACAAATAGTTTCCATTCTTGTGGGTCATGAGTGATTTTTAAAGCATTCATGAGGCCCTCAATATCGGAACAGAATATCAGATTACTTTCCTTTCTGAAGAAAGGCTCCAATTGCTGGTGGCGCTTTCGATATGCAGTAATTGTGACATCTTCTTCTAGAAGATTCCATTGTTGGAGTCTTGATCCTAGCAATTCTGCCTTGTTCTTTGATAAGTCCAAATCACGAATCAGGTCATTTAGTTCTTCCTGTGTTATTCTGTGTGGGGTTGATGATGCACCACAGTGAAAATCTGGATCACTGCATGCTGATGGACCAGGAGAAGAACAGGTCGACTCACCTTTGTCTTCGTCAGATGAATCAAGAGAATATTCTGCTGGAGGTTCTGGAATAGGAAGTCCCTCACCATGTGGAACTGGTCTCAATGCAGACGGAATGTTTGGGTAGACTATTCTCGACTTCTTTCGCTTCGTTATTCCGCCGGAAAGAGGAGGAACCAAGCAGAAGTAACAGTCATTTAGGTGGTTGCTTGGCTCTCTCCACACCATTGGGACTGCAAACGGCATTGATGACCTTTTGCAATTCAACCACTGTGAAAGCTGTGTTGTACATGTAGCACAGCATATATGCGGAGCCCAAGGCTTGTCTTGGTCACCAACCTTGCATCCGAAGTAAAGATGATATGCCTTCTTCACTTGAGAATTGATACTTTTCTTCTGGTTGGCAAATGTCACTTCCCCACAAATATAGCAAAAATTGTCCGCGGTATTAACACACTTTCGAGGCATTACTGTTCTTTATTGTACGTAAATGGATAAAATAATAAGTTTTATGTAACAGTAGCTTGAACTGTCTCGCACAACGTCTAAAATATTTTAAATGCTGAACCTATCTGATTGGGCTTTATATAGTACACTGCTTACGTCAGCTTCAGCAGCCGCCTGGCATTAGTAAAATAGGCCTACACGTATAGTACACTGCTGACGTCAACTTACTTCAGCAGCCGCATGGCATTAGTATTGCATTGCATCAGAAAATGATGCAATCAACTGTGGATGATGTGAGCATGATGGTATTATGCAATGTTACATCATTATTCCGGATGTTGCTGCAGTCCTACTGGAGAAATTTACACAGTGAAACATAGAAAATGAGGTATAAGAATATCTTCAAAACGAGAGCCAATACAAATTTTTCACGGTTATATTCGTGTTCGGCACACCAAAATACTACAGATTAGGGCCTTTTCAAGTCAGTAATGATTTCACTGTTGACCAGTGGTATTTTAAACAATTACATGATCATCAGTATTAAAAATTAACATAGATCAGATGTAACTGTGCTAAAGCAGCATGCACCAGTAATGTATGTTGTTTGTAATATACATTGTTTAAATTTGGTTACATATATGTGTGTTAGAATTGACAAGTTAGAAGATGAATAATGACAAAGACATATTCTATCACAATATTCTTCTTGCACCTAATGATCCAATAAAATGTATGCCCCATTGAGAGAGACAGACAGACAGACAAACAGAGATGTCTTCATGATTGTAAATCTATATTATTTACTTACCTGATGACTGCTCTTACTTGTGTACAAGTGCAGTACCATATTCCATTATCATTTAATACCACTAGATAAGCAATTCCTTATAGTTTTTGCTGCCATTTCCATTATTAACGGAAGCACATGGCTTTGTAGTGGTATTTACATGCTAATTAAATATGCTATGACTATTCAGTCATTCAAAGCTAACACCTGTTTGAGGTCACGATTTGGCAGACCATGTCAGATTAGCAAGGCTACCAATAGGGAAATGAGGCTAGCCATGGGTATTGTGAATACCATACCATATAATGAAAGGAAATGCCAGGTGGTTACTGGTGTGAATTTCTCAGCCAGTGACATTTCTGAACTTGCTGACAGAACTGACAGCAATTTAAAGTACGTCTAGCATGAGCAAAGATCAAAAACAATTGCTGCCTAAGTACATGAAGAGTATACATGCTCTTAAAACAAAATCTTATTTATTGGGAGTGGAGAGGTTATTATACTTGCAAAGAAAATTAGCATGCAATATGGTCATTCTTGGGATTTAACCTAATGGAGTCTATATGGATATAACTAGTATGAATATTTAAACCCTGAAGGAGTATGGTATGTATTTTCATAGTTTATATTTACTGTTTCATTTATTAATTTTCTTTCTCTTTGACAAAAGCTTCAGTAACACGAGGGCAATAAGGTAGATAAAAAACAACAAGAATAAAACCCACGAAGAGCTGAACTTTCTCTCTCTCTCTCTCATAGATCGGACCATATTTTATTTTGATCACGAGGTGCAAGAAGAAAAATATGATACAATACATATGCATCCTTCTCTCTGTATCTCTCACCCCCCCAAACAAAAAGGAAAAAGCATTTTAGCTTTAATGATACAAATTCCCTATTGCTGGTAATCTAAAATAGCATACAGTGATACTTTTAATTTTTATAAAACTGGAAGTTATTATAATTTAATTCCACACGGCATCGTGAGTTTTATCCTCTCTGTAACTCAGATTTTTTCGGATCAGCATCATTAGATGTAGCTAAAATTACATAATACATTTAAAATACTTCACATGAAACAAATTAGGTACTTTTAGTTACCTTAAATGATCCTAACTGGAAAGGTTACTGAGTTACAGAAAGGATAAAATTAGTAATGCTGTTTGGAACGAAGTGAAAAACACAATCCAAGGTATTTATCTGGCCTCGTCTTATACTCAGCATTGACTTATATATTTGTGAAGGATGGAAAATTTTCCAAATTTCCTGATTTGACTTATACTTTGCATCAAATTATAGGCTGACAAATACAGTACTCCTGTTGTCTGACTTCACCATACAGTAACCTTATAGGTGTCATCTTTATTGCTTGCCCTATAGTCACAGCCTAGCATTTAACCCAGGCTGATGAGAGAGCCAAGAAACACATAGGCATGCAGACATCATTGGTACCTCCATTGTCAGCTTCCTTGTGACCAAGTCACTGAAAGTAAAAAGATAACCCCTTAAGAAATACCACAGCACTACTGTTGCCCATGGTGTCACAACTTGACTTAAAGACTAAAAGACAACACCAGCCTTGCACAGCTGCCCACTTATTCCACTCCTGGACATTCCATCACCAAACTACAGTATTGGATATGGTGGTCATTCCTTCAATAGCCAGGATTAAACTTTTGACACCAGAAATCAGCCTGTTTTGGACCATGTCCACTTCAGCTCCGTCACAGCCAGTCTAAACCCTCAACACCCAAGACTGGACATGGTGATCTTGTCTTCCTGGTAAATCCAGTTTTGGACCTGAGCCACAGCATCAGGCACCTGGTCATATTAACTCTATTCTAGATGCCCAGCATAACCAGTACTGGATTTGGTGAACCATTATCCCGCATTATTCAGTACTGGACCCATGGAAGTATCTTAGACTGGCACTTCATCACCAATCCTTGTTCTGTCATTATCCATTACTGGCTAGAGCAACTCTCCATTCTAGAACACCAGAGACACATCTTTAGTCTTTTTTAATCACACTCATTAAAATTCATGAAGATTACTCTATCCTATTATGGACTGACTCCCAGACTCTTTCACTGTCTTTGACACCAACACAGTCATATATATATCTTTGCAGGAGTCTCTTTTTTCCACCAAACTCCTCTGAGTTCAAAGACACATATTCACAAGCACCATTTTCATTCCTTGGTCCAGCAATATCCAGAGAAGATGCTACCTTTCATCCATTCATTGAAAAAGTCTTCAGTCTTATGCCTTCAGAAGTATGTCACAAATATAGTCCATGCAGCAAAATCAGCCCAGTACACTACTGAGATCATGGAAAGTTCCAGCTGCAAAGAGCTCTTCGAGATTACTAACAAGCTAGTGTCAAGGAACAAATCTACATCACTTCCAACTACCCTCTCTCCAGTCAACCTTCCGGACATGTCGCAAATTTCTTCCGTGACAAAGTACAAACCATTAGAGATAAGCTTGACACCACATTTTCAATTGACTCGTCGTCACCATACAGTTGGGATACAGAATTTGAGCAGCAACCATTAGCAGCATTTGCACCTGTCTCTATGGATTTCATATGTTCAATCCTGATGAAGAGTGCACCAAAGTCATGTGAACTTGATCCAATTCCAACATCACTGCTGCTTGAGTGCTTAGATCCAGTATTGCCTTCACTGACTGATGTTATTAATAGCTCTCTCTCATCCGTGGAATTCCCATCATTTTTCAAAACTGCCATTGTAAAGCCTCTGCTGAAGAAACCAACACTAGACCATAACGATTTAAAGAACTACCACCCAGTTTCTAATCTCCCATTCATATCAAAAATCTTAGAAAAGGTTGTTCTATCCTAGCTTGTATCTCATCTAAATTCGAACAGTCTTTTTAGCAATGTACAGTCTGCATATCGCCCTTGCCACAGTACTGAAACTACTCTTCTAAAAGTAGTTAATGACATTCTCTCTGCATTGGATAGCAGAAAGATTACAGTCCTCACCCTCCTTGATTTGTCTGCAGCATTTGACACAATAGACCATGATATATTAATTCACCATCTCCAGCATGTATTTGGCATTCATGATACAGCCTTACTGTGGTTCAAGTCCTACTTGGTCAACAGGACACAAATTGTATCTGCAAATGGAATACACTCCAGCCCAGTTGATCTATGTTGTGGTGTTCCACAGGGGTCTGTTCTTGGACTTGTTCTCTTCATTCTGTACACTCAGCTGCTCTTAAGTGTCATAGATCATCATCCAGTGTCTCACCAATTGTATGCTGATGACACCCAAATATACAAATCTAGCCACCCAACTGAAGTTGATGCTACCATCCAGGGTGTAGAGAGGTGCATTACTGATGTGAAATCATGGATGACATGTAACAAGCTGCAGATGAATGATGATAAAACTGAGGCCATTCTGATCACAACACAAAGACTTTCTCATTTACATCCTTTACGTCAAACAATAAATATCAGCAACACCAACATTAAATTCACACAATCAGTATGAAACCTAGGTGTTACTCTGGACAGTACTCTCACATTGCACCAACATGTCATGAACATATGCAAGGCTGCATATCTTGAGCAGAGACGCATCAGCTGAATTTGCAAATATCTTTCAGTTGGTGCCACTAAAATACTTGTGTGTTCATTAGTACTTTCAAGACTGGACTATTGTAACTCAGTTCTGTCTGGTTCATCTCAATATCTGCTCCAGAAACTTCAAAAAGTTCAAAACACAGCTGCTCGGATCATACTTAGAGTACCATGATCAGAGCACACCTCCTTGCTGCTGTGTACCCTACACTGGCTATCCATTCGATCCAGAATCAAACACAAAATTTGTTCTCTGTGCTACCTGTCACTTTCGGACTCCAGTCCAACATACCTATCCGACCTCACCCATGTGTACACACCAGCAAGATAATTACGCTCCTCTTCTGACAATCGTATACTCATTATTCCCACTATGAAAACAAAGTCATATGGACAGCGTTCTTTTGCATACCAGGGCCCAGCAACGTGGAATGAATTGCCCACTGAACTTAGACATAAAGACACAGTGATCACATTCAAGAGGGCTCTTAAAACTCACTTATTTCGACTGCAAGAACAAACTTAAAGACCTAATAATGTTTCCTACCTTAAATATTCTCAGCATGTTTTTTAATGTTTTCTAATTTCATGGTGTTTGTTTTTGTAATCATATTATTATATGTTTTTTCTCTTATAGGTGACGTCTAATGTTGTAAAGCGCTTAGAGCTTCTAAAGATTAGGTGCTATACAAAGTCCTCATTATTATTATTATGTCCTCCTTCACCAATGCCATGAGAATTACACATCTATCTATTACAGAAGTCACTGACATTTTTCAGTATTTTAAGAAACATTTTGAATATTATTAAGTTTGTTGAATTATTAGACTTTCCACCACATGTCTCAAAACTTATTAGGTGAGCTTTGCATTTTTCATTACAGGTTGGTACTGTGGAACAATTAGAGCAGAAAATTCTAGAGGTATGTCTAATAGAAAAATACTCACAAACATTTCATATATTACTTGTGTATTTGTTAGCAGGTAAAATATATTGACTATTTGTTTCATGCTGTTGATATTTTGTCTCTCTCAGATGGATTTTTTAAAGTTTAATTTTAATATATATATATATATATATATATATCCAGTAATAATGAACAATTAATATGTTTGATAGCTATATGTACAAAAATTATCAACATTGTTTTGTTTTCTTTTGTTCAGGACCGCTTGTTCATTATTTCAAGACTGATTTATACTTGATAACTGTCATCTAAAGAAAATTTAAACTGCTGAAATTTGGATAATGCAAATCTCATATTTAATGAATTACCATTAAATTTTAACTGACTTAACAGTTGTAAATTGTATATGAAACCACTGTAAATATTCTCAGATGTTACAATTCCAAGATTGTAATTCATGACCAAAGTACTTTACTCCGTTATGTGCAGAAGGTGTAAAAAATATTACACTTTATGTGACTCTGCATCTTTAAGAGTATAGTAATATCAAAGTGTCATCCGAATTTCAGATAGTATTTTGTGGAATTTACTGCCTCAAATTTAATCTTCTGAAGTCAGTTGAGAGCCAACGTATGTTTTCTTAGAAGTTAAATCCAACTGCCATCGATAAAACCCTTGATCTGCCATTGCATATTACATCAGCAAATTGGGTCTGTGTTGTTTGTTCTACTGATTACTCCTGACAAACTTCATGGACTAGATCTGCCAGTGCATTATGCAGTGGCAGGTCTGTGTCTTTCAAGGTTGCAGTTCGACTTGAGTTATAAGCAGATATATGGTACATAGATGAGTTAGTGTTACTTTATGGTTTTTCAGCAAGAGGGTCAGATAGCAAATATGGAGAACAGAAACTACTACAGTCTTTATTGCCTTCAGTTGGAGACACAGCTGATTCATGCCAATCTGGACATTCTTTTTGAAGTCTTCAGCAGTATGGCGGAGGTGGAGAGCAAGTTACATAATGAGGTCTGCAAACTAAAACCAACAAATAAATGAGGGAGATGTTCGGGGAAATTATGTCTTAGAAATCAAAAGACAGTTGAAATTGCAAGGTTGAAGTGTAATTGAAAGTTCACAGAAAAGCAGTTGTGCCCTTTCTGATTCATCTGAACACTACTGTTGTGAACATTGATTTACTATCCTTGCTAATTTGCTAAGTGTTGAGGTCTCCTTTAGAGAAAAGGCAGGAGGAGTTCTGCAGCACTACACATCCAAACACTAATTTAATCATTCCAGAAAACATAAATTGACGGGATCATATAGTCTTCATGTTCTGTTCTGTTCTTATATCTAAGTATGGAGCATAAAGTGTCAGCCATTTCTCTTCATCACATTATGTCAAATCACATCACAGTGTATCACATCATGTCAAGTCGCATCACATCATATCCCTTCACATCGCATTTATATCTGCTCTGAATTTCATTTCTGTTGAGTAACTTTTGAAAGACTTCATTGATTGAAGTCAAACAAATTGTGAGGAATTATATGAGGAAGACCCATGTTAGGTTCTGTTTTCACCATTTTCTAACCAGATTTAAATAAACTATGGCCCATTTCAGTTATATCATCTTTGCAGGGAATCCATGCATATAAAGACATTTATAGTTGTTTGAACAAATCTTTGGGATAACACAGGTGTCTAGAAATTATAAAGTTGGTTCACATATGAAGTAAATAAACTTTTACAAGTTTTTGGGTTTAAAAGAAAATAATATCTAACACAGTATGTAAATATGTTTTTATGTTTTTGACACTGTACTACCCTAATTTACATTTTATACAATGAAAAAATTTGTACATTCACAGTTTATGTGATCATGACTTCTATACTTACATATTTTATACAATTAATACTTGCCTATTTAGACCTAATAGTTTTTGAAGATGACACGAAAATTTGGATAAGCAGATATCCTCTTCAATCTAAATTATGTTTAATGATTAATTGCTTAGTTGCCTTTGCAATTTGATTATAATTTAATCTGTTACATTAGTCCATTATTCATGATTTATTTATTTTTCAGCTTGGAAGAATATGGGGAGAAATGAGACCTATAATCAGTGGTTTGAAAGGAAGAGATTCTTCTTCCCCAGGGTCTCCCACAAGGACGTCTCCTGTAGGTTCATCTTTAAATGGCACAGGAGTAACAGTATAGCATCAAGAGTTATTCCCCTGAGGGAATATGTGAGCAAATCATGAAAACATATTGGGTTATTTCCCCTTGATAATGTCACACATATTTCAGGTGCAGAAATATTGATATTGTCATGCCAGTCCGACAGAAGACATGGAAAACCCAGCATTGTGTTTTATATGTGTCTTAGACTAGATTTTTAAACACATCAGAGTTGTTGTTCAATATTGACTTTCTAAAGAACAAAATCAAGACAGAGTAATACAATGGACTTGGGAGAAGACTAAAATACTAGTCATTTTCAAGGTAAAGAGTAATTAAACTTGATATTTTTCTGTTATTTTGCCTGTGATTTTGGATTTGGTACAGTTAAATGCCTTTACATTCCCAGATATATGCATATGATATTTTTTACTGTTTTCTTGTCTGTGATTATGGGTTGCTTACAGCCACATACATCAAAATCTTGGATATATATATATATATATATATATATATATATATATATATATATATATATATATATATATATACACACACACACATACATACATACATACATACATACATACAATAATTCCCTATTGGATGCTAAATCATGTACATGTTGTAAGTAATTCTAAGGCTAATGATTTGTTTTTCTGTGCAGAACATCCCAATCAAAATATACAGACGGGTATTACATAAATTGGAGGTGGGGAGCCTGTGATGAAAGCAGATATCCTCATAATATATCAACACATTTTTGGCAGAACAAATCTAGAATTCTGCATAACATTCAGCCCAAAAGCAAGCCATTGTGACCTAGTTTGCCAACACCATGGAATTACTAGGTCACTGCAGCCTGATATATCAGTGTTTGCTAATGTAAAACTAGTATTCCATAAATCATTTATCAGTTTGTTGCTCGGTTGTAGTCCCATACATGTTGTGCATTGCCCATCTTTCATCAACAGTTCCTATTTTCATCTTCTTTACAACAACCACTGGTCCAGTTTCAACCAAAGTTGGTAAAGAAAATTTTGGCATTAAGGCCTTTAAAGTTTATGAACATTAGGCCAATTCACTAACAAATATGGTTGTTCCTACTACATATAGAAAAACTAAATAATTTCTTCTCATAAACAGTTCAACAGTATTTCATCAGATTTTAATGCTAAGAATTCTGGTATGCATACTTTCAAACTGTACAGATGATGCATATCTGCCATCCAATATGGCCACTGTTACTGAACGTGAACAAACCTTTAAATGGCTTCTTCTCAAAAACATTACAGAATAGAATGAACCAGTTGTGACTAAAAGCTTCATGAAATTGAGGCCTCTCAAGTGACACAAATGATGCAAATTTGCAATCAAATATTGCCACCATTAATAAATATAGAAACAAAAACCTTTAAACAACTTATTCTTTAAAAATGGCTGAACAGAATTTAAACTTTTAACATAAAATATACAGGCTTCAGTTTTATACAAATTATTCCAATCCACAATCTGATATGACCATCATTATTAAAAAAAGATAATTCTTAAAATGACTTCTTTTCAAATCCTGATCAACAAAATATAACCAGATTTGACAGAAAACATACAGACATGAATATCTTTATACAAATAATGACATCATTTTGGAGAACTATCACCAAACATTTGAGAAAAATTTGCTGTCTCTAGGGTAACAACTGAGGTAAACCTATTGCAGCACTTTTAAAGTCACTAAAGTGGCAAACAGATGGGTTTATTCAACAGATAGCTGAAACCATTTGGGCTTTCATGCATTTGCAACACGTGTGTTGGACTTTTTTGCCATTCTGAACGTTTTTTCAGAGACATTAGCAGGGTAACAAACTCTTTCATATATTAGTACTGTTTTGTAAATCAATAACATATAACATAGTCAGTGCAATTTGCCTTTAATGTGTGCAGTTTCATATTTTTGAGATTATAATACGTAAACATATCACCTTAAGTGATTTTGATTGGTCCAAATAATCCCATGAAATTATTTTGCAGTATGCTCTTTACTGATTGGCTGCAATCACGGGAATTTTTTTAAACCTCGCCTTCTGGAATATTTTGGGGGCCCCGAGTGGCCGTGTGGTCTAAAGCGCTCTTCATTACGGATCACTGCCATCTCACCTCTGTCTGCAGCGGTTCGAGTCTAAGATTCAGCCAATGTGGGCATGTGAGAAAGCTTGCCAGTAGCTTCTCGTGGGTCAGTGGTTCTTTCCGGGGTTTTCCGGGTTCTTCCTCCACCATTAATACTGGCCGCCATGTATAGCCTATCGTTTACCCATTTGAGATCCTCTATATATATCTATTCTCACATGTTAGGTTTATGTTCCATTTTATATTTGCTGACAAGATTGAGTCTCAGTATTGCTTTGAAAAATCAATAACGCCTGTAATAACTCTGACAAATTTAGGCACCTTCACCAGCATTTCATTACATCATATTACATAGAATGTTTTCACATATTATGCAAAGATGACAGATCCATTTTGTTGTCTCCAGTATATTCCTTCAAATTGCAGTCTCGTCCAAAGGTTCTGCTGTCACTGACTTTTTCAAATGTCTCCAAGAAGTTCCTCCAGTAAATGAATACAGCAATATTTCTCTGAAGTAATTTGCTTTATTTCAGAAAGCAAATTCAAATCTAAAAACTAAACAGTATGGTTTTGTTTCTGTGTTCAATGCACTACTTACTCTCTTCAGTCAATCAACAGCTGATTTTATTTTTGTCCTCAGATGAAAGCAGATATCAACATTCTGTATCTACACATTCTTTAGGCAGACCAAAACATTTAACCCCAAAGTAGGCCATATGACCTAGTTTTTAGATGATATTTGTGGCCATTAAGACCACATGCATTTGCACTATTTTTAGTATTACTGGAGATAGACTTTCTACTTTTGCTGCTGAATGTTTTCTGAGAGGATACGCTCTGAACAATCCACGCTACATTACTTGACTTTTCTCTGCTATTTAAAGGAGGATCTTTGAAAACCTTTCCAAGAAATTAAAACCTAAATGACATATCACTTTTTTATATCTTTTGCTCAAATTTCTCTTTGAATGATATGTCTCTGCTCATCTTTTTCCTTCTGTGATTTTTCCTTTTAACGTCAGTTTGCAAACAACCTTGTTAGCTTCAACATTAAAGTAGCTTGTCAGGTGAGACCACAGTTTAAGTAATCTATCAATGCACAGCTACAATGAAAGTTTTCATGTTGATATGTTTCTGAATTTTCTAAATATTCTCCTGAAACTATTGAGACAAACAAAATTGGAAGCTTTTTGAACCTTTCTCAAAATTTGAGTAAATATTATTAGAAATCTTGAATTTTATCAAAACCTTGGTGATAGTTGGTTGAATCGTAATCTGTGAGTTACCTCCTCATCATCATAACAAACCTACATTATATAATGAAATAATTGCTTCATATGCAAATGTAATCAGCAAATATAAATAAAAGGAGTAAGTCATAAAATATACAGGAAATGCAGCACACATATTATAGTGAACACCACATGTTATGACAAGAGCATAACATTGAATGACAAGACTACTGAATATAATTACAGAACTGCTCAAAGGAAACCACCACATTTAATGTCTAAAAAACTGCATAAAATGAAGATACCATGGCATTTAGTGCCTAAACAACTGCACATCATAAGGATATCATGGCATTTAATGTATAAACAACTGCATATAATGAAGATACCTTGGCGTTTAATATATAAACAACTGCATATAATGAAGATACCATGGCTTTTAATGTCTAAACTACTGCATATAATGAGGATACCATGGCATTTAATGTAATAAACAACTGCATATAATGAAGATACCATGGCTTTTAATGTATAAACAACTGCATATAATGAAGATACCATAGCATTTAATACCTAAACAACTGCACATCATAAGGATATTATGGCATTTAATGTATAAACAACTGCATATAATGAAGATACCATGGCATTTACTGCCTAAACAACTGCATATAATGAGGATACCATGGCATTTAATGTATAAACAATTGCATATAATGAAGATACCATGGCATTTAATGTATAAACAACTGCATGTAATGAAGATACCATGGCATTTAATGTCTAAACATCTGCATATAATGAGAATACCATGGCATTTAATGTAATAAACAACTGCATATAATGAAGATACCATGGCATTTAATATATAAACAACTGCATATAAAGAGGATACCATGGCATTTAATGAATAAACAACTGCATGTAATGAGGATAACATGGCTTTTAATGTAATAAACAACTGCATATAATGAAGATACCATGGCTTTTAATGTCTTAACAACTGCATATAATGACGATACCATGCCATTTAATGCCTAAACAACTGCATATAATGAAGATACCATGCCATTTAATGTATAAACAACTGCATATAATGAAGATACCATGGCTTTTAATGTTTAAATAACTGCATGTAATGAAGATACCATGCCATTTAATGTATAAACAACTGCATATAATGAAGATACCATGGCTTTTCATGTATAAACAACTGCATATAATGATACCATGGGTTTTAATGTCTAAACAACTGCATATAATGAAGATACCATGGCTTTTAATGTCAAATAACTGCATATAATGAAGATACCATGCCATTTAATGCCTACACAACTGCATATAATGAAGGTACCATGCCATTTAATGTACAAACAACTGCGTATAATGAAGATACCATGGCTTTTAATGTATAAACAACTGCATATAATGATACCATGGCTTTTAATATCTAAGCAACTACATATAATGAAAATACCGTGGCTTTTAATGTCTAAACAACTGCATAAAATTAAGATACCATGCCATTTAATGCCTAAACAATTGCATATAATGAAGATATGGCATTTAATGTCTATAAACTACTGCATGTAATGAAGATACCATGACATTTAATGTATAAACAACTGCATGTAATGAAGATACCATGGCATTTAATGTATAAACTACTGCATATAATGAGGATACCATGGCATTTAATTATAAACAACTGCATATAATGAAGATGCCATGACATTTAAGAGCAAAAGCACTGTACAATGATACTGCATATAATAATGAAACCAAAGTATATAATAATTCAGTAAGCACCGAATGTGAGGATATAACCATGAAATGTAATTAAAAAAGGGACCACATAAGACAACCCTGATATTCCATACACTTGGGCCTCTTCATTTATACTGAAATTATTCATTTGTTGTATTGATTGAAACTTGGGTAATGTAAATGGTGAAGACTGGGTGAATTAAACTGATGTGTCTCTAGTGAAATCCATTATCACAATGCGGGCACAGTATTAAAATTTCATGTATTGCATTTTAGGTAGTCATGCATTCTTAAAATATATTACTGCTATAATCAATCTCAACTTTATGTGTGGCCGCCTACATGTAGATTTTTTAATTTATTCTGTATTTTAAAAGTAAAATGGACAAATATCCAAGAAATTACTGTAGTTATACTTATATGGCCAATTTTAACATCAAAATATTAAATTTAGTAACAAATTGAAAGTTAAGATCCTTGTATTCTATAAAGCTGTGCTGCTTTATTTGTTATACCCCTACCTCTATACAGTGGTATATAGAATACAGCAATCCTTACATCAGTTAATCCATCTGTCTGTCTGTCCATCCATCTGAAACACAGTCTCATTAAGGCAGTTAGTCTCAGTTTTTTATGAATTGCCATAAAACTTTGTAATTGGTATGATCAGTACCTGATAATGCTCACATCGGCAAATCACTTTGCTGTCATAATTTTTGTAGTTATTGTCCATTTTGTCTTGGTTGCAATCTTAATAGGACATCAAGTCGGGCAATATTTGATGGACTACCATAACATTTGGTAAACATTACGATCATGATGTGAAGATGTACATATCAATGAATGACTTTTTTCCCAGTTTTGATAGGAATTATTGCTCTTTGGGACTTGCAGCTGAATGGTGTATGACAAAATTCTGTGAATGCACTAGGCTCAGATTTTTTGCAGAATTGCCATGGAAACTCTGTAAAGCTTAAGGTTATCACTTAGAAATATGCAAATCAAGAAATTACTTTGCTGCCATGGTTTTTATGAGAGTTAGTGGATCATTGTGAAACTTGCCAGATATTATGGCCATCATCATAAAATGTGCATATTGACTAGTCATTTATACTCACACTGTTTGGTGAATAGTTGAACCCTTTTTAATGTATCACCTCATCTCCTTCATGAGGTATTGGTGGAATGTGGGAGAGGTGAACATACATTTACATGGGCAAATTGTTCACCATTCATCCAGTTGAAGATACATTTCTGTCTCTTGGAAATGAAGCATATTGAAAATGTTTAGGGTCTTGCCACACATCTTATGCAAACTATTTTGCAAGACTTTTTTATGTTATTGTTAAAATGATTGTAAGTTTTAAGTTGTATGACTTTTCCAGTTTCTACAGAGTTATTTGTGTTGTTCAATGTATAAAGCCCAGCATTATGCTTGTTATATTCCAAAAACACAGTGACAAATGTAGAGAAAGTTGACTGAATATTTCAGTGCTCGAAATTTTCTTTTATCACTTGAATATATGCTGTACAGGTTGTCACAGAGATGAAGATTTTACAGTGATATCCCCACTACCAAGATTCTACATCTTTGTCATGCAGTCTTTTTTTAGATTGTGAAATTGCTCATGTTTAATTTATTTTT
This sequence comes from Sinohyriopsis cumingii, assembly GCA_028554795.2. Lineage (NCBI taxonomy): Eukaryota > Metazoa > Mollusca > Bivalvia > Unionida > Unionidae > Sinohyriopsis > Sinohyriopsis cumingii. The sequence continues at coordinate 3,126,205 of CM068826.1, read as the reverse complement.
GTAGCAGACACTAAGCACTGTCATAGTCTTACAGTCTCATTTAAAACATATTGTTTAAATCATAACTTCTTTAACCAAGAGGTGATGTTATACAATTATTTTTCACACATTTATTATTAACTGATATGAAAAAATATTCTATTAGAAAAGGGAACTTGTTCTCAGACAAGATATTTTGTTTGATTTACTCCAGACTTTTGTTTTTTACTGTTTTGCCTAGATATGTAGACAATAGATACAAGTTTGTAGATAAATAGATAATGTTTTTTCAAATCCATATATATATATATATATATATATATATATATATATATATATATATATATATATATATATATATAATGCAACTCTTTGCAAGTCCATGATATTGAATACCAACAACAACACGATTCTTCACAAAAAATCATGAAATTCGAAACCCAGGAACATAAAGGAATTCACAGTATTAAAACCGACTTAAAATAAAGAAATAACCTTTATGATGTGTTGGTGACACCTGGATGAGTTTATTTCCAGCATTCTTTGACATCAGATATAGGAATTGTGCCTCCTGATTGCCTCTCTTCATGACTATGGTTTATACAGCATTATTTTATTAGGGATTATTGGATTTGAAACAATGTACTAAAACCCTGGTTATGTGTGATTTCCAGCATTCCATTACACCATTTAGAGGAATTTTGGCCCCTTATTTGCCATCCTCCTGACTTTGGCTTATGCAGCATGACTTTACTTGCGATTTTGGATTTCTGCCCTGTATATATAGAGCATACACTTCTGTATTGACAAGAACATGAATGAGTATGATTTCTGACATTTCTAGCTTTGGTTTATATAGCATTACTTTACCAAGAATTATTGGATTTCAAGCAAATTTGGCATGGAGTTTTATCTTGTTAAGACCCTAAATTGGTTTGATTTACAGCTTCCACATCATCATTTAGAGGAGTTATGACCCCTGAATGCCCATTCTCCTAACTTTGTTTCCCAGTTTGAGACTGAGCCAAGCAAACTAGTAACAGTGACTCTTTATTATACATACTTCGTACTGATTGAAGCTATTAATGGAACCTGTGGTGATTAAATGGATATATAATGAATTTAAAGAGAAGTTTAAAGATGTATTTCCTTGCAGAAAAAAGTCATTATTTGAGATAATGGCATGACATGATTTTATTTCTCTTCCTTTGAAGAATATGAAAAATAATAAAAAAATGTTTCATGTAAATTAAATTCAGAGCTAAGAAAGAGGAGAATGTGAGGAAGGATCCATACCATTTGGTAGATGAGATAATGTAAATAGACTGGGTGATTTTACATGCCTTTTACATCATGCAAGCACATCATGATATGCTGGTGAGCAAATTGGCATGGTCAGTGTTGCACATGCGACTTTACACAATCCAACCATACTTAACTTGAAGGTTGGCAAAGTGTAATGAGCCTGTATAGTTCCAATATCACAATCAGTCAATTTGTGCTTGACCTCAAAACTTGTTCTGTCTCAATAAACTGTAATAGATTTGATCCAAAGCAAAGACAGTAATCAAGAACAATACCTGTTTACAATAAATGGAAAGTGCATTGTATTTATTTAAGTCTCCGTCGCACTGAATAATAATTATTATTAACCATATTTTGTTAGAAACAGTTGGCTTTCAAACAAAAACTAATGAAGCTGAAATGGACAATCTGGATGATTTTTTGGTGTATCATTTTTTAAAAATAGTTACATACTAAGAACACACTTGTCATAATATTTTTAAATATCTTTGCTGGTAGGATATGCTAATTTCAACAAAAATAATTACCCCATACTGTATTTTCCTGATCACATAACACATTCCCAACTGCAAAAAAAAGATAGATTCTGAAGTGACATCTCAAAATATTGTTACATATCTGGGTATGTGCAATTTATTTCTCATTATTTCTAGTGCCAGCAGGTATGGAACTATCCTGTTGGCAGTTAGATGGACATATTAAGCAGGTGAATATAGGACTAAAAGTACTAATTATAATCCATTGGTCTGGAAAAGAATGATATTGTACTTAATACTTCAAGACTGTGCAGGGAATTTTTCTTTCATAATTTTCCATGACTTACATGTGCTTTCAACTCCTACGAGTGCAAGTCTGTCTGTGCACTTGCACAATATCAACAAAAAAAAATCTGGAAGAACAAAATTGTCGAGTGCCTTCCCAGTGTGAGATTGCCAGTATCTTTCTTTAGGAATATTTGTCCGAAACTTGTGCTATAAAACACCCTATTTTCATGTTACAGAAATTTGCTTTAACATTAGTTAAGAAGTACATGTATTGTTACTGTACCATTGAGTGCATGAAATAGTTATATTTTCCCAAACATTAAGATTAATTTGGAAAGAAAATGAATTAGTAGAATTAATAGATTATTTATAGCAATGCAGCTAAAGTGTAGCCAGCCATCTATTATAGACTAATACAAATTGATATAACTGTGAGGTTATTCTCAGGGATTTCAGTGCTGAAACAAACCATCAATACTTTGCTCTTTTCTCTTCGAGTATACGTTGTATTACATTTGCATTCTTTGTGTCTATTGTTTATTTCATCTGTGGTAAAACAGGAGTTTAGGTTTGAAGTTGCATCAAATTAACAAATGAGAAGAATTGCTACCAAATATCAATAGATAATATATCTACCTTAATAGCATATGGTGTGTGTGTGTGTGTGTATGAGTGTGTGTGTGTATGAGACTTGAGTGCTTGTATGCAAAACTGGCACTACTGTATATTATCAGATCATATCTATTGTATATTATCATATCATATATCTATTGTATATTATCATATCATATCATATCTACTGTATATTGTCACATCATATATATTGTATATTATCAAATGATATCTATTGTATAAATCAAATCATATTTTGCTAGTAATATAGGATACACTGAAACATTCTTGTCAAATAGAATCAATGTACAATCTGTGCTTGGTATACTGCTATACATTGTAAATTTTGATTATACAGTATGTGTACTGTGATCAAAAATATTAAATTCTTTTTATAGTTATTTAATGGTGGTCATTTTTTCATCTAGTAAATATCTGATACACAGAATTTTAGAACCTATTACTGTCACTTATTTTAAATTCATAGGCATCATATGTCAAGTTTTTCATTCTATTTCCTGAATTCAACTTTTTTGTCACACTGACTATTATTGAAGCACTATTTAGTCTTCCTTTACTTTGATATATATATATATATATATATATATATATATATATATATATATATATATATATATATATATATATATACATACATACATACACACACACATATGCATTCCTATGAATACCATAGGTAAAACAAACAGCAATAACTGGGAGGTATACCCTTGCATTTAATGGTTCTGGAATGGAGAGAAAGGTGTTTTAAATGGCAGCTTTACTCACACAGAGGGCAAAACATTTCTATTATGTATTTGAATGATATAAAAAAAATCTACTTTTAAATTAATTACTTTTTGGGTTATCAGTTTTCGTTGTGTGGGAGACAGTGGGCGATTTGATGGGGACATTTGTGGATTGTAAAACTGGTTCTAATGATGGGATTATTATTCATTTAATTTCATTTTTAAATTCATATTTTTTTTTCAACCAGGAAATCTTAAGTAGATATTGCACAAAAAATACTGAATTCATGGTAAGTTAGAACGGTTGATTCTGGGGAACTTTAAGGTCTACATACTGATTTTGGTCATTACACAATGTATTTTGGCCATGTGACTTAAGATGCACACAGCATAAACTATATGTTGTCATTAATTTAGATTGAAATACCTATATTATTGTTATTACAAATACGAAAATGTTTAATTTATTGGCACTAGGACAAGCAGTTCCAAAACATTGACACTAATTTTTTAATTGACCTCTTGAGGTTATATTTGTAAAGTTGATGTCACTCACTCATAACATCATTAATTGTTTGAATACTACTATGGTGTTTGTTAAAACGTACAACTATGGTGTTTGCTAAGACATACAACTATGGTGTTGTTAAGACATACAACTATGGTGTTTGCTAAGACATACAACTATGGTGTTTGTTAAGACATACAACTATGGTGTTTAAGACATACAACTATGGTGTTTAAGACATACAGCTATGGTGTTTGTTAAGACATCTTTGCATGCGTTCTGCTGTACTAAGGGTTCATTCAAAACAAGAAATAAATTTGATGTTCCAGTGGTAGTGTTTTTTTTAAATATTTGTACCTGTTAGCAATACTATAATATAATCTAGGTAGTCTTGATATCATTTAAAATTACAATGTATAGTTTCTGCTCAGTTTATGTCTTGTGAACTAATTGAATACATAAACCTTAATATTCTACTCATTCATTAAGAAAACGTGTATTAATAGTCATTTCCATTTCTAAAAGAACCATATATACTTGCATATAAGTGAATATACAAACAACATAGACCCTTATCTGCCATAGCATAATGTGCCAGCTGATCAGAGTCTGTGCTGTTTGTTCTATTGTTTACTCCTAACATAATGAATAGATCCAGATTTGCAAGGGCAGATCTATGTCTGTGGTTTTCAGTTAGGATCCAACTTATATGTGAGTATAGATGGTATTATAGTCACCGTTTTAAATAGGTCAGATACATTCCATCATTGCATCTTCATTCATGTCAATTTTGCCTCTTTTTTTTCCACCTTAGTCACGAGTTAATTTTTCATAGTGTGATCTTTCATGTGATCCTCATTTTGTATAAAATAATATGAGTCACACAGAATTGATACTTTGAAGAAAAATTTAGAATATTCATTGGAATGCAATTAAAAAGGTTTTTCACCTAAGTCACTTAATTTTTTATAATTTTTTACCACGGGTAACATGATAAATTTTATGTGCCCAGTTGAACCTATAAGAAAAGCCAGTGTAATTGGATCAGATGTGTTATTTGTTCACAAAACTGATTACAAGGATAAAGAAATATGTGCAATATGTGAATTTAAGTAACAGAGGTAGACATTCATAATTGCTTGACAGCATTTATTGTCAGTTGTAGATCAAAATTTTTTCCCCATAATGAGAAGTGTGTGTTCATTGGGCATAAAATAATCCAACTTTCTTAGCTTCTCACAGAAAAAATGTTTTATTTATACTGGAAGGGAAGTGGTGGTGGGCAGCGAACCATAGACCTCCCACTGGATCTGCCACTGCTGCTGTCTGAACTAGGATACAAAAAAATCCTCATTAAAAAGCTTTGAACAAAGACTTTTATGATATGAACAAAATTTATTTTTATGACATGAACAAAAGTTAAAATATTTCTTATGCTTTGTTCTACTGATTACTCCTAACAAACTGCACAGACCCAGATCTGCTGGTGCATTATGCAGTGGTAGGTCTGAGTCTGTGCATATTGCGGTTGTTATAAATAAGTATATATGGTTCTTTAATTGCACAGCAAAATTTTCATTATTGTCCAGACTGCTGGACAAGAATTATTCCTGCACTGGAATGAGATGTTTCAACTTGACCATGCTTACCAGATTAATTAGTGTCAACACTGTTTACTTTAGACCATGTGTATGTACCATATGCAGGTTGTGCTTGATATATATAGACAATTACCAGGCTTATACTTTGGTAAAATCTGTGTCTTCATACCAGGCTTATACTTTGGTCAGATCTGTGTCTTCATACCAGGCTTATACTTTGGTCAAATCTGTGTCTTCATACCAGGCTTATACTTTGGTAAAATATGTCTTCATACCAGGCTTATACTTCAGTAAAATATGTGTCTTCATACCAGGCTTATACTTTGGTAAAATATGTGTCTTCATACCAGGCTGATACTTTGGTAAAATCTGTGTCTTCATACCAGGCTGATACTTTGGTAAAATCTGTGTCTTCGTATCAGGCTGATACTTTGGTAAAATCTGTGTCTTCATACCAGGCTTATACTTCATTAAAATATGTGTCTTCATAACAGGCTTATACTTTGGTAAAATCTGTGTCTTCATACCAGGCTGATACTTTGAAAAAATATGTCTTCATACCAGGCTGATACTTTGGTAAAATATGTGTCTTCATACCAGGCTTATACTTCAGTAAAATATGTGTCTTCATACCAGGCTTATACTTTGGTAAAATATATGTCTTCATACCAGGCTGATACTTTGGTAAAATCTGTGTCTTCATACTGGGCTCTTTACCATGAATTCTGTGATCTTATCATTTTTTTGTGGTTGTAATTTGCTTATATAACAGCAAGATTTATGGAACAGGGTTGGGGGTGATTTACTACAGGCAGTTTGCATTGATTTACTGCAAACAGCCAATGTGTTAAGGAATCGAAGTATGGAGATGCTGGTTGTTTACTGTGATCCATTAACTTAGTGTAAGCCCAATATAATATAGTCTTTTTCAGACAATCACTAGCTATAAACCAATTGCTGGTCTTTGGAAGAAATTGCTCAAATTTCTTTTTTTGATGTTGAATTATTCAGTTGAAAAGAATATGGTTTTATTTTTACATGAGTCATTTCCTTTCTTTTAAATGTACAGGAATTGAAGTTTATTGTGTCCCCTTCACATATCATAAGTCAGTTAGAATTAATTTTCCACAAAACTATAGCATTTGTAAGCCATGAAAACAATTGTCAGTCTCTTGCCAGGATTATGATATTTATGACTGCACTTTTGCATTCAATCACCATTTGCTACATGTTAAGGAAACAACAGTTTGGTACGGTATGTACTTGCCGACAAGTCAAGTCCAACTGCAAACAATCTAGACCCTGATCTGCCATAACATAATGAGCTAGCAGATTAGGTGTATGTTGTTTGTTTGACTGATTACTCCTTGCAAACTGCATAGACCCAGATCTGCTGTCACATGATGGAATGGATAATCTGGGTCAGTTTGCAGTTGGATTATTACACTTATTAGCCAGTATAATTGGTAGTCATAACGTATCTTATCTCTCATTATTGCCAGCAATCAGATATAGCTATGCATTACAGTAGAAAAAAATGTACCTTTAATGATAATTATATACCGGTATTCAATAAACATTTAGATTTAGAAAATCAAAGTGCATTGAAAATCATTATATTTTCAGTTACATATCATGTTATTATTTGTAAATATAAAATATATACAATTTTATGTACATTTAACTTTGAATTGTTGACAAATAAATGCAGGAATAAAGCACTAGTCAAAAACTTTAGCCTATTGGATTTGTTTATTTGTCTGTCTGTTTATTTTCCAAAATGTGTATCTAAAGAATTGCAACATGCAGTTATTGTGATAAAGTTGGTATTGGAGACAAATGTATTGATCAGTCTCCTATCTTCTTTGAGATCGAAGAATGTTCTAAACCTTTTTGTCATAATTATTTTGCATTAGTAGCTCGGTCATTCTAAGCTGAATGTGTTCCACAAATAACTAAAATATTTTTGAAAAATGTGTCAGATACCAAACTTGAATATGAAAAAAATTGTTTAGTAATGAAAATAATTAAACATGACATTCAGATTTTGTCCTTTTCCCTCCAATTTTATATTTAAGCATATTACAGCTTTTCATTTGCTGCACCTTTGTGTACCTCTTTTGCACACTCTAACACCAACAACTTCCACACACTTATGCTTTCTGAACACACTTCATTTAGCAATTTCCACAGACACTTGGTCTTGATGAAGAACATTTTCATGTGTCCATTTCTTTTTACATGTAATTAGCATTTACTTTTTGTTACCAAACATAATGTAGGAAGAGGGGCCACTGCCTTTGAGTTTGTACATTTGTTTTGACATCTAATTCCATTTATAGATCACTCACTGAGAAATTAGGGTAGGTCATCATATTTAGTATGATGTTTTGGGAGGGTGTATAAATGACAATAAAGGATTCAAACCCTGATTGCAGCTGAAGGGTGGGATGGGGTTGAAAAAGTGTGGATATATTTGTGATGGCTTCAGTCTATAGTTTATTCTGCAATTATAATGGTTTTGTCATTAAACTGAGAGCAATTTATCATCATGGTGGTAAGCCCGGGACTCCCAGCTGAATACACATGTCCAGATATCTAATACAGGTTGAAAAGGTTAGAGGAAACATGGACTATTAGAATGGGTAATCCCTGTTATTGTCTGTTCCTTCCTTATAGAAAATCAGTTGTGTTAGATGCATAATAACATGATAACAACAAACAACACTTTTAAACTTAACATTTTTTCAATTGCACCATGGACCGCTTGAGATGGCATAACAAAATTTAAAGTAGTCTTGTACAAAATAAGCATAGAGAGATAAGGAGTTACCAGACATGAGCCTAGAAATATTCACATTATTAAAAGAGAATGACCATATTACTCACAGATGAATATATACATCTTGATACCTAATATTGCGTTTTATGTTTTCTATGGACACTATGATGTAACTGGAATTTCTTGGTTCCGTGAAGGTTATTAAAGTAAATTTTTACATTAAAGCAGCATTCCCTGGTGAAAAAGAGAAAAATAACATATGTTTTTATAGTAATTCCAATGAAAAGTGGTGAAAATATCTTGAACAATGGAATGCCAGAGTAAAAAAGTACAAGGTTTTATTTTTTTGAAGTAGCAAGTAGCATGTTAAGAAAAGTGAATATTAATAAAAAATAAGTGAATATGAAGTAGAGAAAAGCATGTATCAAGAAAATAAAAATGAGTACAGAGTCAAGAAAACTGAGTATCAAGTTAAATAAAAATGAGTACAGAGTCAAGAAAACTGAGTATCAAGTTAAAAAGTAACAAGTTTTTAGCAAGTGGGTATCCAGTATCTCAAACAGAAAACATTTAACTAAAAATGAAAATAAATGAAACCATAAAAAGAAGAGAATATTTATATATAATAATATAGTTATAAAACAAGTTTCTCTGCACTTCTAAATACTATAAACCATAAAAAGAAGAGAATATTTATATATAATAATATAGTTATAAAACAAGTTTCTCTGCACTTCTAAATACTATAAACCATAAAAAGAAGAGAATATTTATATATAATAATATAGTTATAAAACAAGTTTCTCTGCACTTCTAAATACTATAAACCATAAAAAGAAGAGAATATTTATATGTAATAATATAGTTATAAAACAAGTTTCTCTGCACTTTTAAATACTATCATATGTGATTGACCGATCATACAGTACTCTAAATTTTGTAAACATGACTTGATCCCTTTTTCTAACCTCAGCATTCATGTTTAGTAAATTTTTAAAGATATTCCCCCCAGGTATCAATTTTCGATTTCAGAACATTTCTAAAATTATTTAACCCCCTTTTATGTATCCATATGTCACTGCTTTTACAGTTCAAATAAAGCACCACATCAATACATTTTATTAAGTGGTACAATTCAAATAAAACACCACATCAATACATTTTAATAAAATGGTACAATTCAAATAAAGCACTAACATAAATAAATTTTAGTAAAGTGGTACAATTCAAATAAAGCACCACATCAATATATTTTAGCAAAGTGGTGCAATTCAAATAAAGAACCACATCAATACATTTTAATAAAGTGGTACAATTCAAATAAAGCACCACATAAATAAATTTTAGTAAAGTACAATTCAAATAAAGCACTATATAAATAAATTTTAGTAAAGTGGTACAATTCAAATAAAGCACCACATAAATAAATTTTAGTAAAGTGGTACAATTCAAATAAAGCACCACATCAATACATTTTAGTAAAGTGGTACAATTCAGATATAACTGTCCCAGGGACAGAACCATATAAACGGCAAGGCATGCAGTGAACTTTTTTAGATTTTTTTAAGTCACATGCATACATATGCATAGATTGTTACATATATCTTGAAATGCTTCCAGTTAAATAAATCAAAATGAACTTGGGGAGAAATACTTCCATTCTTGATGCACCAGTACCAAACAAATAGGAACACAAACCCAGACTACATTAATACACCTTGCAACGTGAAAAGAATTCAGGTGGATCATTAGACAGAATTTAAACAGAATCATAACTGAAAAAGTTATAAATATTTGTTTTATGAAATTTTTAGTTTTTATGGGGGCAACAGTTGCGGTCTGAATGAATTTTATTATTGACATTGATCCACTGTTGAAGATCCTCATTTTAAAAAAATCACCAATTTGGTTCTTTCAAAGCTCAGTTAGACTTATGAATCAGACTTGTGAAGAGACCCAATCAAGAACAGAAGTTAAGTGTAGAGATTTTTATAACAAAACCAGTCCTAACACCATAAAGTCAAAATGGATGAATGTTTATTTTACATTTTATTTACCAAACTGGACATGAAACAAGTGAAAAGGTACAACATTTGTGTTTGACATTTTAGAATAATTAACATGCAAGTAGACATCAGCCACTAGGAGGAACTCGTGCTTAGATTTGCATGAATAGATAATGAACAAAAGTTTGTATCGATGCAAAATGTAAAATTAGTAGATGTTTATTTTGGAATCTGTTGATATGCTAATTTCAATATTTTGGTAATAATAATGCGAATGATGGAAAATATTATGTCAGGATACAAGATTATTCAAGATTAAGATAAGTGTAATCCCTGATAAACGTAAAATGTAAAATGGGGGAAAAATACTCTATAAAAGATGCATGATATTTTTCTTCTTTTTGATACAAAGAATAGTTATCAGAATACAAAAAGCTATGTAACAGCATAGCTATATCAATAGATAATAATGGAACGTGGTTCATTTGCTAAAGCTTTAAATGCAATAGGGTTTTAAAACCCAAAAAGATGTACAAAAAGGACATACAGAATCGACACATGTAGAACTAAATACAAATCTGAGACAAAAGCAACAAATGATTTTGATTAAGACTTCTCTAAATTGATGAACAACACTATTTGGGAAGCAGATGGAAAATTGGAAAACAACAACAGTTAAAGTATGTACAGATGAAATAAATTTGAAATGAAAACACTTGTTCAAGATGCTTTAGTGTTAATATGTTTGGAAAAAAAAAACTTATCATCAATTAACCAGATTAATTTAAAGTGGATTTACAATGTTAGTTTTATCCAAATTGTACGGATTTTACTAAAACAAGCTCAAATATAGTGGTAGAATGAGACTAGGCCGATAAATCAACCCTTCATCCGTGACGACATTGATTTTCAGGTGAGGGGCTGATACCACATATTCATTAAAAGCCGAAATTATCTGCATTAAAATTTGGCTGTACACATCGGTGTACGTGTTATACACTTACCTGTATTTCTCGTGGCTGTGCAGCTACCGTTGGCTGTAGGGTTCTTTGGGTGACATGTAGATTATATTTCCTGAGCAAATCATATGTCTGGTGACTTGTAAATCCATCTGGAATAGAACAACCATCTGACCTGTGGCCATTTTGAATTTCATGCTTCATATGGCTGTTACCAATTACCGGTATGTGTCTAAAGTGTACGCACATTTTAATGAACAAGTGACATCAGACCCATAACATCGTCTATCAGTATCAACACAGATTTGTGGGGTTGATATATCGGGCTAGAATGAGACTACATATGACTGATACAAATGTACCGTGTATCTTTGTTGACACATAAAAGGATGATATCAAGTTTCTTTTGAGCTGATTTTTGTTTTGTTTTGTGCTGGTTTGTTTGTTTTGTTTTTGTTTTTCTATGTTTTGTTTTTTTTAAAAAATTGTTTTGTTTGTGGGGGTGGTAAATAATTTTTATGTGTAGATATGGTTAACACATCGAAACCTTCGCAAACGAAGATGCACAGAAAGCTCCATTGGTTTGGTTAATTACAAGTCTGGTACCGAGACAGTCTCTATTACAGCATGAAGAGAATCGTAGTGGTCAGAAAGGACCAGAAATGAAAAGGCCATGGACTTTTTTTTTTAAAAGGCACGATCCACAAAAGGCCGGTAACGGGTCAGAAAGGGCCATGACAGAAAAAGCCCGAGTTAAAAGGACCACTTTTATTTAATAATAATAATAATAATAATAATAATAATAATAATAATAATTTCCACAATTTTTGCGTCCTTGTTTAAATAAACCTCTAATCACTTTTTATATCTTTTTTGGAACTGCACCTGCAGTTTATCCTGAGTTTTTTCAAAGCCGTATTATCAATCGGTAGTCAGTCCTTTGCCCTACCTTCTTCCAACGCTTCCTTATCCTGTTTTCTACCTCGCATTAAAAACAACTTGTCTGCAATGTCCGTATATATTAACTTCTTAGTCACTGACATCTTTAACATTCTGGCTTAAACATTAAGCAACCAAAAAATGAGCACTGGTCAATGAAGATTTGTTACAAGATTATGCTCTTAATAAATAACAGAAAAGAGTGAAAAGAGACAAGCTTTGTGAAATTCAACAAATAATTTATTTCCTTTTAATAAAAAGTGAAAATGAAAAGTAACTCATGATATTGTAATTTAAATCCCAAAATAATCTTTGAATTACAGACACAAGTCCTAATAATGTAAAGTTCTGAATGTACTTCAGTAGAAATCGAAATTAGTCAAACGCTAAAGATGTTGACTTGCCTGTAACAGCTTGGATTGTGCTGTTGTACCAACAGTCTTTTGTTGAAACATAGTAAGTTAAACATAATTCCAGGTTTTTAATTCACAATAAATACCCAGCGAATGCTTTGTTCAAGAACATTATTTGTAGTGAGCACTCTGTATTTCCATAGAAAATAATGAATTAAATAATTTGAAGAAATAAAGTCCAGCCCAACTGAACACTACATGGGCACAACAATAATACAAATATATTCTGCTAGATCTTAAGCACGAAAAATAATCTTGCCGGTAACAAGATTGTATAGTCTTCCACTTGATCTCAGGTCACAGTAAACATTTTCTATATAAAAAAGACATTTTTAGAAAATAATCTTCAAGAAAATTCTTAATGTTTAAAATATAAAATGTTAGTTGTTACTAGAAAGTCTGTTACTAAAATTATATTATATAACCTGGACAATGTCAGGTACACCAGGTAAATTATAAGGGAATCCAAATAACCTAGACCCAGACCCAAATAAACATATTTGCTTTTATTAATAATGATCCTGTCATTAAAACCGTACAGATATATAATAACTTAGCTATGTATTAGTTGTTTAAAGCATATTTTAAAAAAATCAATAATTCAGGTCAAGTAGAAAATAAACTTGATTTTGGACAAGGTTAAGTCCAACATACAATGTTACATTACAACAGTATACAATAAAATAAAATAAAAAATAACAAACAATGCAAATTAAATATACATAATATATTAACACCAAGGTTCAAGTAAACTACTGATAGCAAACATCAGAACTGTCCAGATTATACAGACTGCAGTACCAGTATCAGGAAAGAATCAATGATTATATTTTACCGTTCATACTTCCTTTATCTGATTTCTGTCTCAGAAATATTTAATATGACAGGAAACTTTGACAATCACAATTGAGACACGAACACAAGTCTCTGCAATCACAACTCTTTCCAATGCCTCCAGTCTCAATAGAGCTTAATGTGTCATTGGATTTTAACATTTTTTTGGGTGGCAATTACTGAGACAGTCCTGACTGAACTACCCCAGGAGATTATCGGTAAACTTTAAATACCAGATATCCGTTTAAAACCAGTATCTCCAGCGGCTTTCTTTTAAATAGTACTCAGCAGGTTTTTTAAATTATTTTTCTAATACCATGAAATCTGATTCTATTAAGCAGCGAACACGCAACACATTTTCTCCATTTGAATCTGTTCACTGAAATTTGTTTAAATATTCTTATAACCAGTTAGCACGATAAACAGTGTCTGCAGAGAGAGAGAGAGAGAGAGAGAGAGAGAGAGAGAGAGAGGGGGGTATTATGACTCTATGGTCTTAAAATAATGAATAGAAAAGAGTGAACACCAACAAGTTTTGTAAAATTCAACAAATAATTTTTCCCTACAATATAAAGTAGAAAATGTAAAAAGGGCCTACGGTGCTGCGAATAAAATAGCAAATAATCGTAGAATTTCTAACACAAGTCTTAATGATTAAAGTTTTGAAGAAACTTTAGTGATATTCTAAAATAAATCCAATGCTGGATGTGAATGTGCATGTGGTGGCCTGTGTCGTAGTGATGTGCCAACAGTCAATTGTTGGATAATAATACAATCCAATAATATGTCCTTACTTTAATTTCACTATGAATCCACGTTTCCATGAAAGTTATTTTTGAGCACTTTGTATTTCCCCAAAAAGTATCACTTGAATTAAATTATTTGATTTAAAAAATTTCAGCCAAAATGCAATACTGGACACAACAATAAAACAATTGATTTTACACAGCTCTTAAAGCACGAATGAATAATTTAAAGAAAAACAGGATTATATGGTCCTCTACTTGACCTCAGGTCACAATTAGCATTTTCTATTAAAATTATTACATAATGGAAAATTTAATTCTGCAAGGTTCCAATTGGTTACACATATTAGAAGGTCTGTTACTATAATTATAATAAAAAACATGGTAAACACAATGTCCATGACTCAGGCCAAGATAATAATCATAATAGTTAACCCATATTCATAGAGACAATATTAGCTAAGTATCAATTGTTTACATAATTAAAACAAAATAATTGATTCAGGTTAAGTAGGAAATGAACTTGAATTTGGACAAGGTTATGTCCAAGATATAATTATCCATAGCATATAAGGAAATAAAAAAGCTAGCAAACAACAAACAATTCAAATTAAATATAACAGAGAGAGAGAGAGAGAGAGAGAGAGAGAGAGAGAGAGAGAGATCTATGAAATATTTGGTACATGTCACATACCATGTGATTTCGTATTTGCTATCTGTAACTGCAAAAGACAAAATAAACTATGGATTACACGTGAGAAATTTCTGTCTCGTTTTTATAAAGACTCCACTCTTTATTCTTCTTTTTTTCTGCTCGTAACCACCAACACTGCTTTGCGTATCCTTCTCTTTGCTTGCCTTCTTTTGCTGACAGCTCTATAACCTTTTTCTCTTAGAAAATTCCCTTTGTATCCTTGACTTTAATTTCGATCTGTTTCAGATTGTTTTGTTCTCTTACCATGATTCATTTTTTCATCTAATGTATCATCGGTTTCAACTGAATATCTTATATACAGATTTTCCTCGCTTTTGAAAAGTGACTTGGACTGAACCATCAGAATTCGTATGTAAGTGCATTGTCTTTGCATGAATCTAGTTTTTTTTTCCATACTATCCTAATAAAAATTTTCTTGAAGATTTAATTATTCATCTTCTACATGTACTGGTTCTTTATTCTCGCATTTGACTAAATTACATTCTTCTTTACACGCATTTCCTTGTTTTAAAATATCCTCTATTATTCTATTATTTTGGCCATACAAGCCATAACTCAAAATTATTATCAGGTTTTGTTTTTGCATCCTCCCCTTTAATTTTCATTATTCTTACTTCTGCTTAACAACCCTCGTATCCATTAGGTACCTCTGTGATGGTTTTAGTCAGTTCAGTGATTGGTTTCATTTTTCAGTTTGCCTGCTAATGTTTGTGCTTTTATTTCAGATAGTGCATCCTCTATATATATGTCATTGTATCTCAAAACTATTTTTTTAACACGTGATGGATCTTGTATCACACATTCCTTGACATTAACAGAGTACTTAATATATGATACCAACCTCTTTTGTTTTTATAATATAGAATAAATTATTGTACTCCTATTTTCTGGATGCATTTCACTTGCTCTTCTTGTATTATTTTGTATAACATTTGTAACTAGATAGCGCAAGCTAACCCAAGTCTAACTCTTTCTCTGTTTCATTTCCTAGTCTGGTAATTGTGCCTCTTTCCTTCTCTTTGCCCATAACGTTTTATCCATCATCATTTATACTTTTTTCATTTCATAAATCTTTTAGTGAACTTTCGTTATTTTGGACTCTCTGATATTTTCAATATATTCTATATTAATAATTTATTTGTCTTTCAAATTACTTTTCGTATTTAAACCTTTTTTTTAATGTTCAATAAAATTGTCGGCTATTATGGGACTTTCTGATAGCTACATACTTAATCACGAGTTGTAACACTGTGTTTCAACATTCCTTTCTACACAGCTTTTGAACGTCTTGTGATCTACACTAGGAATATAAAAGAAGTTATAAAGAAATGTGAGCAGAATATTAGTAATGTCCGAGTATATAATAAACATATTTTAGATCTATTACTATGGTATTAGAGATAATTTAATATTCCTGTGTTATCACTTATTATTATTATTATTATTATTATTATTATTATTATTATTATTATTATTATTATTATTATTATTATTAGATTTATAATTCTAAAATTGTGTCAGCATTTTTCTTCTTCCTTTTGTTGCAAATGCCAGTTAAGCAATTAGTAGTAAAATTACATCTCGTCTTCTTGTCTTTCCATCCCATCATAACAAAATATTATAAGAACTCTTGAAATATATTCCAGTTTTGACTTAACCCCCAGGCTTCATTGCAATCACAACGCAATATCGGTCAATTTAAAGTATACGTTGTATCAATTATAACAAATCTACGCATCTACATGTATTAACGATATCGAATGTATCTGAAACATGACAAAAGTCTTCTCAAATGAAAATAATTATTCATCATTAATGGAATCGTTGTTGTTTAATTAAGCCATTACCATGACTAAATTGGTATGCACAAGCCACAAGTGGGTTACACTAACTCGTAATCAGTCTTTTAAATTTTTATAACAAGGTAGTATTGAGTCCCGTTACTTCGAATGTTTTCTTTCACACTTAGTAATTTGCCTTACTTTAACTTTCTCACATTCAGTAACTTGTGCTATTTTCTTCTTTGTTCATTTTACATAGCAAAAGTAGTAGCGTGTAGCAATTCATTATATGATCACTCGCGTAACAGTCGTACTCGTTTGGGGGTAGCCAGTCCACCTTTGGTCTCCACTTGGCTCCAAGAAGTTGTAGCATGCGCAGAAGCCACACCACGGGCAACGGCTTCAACTAGCCGGCCAAACCAGGTTGAGGGTAACCGACGGGTCTCAAGCCCTCAGTGAGTCAGGGATTGTCACCCATTGTATGTGAAGACTGGATCCGGCGGAATGCGCGGAGGAACCACCAGCTGGTCAACGGACAGGAAGGCGGACCCAGCAAAGCGGTGTGGAGTGCTAAGAGTACATCAAGACACGTAGGACGCCTCAGTCATCAACTGCATCCAGTCTCCATTCCAGCCGTCTTGACTACGTCTTGCAACTGTACAAAGTGGAGCCTGGACAAGAGAGTGAGGCTGACGCAGACCAACTCTGCCTCACTTTAATTCAACACACGCGTCAGTCATTTATGTCATCACATGTACCCAAGTCCTGCGGCGATGGGCGAGCTGCGACGCGGCAGGTGTGGATGCACTGGCAGCCGTAGTGGTGGACCTGCACATAGGCGGCTCAGGCCATATGGTCGTCTTCCATTGACCTGAAGCAGAAATGGATGTCGGCAGCCGTCTGAGCGACTAAGCAGACCTCTTCATGATAGTGCTGCTTACCTCCATAACTTGAGGAAGGGGCTAGAAAAGGTGCCCTCAAAAAAGCCTGCTTCATATACCCCGACCAGCTTACCGTTTGAATACTATTATTGATTTCCTTCCATGGAATATGTTGTATCACCACTGATAAAGATCGTGGCATGAAAGGTCGTTCTTTTTATACCTTTTTTTGTCGGAGGCAATAAGTGCACTTTCTGGACAGAGATGATCGCACTCCAGTGGCTAATCTAAATGTTTTAGTCACTAACTTGCACATCACAACACACCATTCAGAAGTTTCCTCTTGAACTAAGTTTACGTTGTGTAAAAGGTTTTGGTAACCCTCTAACTCTTCCTCTGGAATTCGTTGCAGTATGTCTACCTTGTAGTAAAAATAATGAGTCACAACAAACCAATCCTTCTAGTTCACGTTAGGTTTAACAATGTCTGACCACTGGAACACTTTCATCTGAATCGGTCCTCTTATAGCATTCAGGTACTAGTGGTTTGAACATCGATGACGCGATGGATGCAATTGTTCTTTGCGTTTCACTTGTACTTTGACCAACTCTCGGTAAATGCGTTCTCTCAACTCCACAGGCAAACCACGAATGTTCTCTTGTAAAGTATCCATGATCATATCACTTTTTCCAAAGGTCGATTGACAATTTAGTGTGTGGGTAAACGTACAATATTGTGTGGTTCATAGGTGGTATCTTTAAAGTTTTCATCCTGTCCAGACTGCAAAGCTTCTTTCAGCACGCCAAAGTTCACCACTCTACTGGTACGATAAATGAGAGTCAATCCTTTCACTTTACACTCGGTTTGCACTTCTCCTTGTTTGTCCCGGTATTCATAGCCGTAATGTTTAGGACCAACACTAGCAAAACGTAGAATCTTATCGTCGGGGTGTTCGTCCGTCCAGGCTCCTAAACGGTCTCCTTCGATGTCAGGGTGACGTTGACCCAGGTGATCAATGTAGATGCAACTATCCGTGTCAAAGTACAGGACAGGATCTCCTAACTGGGTGTAACAATTTTAAGCAAGCATGGGCTTGATTGGCTTCGGTATTGAAAAAGTGCGGAAAGTAACTTTTGGTCATTTCTGTCATTCCAAACGTTTTAGGCATTCGACTCAAAGGCATGGTCAAGTAACTCACCGAATCTTTAAACTGCACTTAACCCAATTGCATAGAATTTACTTTGGCTCTGTTCTACGTCACTTTCAGACGTTCGGTACTTTGTTGCGTATAGTATCTAAGAAGAAATTGCCCATCGTATCCAGAGAAATTGTGAATCCAGACATAGACAGTCTACACCTAACCAAATTTCACCACCATTAGTAAACCCTGAACATTACTACCACATTTGAGAGACGGAAAAGCGCTCCTCTAGAAAATTTAGAACCACAGCTTACACCTACTTGGTGAAGTTTAAAGATTTCTAGTCTAAAGTACCACTGAAGAAAGCAGAGGGCTTCATCACCGAGGTGTGGGATTCTTTGTTAACCACTCTGAAACGCCAATGTCAAGCCAACGAAGACGATCGCTTGAGACTTTCCTTTCATGACGACGGTTTGAAGTCCCCCGTCTGGATCGAGTTTAGCAGCCCAGCAGAACTGACACCTTTCAAAGTCATCGACAAGATTCAACACGTGCAACAATTCAATGACAAGTTTCACATCACCGATGGAAAAGCGACACTGTTTATGACCCACGTGTCTCTTCTCCAAGGGACAGGACGCAAAAAGGTGTTATTGGTGGACGACCTTCGTAGCATTAAGCGTAGCCTCGTCCGAATTAACAACCCTTAAGACCAGATGTTTTTAGTCCGTGCCATCGTCATAGGAAGAATGTATGCCAATAAGAAAGACACGGTAGAATGGAAAAGAGCCTGGAAAACTATTAAATAATCGGACCGGGCCAAACAACGAAGAGAAGCAGAACTCCTGTTATAGCAAGCAGGGCTATACAAAGACATAAAATGTGGCATTCCTGAAATGCAAAAATTGCATTGGTTCCACGCTACACCTTGAAACTGCATCTTCAAGAAGTGCGCGGACCTCTGTTGTTTCGAGGGAAAGACTTCAAAGACGGAAAATACAGTCATGTCTATCATCACGATGAGCATTTCGATACCATTACCAGTATCACTGGATTCTTGGCATACAGTTATTACTGTGACAAATGTGACTATGGCTTTAACAATCGAGAGCAACACAAACATTGTGGTTCAAAATGCTCAGGATGTTTGGCCTCTCAACCCTGTCTGGACGAAGGACAAGAACGATTGCAATGCCCTGCTTGTCAGCGCACTTTCGTCAACCCTGCCTGTTACCAACAACATTGGAAGACGCAAGGTTCACAGCAGAAAAGTGCTTGTCAACTACCGAGAGTGTGTCCTACTTGTGGACACGGCATATGTACCAATAATGCCAAGTCACACGTATGTTCAGGAAAGAAACGATGTCACATTTGTCACAAAATCGTGGACTTGGAACATCAATGCTACATTCAAAAATACCAACCCCAACAGGAGAATGATGACCACAAGAAGAAAGGCAATTTCATCTTTTTTCATTTCGAATGCATGCAAGAGACTGACATTCACATTCCTAATTTCTGTGTGGTTCACCGACCGTGCGAAAAGTGCATCCAAGAGCCTATCTGTAGGCATTGCCCTCACTTCAGCAAGATTCCTGGAGGACGTGAAAAAATCTTTCGGGGACCAAACAAGCTAGCCGATTTCGCCCAAATGATCTTAGACCCCATCGTCGAGACGTGGAGCCAAGAGGACATCGAACAGTAATGGCTCACAATTTCTCGGGATACGATTGACAGATTCTTTTGAGATACTATACAGAACAAGGCACAGCACGTCCTAAAGTGACTTTGAACGGAGTCAAAATCATTTCCATGCAAGTGGGACAAGTACAGTTTAAAGATTCAATGAGTTACTTGGCCATGCCTTTGAGTCGAATGCCTAAAACGTTTGGAATGACAGAAATGGCCAAAGGTTATTTTTCACACTTTTTCAATACCGAAGCCAATCAACACGCCGTTCTACCCCATTTGCCTGAGGCTTACGATTACGACCCCAATAACATGCGTACCGAACAACGAGAAGCTTTCAACGCTTGGTACCAGGCTCACGCTTCGGACCCCTTCGACTTTCAGGAAGAAATGTTAAAGTATTGTCGTTCCGACGTGGACATTTTACGGCGTTGCTGTGGAAAATTTCATGAAACACGGAGGGGTCGATCCTTTGAAAGAAGCCTGCACCACTGCCAAAGCGTGTTCCTTAGTACCGCCAAGGTTCATGCCCGAAAACACTCTGGCTGTCCTCATCCCTCAAACAACCAACTTTGTCAAACGTCAGTACTTGGTCAAAGCCCTACGCTGGTTACATTACTCGTGCGACAAGGAAGACAAATGGATTCAGCACGCCCGCAACGGAGGAGGCAAAAAGACTATCGGAACGTATTCAGTGGATGGCTGGGACTTAGAGAACCCCAAGATCGTGTACGAGTTTAATGGTTGCTTATTTCACGGATGTCCCGTCTGTTACACTATACGTGGCACTAAAAATCAGTTTTTACAACGAACCATGGAAGACTTGTACCGGGCTACTTGTCAGCTACGCTTGAAGTTAGAACAGCAAGGATACCAAGTGGTGGAAATGTGGTAACACGAATACGATCACCGTTTGAAAACCGATCCCGAGTTTAAACTTTTCGTAGAAAGTTACAAGTTGATGGACCCACTGAACCCAAGGGATTGTTTGTACGGAGAATGGACAAATGCCACCTGTGTGCTGTACGACGCTGACGAAGACAAAAGAGAAGAAATCAAATACTTGGACGTGTGTTCACTGTATCCTTACGTGTGTAAATATTGTCGCTTTCCTGCAGGACACGCAATTGTTGACGGAGCACATCGGCTTGGACAACATTCGACAATACGAAGGCTTGATCAAGCGCAAAGTTTTACCTCCCACCAACTTGTACCATCCCGTGTTACTTGAGAAGAATTACTTGAGATCATACTTGTCCCTGTACGAAACCACGGGACAATTAGGGACCAATAACAGTCACGGCATTACGTACGAAGAATATTCAGGAGGCTACGCTTTGTGAACTTTTGATTTCACTCCAGACCAAGGCAGCGACGAAGGACCCTATAAAATCAGGCCATACTCGTGTGGAAATTCAGTTTTCAGAAGCTCTACGCGCAGACAATACGGTGAACGTCATCCTGTATGCTGAATTCGACAATATCATAGAAATCAACAGTTTCAGAGAAGTCATTCTAGACTATTAGAAGCTATGGAAGACTGTTATCCCTCTTTACATAGTGGAGAATCTTTGGACATGGAATGTGAGGAGGCTATGGAAATAGAATCCCAAGACAAAGACGAAAAGGACATAGTGATAAAGTCCAGATGGCCAGAACAAGAACAGCATTTAGTTTCCTGTTTTGCCAAACACTTGGCAGAATAAAATACGGAATCGATCAAGGAAGATTGCTAGGGATGTCAAAACGATCATCCCAGTCAAATTCAACACGACAAATGTCTGATGCTGAGTCAAGAAGAAAAATTGGACCAGTATCTGGACAAAGCTTGGGGCCTCATCTCGGAAGAAGCCGTGTTTCATCAGTGGTATAAAGGTCTGCGTGAACATTCTTGTCCTCCATTAACGACGCTGAAGATTCGTCGCATCGAAACTCTCTTGGCCCAGGGTACGCAGGTGGCCGAGTGGTCTAAAGCGCTCTTCGTTACGGATCACTGCCATCTCACCTCTGTCTGCGGCGGTTCGAGTCTAAGATTCAGCCAATGTGGGTATGTGAGAAAGCTTGCCAGTAGCTTCTCATGGGTCGGTGGTTCTTTCCGGGGTTTTCTCTGGTTCTTCCTCCACCATTAATACTGGCCGCCATGTATAGCCTATCATGTGCTGCAAAATGGCGTTAAACCCCACAACAACAACAACAACATTTCCAACAGTGGAAGTCTAACATCAGTTCACAACTTTGTCAACCTTGTCCAAAATAGATGGTTAATTGAAAAAATATTTAATGTTGAATTGAATTGTTAATTTAGGAAATAAACAAGGAGAACGAAGAATGGACGGAGAAGTACAGACGTCAGAAACAGCAGAGAGAGCAGCAGCATCAGCAACAGCGGCAGCAGGAACCTGACAGAGGTTTTGTCGACTGCCGTGTCGACACCAAAGAGTTCTCCTTCTCTTTCCGAATAAGCAGACCCTATCCTGTGGGAAAGCCTGTCGCCAGACGATTTCGCAAGCTTAGATCATAAAAGATTGCCATAGCTCCTCGTCCACAAAAAAAGAGAAGAAAAATAAAAGACCTTTTCAGGGCTACCCAATACTCTAGAAAAGAAATGCTCATTCAATTGCCAATGGTATGTTAGTCAGTTAGAAAAAAAACAGAAGTGCGCCTATAAGCACATTATTTTTTTATCTTTGTTAGAACGTGTGTCTATAAGCACTTCGTTTCCGTAGCTTGTCAAAATTTGTAATTAGTGATTGTCAGTACAAAAGGGAGTGAGTGCTTCTTTTAAGTCCGCGCGTTTTTGGTAATAATATGGGCAATGTAAATTTTGGTGCCAGAGGATGTTTTCCTTCACGTCCGTGCTTGGCCAATATATATAGAGAACGCTCGTCAATCTAGCTACCCATTGTCAACGAGACAAGTGCAAAGAATGTGCAGCAGGACAAGTAAATTAGTTCAACTTCAATTGCATCTGGAAAGTGACATGCGCCTCTTAGAAGAGTTAGCTATGGACAATGAAGAGAAGGAGGAGAAGGAGAAGGATATTATCCTCCTGTTGAGGCCTGTTTGTCATATAAGGCCTATATCAAGAAAGAAAGAACAGCCAGTCTTCACAGTACCTAGTACAGAGGACTGGGATTGGGCGTTTTAGCTGGAAGCACGCTGGCTCCAACACTATGAGAGAATTTAAGTTTTTAAAAACAGCCCTTTTCAGTGCTACTCCAAAACTCTAGAAAAGAAACTTTTCAAGTTACCAAATGGTGTAAATGTGGAGTAGTGTGATTATAAACACTCACTCTTTTACTAATATGATTTCGCGCGCGCGTGTGCATGTGTGTGTGTGTGTGTGTGTGTATGAGCTCGCGTACGTTTGTATAGATAGTAGATTTGTGGGGTTTGTAAGCGCTCACGTACGTTTGTGTGGACAGTAGATTTATGGGGTTTGCAAGCGCTCACATACGTTTGTGTGGATAGTAGATTATTGGGGTTTGTAAGCGCTCACGTACGTTTGTGTGGATAGCAGAGTGTGTGGTTGTTTAACTTTCCTTCTGTGTGGATAGTAAATTTGGGGGGTGCTTGTTCGCGTGTGTGGATAGTATATTTGTGGTTATGTTTTTGCTTCTTCGCGTGTGTGGATAGTATATTTTGGTTTTGTTTTGCTTCTTCGCGTGTGTGGATAGCATATTCTGGTTTAGTTTTTGCTTCTTCGCGTGTGTGGATAGTAGATTTTGGGTTTAATTTTGCTTCTTCCCGTGTGTGGGTAGTATATTTTGGTTATGTTTTTGCTTCTTCGCGTGTGTCGATAGTAGATTTTGGGTTTAATTTTGCTTCTTCGCGTGTGTGTATAGTAGATTTTGGTTATGTTTTTTGCTTCTTCCCGTGTGTGGATAATATATTTTGGTTATGTTTTTGCTTCTTCGCGTGTGTGGATAGTATATGTTGGGTTTAATTTTGCTTCATCGCGTGTGTGGATACTATATTTTGGTTTTGTTTTGCTTCTTCCCGCGTGTGGATAGTATATTGTCGTTATGGTTTTTTTTGCTCCTCACCTCTGTGTGGATAGTAGATAATATGCGTAGTGAGTGTAGGGGATGTTTTCCTTGACTCTGTGCTTGACAAATAAAAAGTCAAAGCGTTCGTCGTTCGTGCCATTCTACGGAATAAACAAAGAAGATGAGCATAGAGCTGTTTAACAAGCTAAAGGACTCTTGGTATTGGATGATGGATGTAGCATATGTAGTGGAAAGGCTAGAGAAGGAATGGAAGCATCAAGTTACGAAGAAATTTGTCACAAGTCAAGTGACCAGTCTCAAAGTAGCCAGGGATCTTGTCCAGGGAATGATAGAGGAGGAAGTCAAAAAGTTATGAGGCTTCATTCAACTTTCGTATGTGAAAGTGGGTAAATTGAAAGAAGCCCTAGATATTGTCATGAGAGTCAAGTGTTTCTTAGAAAATATACTGCAATGGAAAGAATGGTCTTTCGTAAAATGGGGTCTGGACCAACTAAAAAAAGGAGTAGAACTGATGAGAAATGTGTTGACAGAAGAAATAAAGAAAATTAATGAAAAATTGACTAAAGAGAGAAAGGAAAAAGAGAACATAAAGAAGAAAGAGGACTTTGAGAGACTCAACAACAACTGGATGAAAGTCCAGACTGGATTTCAGAGAATGAAGAGAGGAAGAAGAAGAAGAAAGGAATATTGGGAAAGGTCAGGAGCTGGTGGAAGAAATGTAGAAAATAGAAGAAGATGCAGAAGAACCCAAAGGCCCTTTCAGGGCCACTCATATGCCTCGAAAAGAATTGCTTTCTTGCCTCAATTTTTTTAATTTAAAATGTTGTTTAAGTGTGTGTCTATTGTCTGTGAGTAGTAGTAAATAGGGGCGATTCAGGGACTAGGGCAAGTACTATTAAAAAAGTGAATATTGCATATAGGGACTATGTAAATTAACGTTAGGCAAATAACATTAGTTTTCCATAGTCCCTGAGAATGTTTCCTATACAGCATAGGCCTTATAGGGACAAGGGGAATTTAACATGGGAAAAGAACATTAGTTTTTCCTATTGTCCCTATAACTGGACAAATAGGACAAACATCATAGGCATTATAGGGACAAGGGGAAAATGGAACAGGGTCGGGACCCTATTTTAATAGGGTCCCGACCTTATGGGTCTATGGAAATTGAACATGGGAAATTAAAACAGGGAGGGGTCTCTATTTTTAAAAAAGGGGTAGGCAATGAAAGTCAAGGTCTTTTCGGGGCATATGAAGGGGCCCTGAAAAGGGCCTTTGGTGTTATGTTAACATACACTACTGTTAACATAGAGGGCATCTTTGAGATGTTCTTCTTTTCCTCAAACTACGTCTGACTTCAGGGCCGTAAATGAGTACCCTCTTTAGGCATCCTTGCCTCTCCACGTAAATCCTTCGTATCCATAGGCTGGTTTCTGTCCTATGGACAATAGTCCACTTGGATCGGACATACATCGGTATGTCCGTCCGGAACATCATGGAAGAGACAAGAGTTGATGATTCCACTGTGGTCCACATGTTGGGGTACCGAGAACAGGTGAAGGAATGAAGTGAACTGCGCTTATTTATAGGGAGAGTAAGGATTGAAACGGATTGAGTTCATTGACCAATCCAAACACGCGTTACAAAATTCAGTCAACCCACGTCCAATCCGAAGAGAGCAGTCTGTGACGTCACATTCCCTATATAGCTTCGCTAGCGCCTGTGCGCAGTCAATCCATGCGACAGTTTTTCAACATGACGGAAACTCAGAAAACGATAAATTGGGGTGCACCAGACATGGAGACTACCTAAGGGAACCCGGACTTACTTTCAGAAGAGGTGAATTGGGATTTTGTCGGTTTTCTTACCTCGCAAGAATTTGTTCCGGAACCTTCGCCACCTTCTCCTTCATTACCGCACGTGGAGAATTTTAGACAGAGACAGAAAGAATAATTGGAGAAATTTATACGACAGCAAAAGGAAGCGGAACAATCTTTTCTCATACAGCAACAGCAGCAAGAAGAAGAGGTAAGAAAAAAACAAGAAGAAGAAGAAGCAGCAGCAAAGAAACAAGGGTGTGAAAGTCAAACAGTCACGGTACTGTTAGACATTTTAGCAGAGTTAAGAAGTCTGAAACAAATGTATCAGACTTCTTTATTACGACCGAAGAGAATACGACCTTCCCGAGCTAAACACTCCAACCCTGTGACTAAGCCTACCGTGCCACCCTTAGTGATTTCAACCTAATCATCATCAACAACATTACGCAGTCCAGAAGTAGGCCTTGGCCGTGGCAAAGGCTTAAGGCAGTTAAAGTTGATTGTTTAAACTCACCCATACACCAAAAAGACCCTTTTCAGGGCCACCCATGTCTCTTGAAAAGAGATAGTCTTTCAATTGCCAACATCCATTCAAACTAAAAAAAAACAAACCATTTTACCCCTATAGTACGTGTCTGTGTATGAGTGCGTGATTGTAGCTTCTTATTTTAAAATCAAAACCCAAAGACACTTACCTTTTATACCTAATTTATTCTTTTATAAATATTTACAATCCAATTCACAATTCACAACATAACACTTTAAAAAGTTCATAGACTTCTTCTCTCTTTATTTACTCTCTCTTTTTTCAATTTCTTCAGTCACAATCTTTTCCTCCTCTTCATCCTCACTTTCTTCCCTTCTTCTTTTTCTTCACCTGTCTGCTTTCTTTCTCTTCTTCTTCCTCTCCAGAATTCCTCTCTTCTTCTGGCTCCTCTTGTTTCTTAGGGCAATCTGGAGACCAGTGTCCTTTTTCTTGACAATAATAACAGGTATCTTGACTTCTGTCTTTTCTATCCCCTTTTTTTCTTTTTTGACGGTCTGGACACTCTGAAGACCAATGCCCTTTCTTCTGACAGATATAGCAAGTATCTTGACTTTTATCTCGCAAGGAAGGAGAGTAGTCCCTCGGCTGGTCTGAAGAAAATTTTCTAATGACCCCTCGCAACGCTCTGATGAAATGTTCGATTTGTGTAGTCTCTACCATCGTTGTGCTCGGTTTGAGAGTGAAATGAATAGTGAAAGGACAAGACACATACCCTTTATATACGCTGGTCTGCCATGACTATAAAGTAACCCATGGTGTTTACATTTTAGTCATTTGACTTTTTGCAGTCAAGATGAAACGATTCAATTCATTCAAGAAGAAAGAAGAAGAACGTAAGAGGCAGAAACGTGATTTATCGCCTCGTACAAGAGCTGAAGTCTTGGCACAAATTCATGCTAGTGATTTTGAAGAGGACATGAGTGAACCAGAATCCAAACCCACAGAGTCTGCACCTACTTCAAGTTCACCAGTCAATCCTGAAAAATACTTTTCCATTCGAGAGACGGAAAAGCGTCCCTCTAGAAAATTTAGAACCACGGCTTACAAATACACGGTGAAGTTTAAAGATTTCAAGTCCGAAGTACCGTTAGAGAAAGCAGAAGGGTTCATCATCGAGATGTGGGATTCTTTGTTCACCACACTCAAGGGACAATGTCAACCCAAAGAAGACGATCGATTGAGACTTTCCATACAACACGACGGCTTGAAATCCCCTGTTTGGATCGAGTTTAGCAGCCCTACAGAATTGACCGCTTCCAAAGTCATGGACAAGATTCAACACGTACAACAATCCAATGACCAGTTTGACATCACCGATGGAAAAGCCACACTGGACATGACTCACGTCTCTCCTCCTCAAGGGACCGGACAACGCAGAAAGACCTTATTGGTCAACAACCTTCGCATTACCAAAAAGAGCCTCGTTCAAAATTAACAATTTTCATGACCACATGTGTTTCGCCAGGGCTATCGTGGTGGGACGAACCTATGCCAACAAGAACGACTCGGTAGAATGGAAAAGAGACTGGGAGAACATTCGAAAATCGAACCGAGCCAAACAACGAAATGAAGCAGAACTTCTGTTACAACAAGCAGGCCTGTCCAAAGACACACCCTGTGGCATTGATGAGATGCAAACATTGCAAAATTTCCTAGCTCCACGCTACACCTTGAAAGTGTACCCTCAAGAAGTGCGTGGGCCTCTGTTGTTTCGAGGCCGAGATTTTAAAGATGGAAAATACATTCACCTTTATTATCACGATGAACATTTCGATACCATTACCAGTATCACCTCATTCCTGGGATACAATTATTACTGTGAGAAATGTGACTATGGTTATAATAATCGAGAGCAACACAAACATTGTGGATCGAAATGCTCAGGATGTTTGGCCTTTCCACCCTGTCTGAGCGAAGGACAAGAAAGAGTGCATTGTCCTGCTTGTCAGCGCACGTTTGTCAGTCCTACCTGTTACCAACAACATTTGAAAACACAAGGTTCACAGAAGAAATGCGCTTGTCAACTGCTGAGATTGTGCCCCACGTGTGGACAAGGCCTATGTACCAATACTGCCAAGGCACACATATGTCGAGGAAAAAAAAATGTCACATTTGTCACCACATCGTGGACTTGGAACATCAATGCTACATGGAAAAATACCAACCCCAACAAGAGAAAGATGACGGTCACAAGAAGAAGAAAGGCAGTTTCATCTTTTTCGATTTCGAATGCATGCAAGAGACTGGTACTCACATTCCTAATTTCTGCGTGGCTCATCGAGCGTGCGAGAAGTGCATTAAAGAACCTATCTTCAGTCATTGCCCTCACTGCAGCAAGATTCCTGGAGGACGTGAAAAAATCTTTCGAGGACCGAAAACGCTGGCCGATTTTGCCAAATGGGTCTTAGACCCCATCGACAAGACTTGGAGTAAAGAGGACATCGAACGTTACAGAGATTATCATCGTCATGCCACGGTGATGGCTCACAATATCTCGGGATGCGATGGACAGTTTCTTTTGAGGTACCATGTGGAACATGGCACCTAACGTCTTAAAGTCACTTTGAACGGAGACAAAATCGTTTTCATGCAAATGGGACAAGTGCAGTTTAAAGATTCGATGAGTTACTTAGCCATGCCTTTGAGTCGAATGCCTAAAACGTTTGGAATGACAGAAATGGCTAAAGGGTACTTTCCACACTTTTTCAATACGGAAGTCAATCAACATGCTGTTCTACCCCATTTGCCTGAGGCCCACTATTACGACCCCGACAACATGCGTACCGAACAACGAGAAGCTTTCTATGCTTGGCACCAGGCTCACGCCTCAGACCCTTTTGACTTTCAGGAAGAAATGCTAAAGTATTGTCGTTCCGACGTGGACATTTTACGACGTTGCTGTGGAAAATTTCGAGAACTGTTCATGGAACACGGAGGGGTCGCTCCTTTGAAAGAAGCTTGCACCATTGCCAAAGCGTGTTCCTTAGTGTACCGGCAACGATTCATGCCTGAAAACACCGTGGCTGTCATCAGTCCTCAAACGACCAACTATGTCAAACGTCAATATTCGGTCAAAGCCCTACGTTGGTTACATTACTTGTGCGACAAGGAAGACAAATGGATTCAGCATGCCCGCAACGGAGGAGGCGAAAAGACCATCGGAATGCATTCGGTCGATGGCTGGGACTTAGAAAACCCCAAGATCGTGTACGAGTTTAAGGGTTGCTTATTTCACGGATGTCCCGTCTGTTACCCTGACCGTGGCACTAAAAATCAGTTTTTACATCGAACCATGGAAGACTTGTACCAGGGCACTTGTCAGCGACGCCTAAAGTTAGAACAGCAAGGATACCAAGTGGTGGAAATGTGGGAACACGAATACGATCACCGTTTGAAAACCGATCCCGAGTTTAAACGCCTCGTGGAAAGTTACCAGTTCATGAACCCTCTGAACCCAAGGGACAGTTTGTACGGAGAACGGACCAATGCCACCTGTTTGCTGTACCAAGCCGACGAAGAGAAAGGAGAAGAAATCAAATACTTGGACGTGTGTTCGCTGTATCCTTACGTGTGCAAATATTGTCACTTTCCTGCAGGACACACACAATTGTTAACGGAACACATTGACCTGAACCGTATTCGACAATACGAAGGTTTGATCAAGTACAAAGTTTTGCCTCCCACAGACTTGTACCATCCCGTGTTACCTCACCATTGTCAAGGCAAACTGATGTTTCCCTTGTGCCGTACATGTGTCGAAACGTGCAACCAAGGCCAACCTTGTCATCACACCCAGGAAGAACGCGCCTTGACGGGAACCTGGGTCAGTGTAGAATTGTTTAAAGCTATGGACATGGGATACCAGCTGTTAGAAGTATACGAAATTTGTCACTTTCCCAAGACACAACAATACCACAAGGGTAACCCCACTCAGAAAGGCATTTTCGCAGACTACGTGGATGCCTTTTTGAAACTGAAGCAAGAAGCCAGTGGCTATCCGTCATGGTGTCACACTCCCGAAGACCAAATTAAATTCAAAGAGAAATACTGGGCACAAGAAGGCATCTCTTTGGATCACATCGAGAAAAACGAAGGCAGGCGATCGTTTGCCAAAGTGATGTTAAATTGCTTGTGGGGTAAAATGGTACAACGACCGTGTCTACCCAAGACGGAATATTTGACAGAACCTTCCCTCTACATCTAGATGATTCACGACAAAACCAAATTCATGAAACACGTGGACGTCCTTCGTGAGGATTTGATCTTGGTCAATTACGAAGAAGATCTGGACTTTGTACAAGCCGATCCTTTTGGAAATGTCATCATTGCGGCTTACGTGACAGCCCATGCTCGCTTAAAATTGTACAAAGCTTTAGAACTGTTAGGGGATCGCGTCATGTACTTTGACACGGACAATTGCATCTACATCCATCTACCGGGTCAGCAACACCCTAACATCGAAGGAGACCGTTTAGGAGCCTGGACAGACGAGCACCCCGACGATAAAATTCTAAGTTTCGCAAGTGGCGGTCCTAAACATTACGGCTTCGAATACCGGGACAAGCAAGGAGAAGTGCACACGGAGTGCAAAGTGAAAGGATTGACTCTGAATTATCGTACCAGTCGAGTGGTGAACTTTGGCGTATTGAAAGAAGCCTTGCAGTCTGGAAAAGATGAACAATTTAAAGTGACCACCTATCAACCAAACAAGATTGTACGTTTACCCACTCACCACATCGTCAGTCGACCCTTGGAAAAAGTCTATCAAATCGTGTACCAGAAGCGAGTGCGGCTTCCCAACCACTTTACTTTGCCGTATGGACATGCTGGTATAAAACATTGGTTGTAAGTGGACAGCCACCCACCAGAAGCATGACTTCGCCACAGCAAGAATCGAGTGAGAAACCCAGTGAGAACTCCAAGTTCAAACCCCACCATTTTCCGGTTTTCTTGCCTGACTATTGTGGTTGTGCCCGTCGATTGGACACGTTTCAAAAATGGCCCACGGATAGGAAAGGATTACCTACTTCGCATGTTTTAGCTAGAACAAGATTTGTCTACTTGGGACCTGAGACTGGATTGGGATACGAAGTACAGTGTTTCAGTTGTGGCCTGAAGTTACGAATGGATCTATGTATCTATAAAGATTCAGCTATTCTGGAACATACTCGATGGTCTCCGCACTGTCCTTACCTTTCTATGGCTTTTCCACCCATTACACTACGGTACAATTATGACGGCACCTTAGAGACGGTACCTTCCAAAACAAGACATGAAAAAGGAACGATAAACAAGCTTGTGACTTCATTGCGACTAGTATAAAAGGAACCCTAGGCAAGATCGATAGTTCATTGTGACTACCAAGACCAAACGAGCAAGATGAATCCTTTGAAAGAGACAACATTTCCGTTTGGGGATTGTAAAAAAGTTTTACCTTCCCCTAGTGTGACTAATATTGGATGGATAAGACCCATGGAAAATGTTCGGAAGGAAACTGCAAGTGTCCATGCGGTTACCATTGTAATTGCGTAACGGAGTTTGCAGACGAGTGCGATTGTGAGCCTTGCGATGGGAGCGATGCTGTACGCTGTGAACTTAGCGATGCCGTAAAGCATCATGGGAACTTTGTTCTCACTACCCCTATCATGGAAAGTGATGCTGTGCGTGTCAAACCTGATGGATGCAAAATCGATGTCCCTGGTCATCGTGGACACTTTATTGGGTTTCATGGTCAATATGGATGTCAACCTTCACGTCTACCACCCTACTGATGTCATCCAGCCCTGAGCAAACTCCTGTCCATGTCACCCTTCCCTCGTCGAAACGAACCTGTGAAAGACGAATATTCGTTTCCTGTGCCTTTTGTCTGAATACTGTGACTTTGAAAATCGTCTTCAATCGTTCAAAGGAAAATGGCCTAAGTATCTGCGAGGACCGACCCCTGAAGAATTAGCCAGAGCCGGATTTTTCTACTTGGGCGAAGGGGGTAAAGTCAAGTGCTTCAGTTGGGGTGTGTCACTTCACCACTGGGAACCACAAGATTCGGCCTACCTAGCACATGCTCGATGGTCACCGAATTGTCATTACTTACCCTTAGTGGGACCGAGACATTGAAGTAACTTACCATGTCGTTGAAGAAGAAACCAGATTTGCTAGGAGTCAAATGTTGGACATCACCGAGACCAGTATTTAAACTCCATTTCAAAAATGATATTGAATCATTGCCTAAAGAACTACAAGAGAAGATTTACAAGAAAGTTTGGCAGGGACTTGCTAGAGTGAAATCTCAATGGGTAACTGTAGAACTTTTGTGCCGAGAAATTCACAAGAAGAAAGTGAAAAAACTCAACCAATGTGTTAGATTTCTCTGGGTCAAGTGTGCATTCATCCTATTATATCACTTTAGACTGTTTACATCAAAAGATTTCAGTGACATTCTTGGACGTTACCCTGAGTGGCAGTGGTCAGAAATTACTTACTATGTCGATTACTTTTGCTCTAGAAGAAGATTGTAAATTCTGACTGACCTATTCATGGATGCTTTGCTAGAGAACATTCGTGCTTTGCCTGTGGAGTTGAGAGAAAGGATTTACCGAGAACAGGTCAAAATTCAAGTGAAAAGCAAACGCAAAGTTATTCATCCGTTTTTAAATTATGCTCTTTTCCAAAGTATAAGAAGACTGATTATGAGTGGATATTACATCAGTCACAAAGGTAAACGAGGCTATTGGCCACCACCCAGTGATTCCAAAAACAGTGTATATACTTATGGATACTTTACAAGAGAACATTTTGGGCTTGCCTGTGGAGTTGACAGAACGCATTTACCAAGAACTGGTCAAAATACAAGTCAAACGTAAAGAACAATTACATCCGTTACATCACCAGATGTTTAACCACTGGTTCCAAAATGCTATAAGAGAACTGATTAGTCAGAAATTGTTTCAGGGGTCAGGCATTGTTCAACACTTTGAGGTCGCAAACGATCGACATGTTCATGTTTTTCGTTACTTCGAGATAGACCTACTGCAACAAACTGAGGAAGAAAAGTTGAAGAAATACAAACATCTTTTATGTAACATCTGTTTAGAGAAAGAGGAGACTTCTGAACGAACTGTAGAACGAACTTTTGAGTGTAGGTTAGCACATGGAGTATTTAGATTCCCTACTGGAAAACGAATATCTCTAGGCAGAAAGTACAATTATTGCATCCGAAAAAAGAGTATAAAAACAGGCTGCCATGCCAAAGCTTTTATCACATGTAATTGAACAGATTCCGTGGAAGAAACTCAATGACCATATTCAAACCGTGGATCATTACCATCAATTATTACAAGAACTGTTTCCGTTCAATTTGGGTCGACAAGTGGTGTGTGTCTTAGTGACTTGTTTTCTGGGATTTCGTTTACCAGCCGATTCTTTGTGGACTCTTTACGAACATTACTTACCACCCAAATGGCCTTAAATGGTCACGAAAGACTCCTTTTGCTCAAAGCCTTGCGTTTTCATCTGGATACTTCTCGACCTCTACGGGAAAAAACATTCGTCAACTTTTAGCTACCGAAGACGTGTATGACGATGTGTGTGTAGCTTGTGACTTACACCCCCATTGGACAGATGTACGTGCCTGGAAAAAAGGGGGATTTGAGGCTTGGACCCAAGAAGTGGCCCAGTATGCACGAGAGTTGTTCAAGGAAAAAAATTACTTTTCAACCTATGTTAGTGACAGTGCCAGAAGAAGAAGAAGAACCCGTCACCCAGGACAGGACTGTCGTGGACATGCCTGAAAGGCCCTTTCGGGAGGACACTTGTGTGACCTTACCCCTTATAGAACTGGTCAGAACATTACCCAAAACATGTTGTACAGACACTTGTTTTTGTTCCACGTTGATGGTTTTCATGTGCCTTTTATCGTTGTACTTAAGCCTTTGGATTTTATGTATTTTTGTCTTTCGTGTTCATGTTTAAAACATTCAATAAACGTGTCCTGAAAAAAAGTATATAAACTCTTGTCTTGTCTGTTCTCGTGTCACAAGTGACATTCCTGACACTATGGCTACCTCTTCTGTCTCTGCTCCCTCTTCCTCCACTGTCAAAGTCATCGACGAACATTTAGATCGTGCCAATTGGGAGGCATTGTATCTTCGCCATCCCTTTAACATGCTCATTGCTGGACCTAGCGGTTCAGGCAAAACCGAATTCGTCAAACGTTTGATCGAACATAAACATCATTTGATCGATCGGCCACCTCAACGCATCGTGTGGTGTTACAATGAGTGGCAATCGGCGTACAGCCTCTTGCGAGAAAGTCAAGGCGATTCCATCGTGTTTGTGGAAGGCATTCCTAAGAAGACGACGGCATCGTCTCTGACTCCCGTCAAACCCATTTGGTCATTTTCGACGACATGTTAGGAGAAGACGAAGAAGAAATTAAACTGTGGTTCACGCGCAAAGGGCATCATCGTAATGCCAGTGTCGTTTACATCATTCAAAATTTGTTTCAAGAAAGTAAAGCCCATCGCACCATCAGTCTCAATGCGCATTACGTCGTCTTGTTTAAAAGCCCTCGAGATAAATCGCAAGTGCAAGTCTTAGCCAAACAGTTAGGAACGCCTTGGCTGACTCAGGCGTACGACGATGCCACTCAAACTCCACACGCTTATTTACTCGTCGATTTGAAACCTATTACCCTCGATGATTTGCGATTTCGTACCCATTTGTTTCACCACTGGTGTCAAGACAGAGGGCCTGTCCTGTACACGTCTCCGTCCTCGACTTAACCCCTACAAAAAAAATCTATAAAAACCTCAGACACTTTTCGTCTGTCTCACACAGTTTGAACATGACATCCCTTCAGTCGCATCTTCCCGTCAAATTGATTCGTGCCTTGTATGGCATCAGTCGAGAAAAAAATCCACAAATACGGGCTCGTGTCTTAGAAGCTAGTCTCAAAGAAGTCTTACGATGGTTCACGGTGACAGCACGTCAGTTACTTCAAGGGTTCATTCAAATTCCTCATCAAACCAAACGCTTTTTTGATCGAAACAAAGTCGCTTTGACCCAACTGGCCGATCCCCGCATCGACACTCAGACCAAAAAACAAATCATTTTGAAACCTGGAGGGAGCGGTACTCTAGGAGGTGTCATCATTCGCTCTCTCTTAAGATGGGATCCTAATGCTCCCAAAGTTCTCCCGAAGAAAAAAGTCAAACGAAGCTCCAAGAAGAAGAAAAAGTGCCACGTTGTCAAGACCAGGTCCCCAAGGAGACTCGTCTCTCCAAGAGCTTCTCCAGTGGCAGGACCCTCCTCTTACCAGTCACCACCCCGGAAAAAGAAAAGCCCCCAGAAAAAGAAGCAGAGAAAAAGTCCTCAGAAAAAGGAAAGCCCACAAAAAACTAGTCGCAAGAGAGGCACTTCGGCCAGGACGCAACCTTACACTCGCAAACCATGACCTGCAAGGACGGTGACCGCGTCTCCGGTAGCCTCATGTTCATTCACTTCTCAGTTGATGACACCAAGAACTGAGAAGTACTTGGAGACGTTGATCACACCAAGAACTTCTCCGTTAATAACCCCAAGAACTTCCCCAGTGGCAAGACCCTCCAATTTAGCGGCAGTGGCCGCTGCTCACAAAGTACCTTCTCCCAAAATCAAAGTCCTAGAGAGATCGGGCATGTTACAAAGTTTACTGGATTTGTCCAAGCAAGAACTGGCTCGATTTAGTCCGTTGCGTACCCCTGCACGATGTGTCATGCCTGTCCTCAAGTGGATACGACGTAAAGACAATCAGTGGCGACGCGTTCCAGTATAAAAAAGGCCTGCGACAAAGTAGGGGTATCAGTGAACTTCCAAAAGATGTCACCTCAAAGAATTGCACAACGTCACTATCGTCAAAACAGAAAGAGACAAAGGCAGACTCGTCATCCAACAAAGCCCTTAGCCAATCATCGACGTTACCCTAAGAAGAGATACAGTCGTTGAAAGAAAAAGAGGCGTCAACAAAGGGGAGGATTCCTTGGCGATTTTGGAAAAAAACATTGTCACCTTTATGACAAAGCGATAGTCCCAATAAAAACAAGATAAAAGGCGTGTCTTAAGTCATCGACGTTAGTGTATGTTTGGTGAATGTCCCGGAACACACAAGCAAAGATGTCACCCTCCAGAAAACATTCCTCTTCTAAGCCCCAAGGAAAGAAAAGGAAAGGACTACCTCCACGTTTAGTCAAACATGGGGACATGTTATCTGTCCTGTCCAAAGCTTCTCCACCCTCGCGAGAAAAAACTCATTCAAACGGCCTCCAAAGAGGTCATCGATACCGTGTGCGAATGTTGTTTGAACGTGTTGAAAGGCACGATTCCTTTGTCCAAACACCAGAAACAATGCTTAGGCAAACATCGTCACGTTCTTCGCCAAATGGTTCAAAAGAAAATTCCCATAGGACAAAAGAAGAAGATGTTGGTCAAACGTGGAGGAATTTTACCCGTCTTGTTAGGCCCATTGCTGAAAGGAGTCTTGGGAGCCATGTTGGGAGGACTGGTGGGAGCAAAATAAAAAGGCCCTCTGGAGTCCCAAGATCTCAGAATTGACACCTGACATCCCATGGAAGGACGAAAACTAGCTTTAATGCCTTACAAACGATGGATGGAATACCATCGTTGGCAAGAAAAACGCACCCCGCATTTACCTCCCAATCCCAATTTGAGCGAGATGTCCCAGTTACAACACGAATTGCAGTCCTTGACGGATCGCCAAGATTTGTCCGAAACAGAAAAATCGCAAAAGTACGGTCAACTCTTGCAACTACTGCAACTCTTTCACCAGAAAGCTTTAGACGAAACAGCTCTTCCCACTCTGAAAGATTTTAGGACCTTGATGAAAAGTCCATCCCCCACACCATCACCACCACCACCACCACCACCACTACTACCATCCCTAGGGGTCACCAGAGATGCTACCCCACTAAGACCTGAAGAAGAAGAGATACGAGAAGTGTTTCAAACACCGTCAGCAGCTCCCATGTCTAGTAAGATTGCAGCATCCTTGTTGACCCTGTCCCCCACACCCCTACGAGAAGAAATGAAAGCTTGGGTTAAAAAGATGATGTCCACTCCTCCTTCAACAGAAGTGAAAAAGAAAGAAGGGAAACCAGAAATGAAAAAAGAAAAGAAGATCAACGCCATTCCATTGCCACCTCAATCACTACCTTCGACTTCTACTCCCGTAGCCCATCGGACACGTAAATCCGTTTCCAAACTACCATTTCGTCCCACCCAAAGTAGCATCCTCAAATATTTGTTTTGTGTCATCGACGTCT
The DNA here is from genome assembly GCA_028554795.2 of Sinohyriopsis cumingii. Classification (NCBI taxonomy): domain Eukaryota; kingdom Metazoa; phylum Mollusca; class Bivalvia; order Unionida; family Unionidae; genus Sinohyriopsis; species Sinohyriopsis cumingii. The sequence continues at coordinate 3,088,109 of CM068826.1, read as the reverse complement.
TTTCCAAATTTGCCTGGGTTGTGCCCTTGACTTCCAAATCGAACCACGAGTTAGTGCGAGTCCTGCAACGGGTGTTGGAACAAAGCGGTCGTCACCCTCTTCGATGGCAAACGGACAAAGGTACCGAATTTCTGAACCAAGCTTTCCAAAAAGAATTAAAGAAACGTGACATTCATTTTTTTACCACCGAGAATCCTGAAACCAAAGCCAGCATCGTGGAACGTTTTCAACGCACTTTGAAAGAACGCATGTGGAAATATTTTACGCATCACCACACTCTGAAGTACATCGACATCTTATCGCAGCTGGTGCAAGCGTACAACCAATCTTACCATCGAAGCATCGGACGTGCCCCACAAGAGGTGACTCCCGACAACGAAGTGCTGGTGTCTGATAGCCTATTTGGCACGTCCCCGACGGGGGCTGTCCCCAAGAAAAGTGGAGTGTTGGCCGTAGCAGATTGGGTACGCATTGGCAAAACCAAACGCACTTTCGACAAAGGTTATTTACCTAACTGGACTACCGAATTGTTTCGTGTCACTGGACGAGTGCATGGCCGTCATCCTGCCGTCTATAAATTGGAAGACATGAACGGAGAAGTGCTCAAAGGAACATTTTATTTGCCCGAGTTACAACGTGTCACCAAAAACGAAGACGACGTGTACAAGATCGAAAGCATTCTCGAACGCAGAACCCGTAAAGTGGGGAAACGACGTGTCAAAGAAGTCAAAGTACGTTGGAAAGGATATCCACCCAGTTTTCATTCTTGGATCGACGCTTCGCAAGTCATCGACAATAAAAAGAAGTGACCATCATGCCCTTTCACAGAGACGCAACTGCTAAGACCACTCCTTCACCCAGAACAACCCTTGTAGGTGTGGTGTGGAGAACGAGTGCCTGAAACGCAAATCGTCTTTTTCTGCCAAATCTTCGTGGTGTATTGCGTCATCGGTGCAGCTATTGCCAATTTGAGTTTGCAAAAGGAGACAAACAATTGTGGACCATTTTATTAAGCAGTTGCATCGGTTACCTACTTCCCAATCCCTCCCTGAAATTCTCTTCCAACGGGAACAACGGGAACCTTGTGTCCAGTGCCAGTGTCAGTCACCACTCCAATAACAACAACAACCCCATTTTGAGCGGAAACACCCCTCTGACTTCCGGTAACCCCTCGGACAGCCACAGAACTCTGGAATTATGAGTCACCATAACCAATTTTACTTAACGTTACCCAGTGACAGTTCCATGGAGGTGTTTCCCAATAACACGTTGTGCTGTTACACGGCCAAATTACCTCTGTCCATCCAATTAGATCATGAAGCCCATTGGGAAGTGGCTTTAGTGGAAATCATTCACCCGACCCAAGTCTTCAGTGTCCTTCCCAATCAAAATTCTTTTACGGTGGAAGTTCATGACGAACAATTGCAACAGTACTTGGATACCCATGTCAAATATGACAAGAAAACCCCTGGCACAAAATATCAAACGTGGACCACCTATCACTTGTTCATTCCCCCAGGCTATTATTTTAGTGGTCAACATTTGGTGAGCACCATAGCCTCCAGGTTTAATGTCGTGTTTCTTAAAGCTTTGGAGAGTGTCAAAAAAGTGTCACCCTGGAGTACCATAAAGTAGCTCGTCGCTTCCTGATGAAATTTCCTGAGGGGGTAAAATTATGTCCGTTTTATTTTGTCCTGAATTGTTTGACATGTTGGGTGGGGACATGGAGATGAGGATGGTCATGCTCAAGAAAAACGAATTACCAGTCATTTACGACAACGATTCTTTTGCCAAGTTTTTTCGTGCCTCGGTAGAACGGAACCAAGGACTGAACTTGATCTTTGTGTACTCCGATGTGGTGGAGTATAACGTGGTGGGACACACCTCCGTACCGTTACTGCGTGTCATTCCTTTCAAAGTGGATTCTGCCACGAACACTGACGAGGAAGGTGGAAACACTTATCATGTTCACCGCGAATTTGTACATCCTGACTATTTGCCTCTCAGCAAGTCTTATTTGGACACGTTCAACATTGCTATAAAAGGAGATCTGGGACAAAATATTCCATTCACCAAAGGAAAAGTCACGGTGAAACTCCATTTTCGAAAACGGTTCTCTAACGACTCGTAAGTCATGTATCCAGTGTACCGAGGCATTGCTCGACAGCGAGGACATGGTTTAGGAGATATGCTAAAATCGGCTTTTCGTTCGGTGGCTCCCGTGTTGAAACGATGGTGACACGCGGATTGCACGCCTTGAAAGATGCCGCATTGACACAAGGCAAAGAATTTCTCCAAAATGTCATCATCGACAAACAAAACCCTAAAGAAGCCTTCTTGAGGGCAGGCAAAAATGTCTTGTTGCAAACGGGCAAAGACCTTTTGAGCCTACGAGAAACACCTATAAATGCCGTGAACGCTACCGAGTCACGCATTCCTATTTACTTGAAGCCACAGTAAAGACAAGGCAGAAAGAGACGACGAAGAAAACACCCTTTCACCAGACTTCACACTTCTAAAGCTAGAAAGACAAAGAAAAGAAGAACCGTTCGAGACTTAGACGTTTTCGATTATTAAATTATTGAGAAACAAAAAAATGATGCGCCGAGAGTCTTGCGCCTGTTCCAAGTCGGAACTGGATCTGTTTGCCATGCCATCCACCATGATGACGATGCAAGAATCGCAACGGGTGGAATTTCATCCTGTCTCCTCTTTGACTGATTCAGCTCCCATCGAGTTTGAAATCAAAGGACAACCCGAAGATTACATCGATCTGAATACCAGTTAGCTGTACTTAAAAGTCAAAGTAACCGCGGCGGACAACAATCCCATAGACAACGATGATGTAGTAGCTCCCGTCAATAATTTCATGCATTCCTTGTTCGGCGAAGTGGACTTGTACTATAATAACAAACTGGTCAGCAGCAGCATGGATACTTACCCTTACCGAGCGTACCTGGAAAATCTCTTGACGTACGGAAAAGAAGCCAAGAACACTCATCTGGATGCTTGCGTGGTATGGAAACCTCACAAAGCGACTAAGTTCAACAGCATTACAGTTGCTGGGGATGATCAAAATACAACGGGATTTGTAGAACGACGATAGAATATTGCACTAAGTCGTAGTTTAGAACTGATGGATCGTTTGCCTTTGGACATGTGGCTGCAAGAGAAGTATTTGCTGAACGGAGTGGATGGCCGCTTGTGACTGAATCGTAGCAGTGCCGCTTTCCATTTGATGGCTGCTGCTGGTTCCACTTACAAAACCAAAATCGAAGAAGCCAAACTCTACGTGCGTCGTGTGGAAGTGTTACCTAAAGTGGGAAACGACATTAGTCACACGTTGAGCAGAACGACTGCCAAGTATCCGATACGACGCGTAGAAGTGAAAACGTTCACCATTCCCACTGGACAGCGATCTATGATTGAAGATCATCTGTTCCAAGGACAGTTACCCAAGCGTTTAATCGTTGGTATCGTAAGCAATGCAGCTTTCAACGGAGCCTACAATGAAAATCCTTTCCACTTTCAACCCTACAATGTGTCCAAGATTGAAGTCAGTCGCGGTGGCAAGACCTTGTGTATCCGACCTTTCGAACCTAAATTTGGTGCCGCGAAGAATTATTTGAGATCGTACTGGTCCCTTTACGAAGCTACCGGTCAGTTAGGAACCAACACCAGTCACGGTATTACGTACGACGATTATAAAGGAGGCTACACTTTGTGGGCTTTTGATTTCACTCCAGACCAAGGCAGCGACGAGGGACATTTCCACCCTATAAAATCGGGTCAGAGTCGTGTGGAACTTCAGTTTGCTTCAAATCTAACAGAAACTTTGGAGATGGAATGTGAGGAGACTGTGGAAGAAGAAAAATCCCAAGACAAAGACGAAGAAGTTATCATGATGAAGTCAAGATGGCCAGAACAAGAAGCCCATTTAGTCTCCTGTTTTGCTACAGTCCTGGCAGATAAAATGAAAGAATTGATCAAGGAAGAGTGCTATGGATGTCAAAACGATCATCCCAGTCAAATTCAACACGACAAATGTCTGATGTTGAGTAAAGAAGAAAAGTTGGACGAATATCTGGACAAAGCTTGGGGTCTCATCGAGACTGAATTCGTGTTGAATGAGTGGTATAAAGGCTTGGATAAACATTCTTCTCCTCCATTAACGTCTCTGGAGTGTCGTCGCATCGAATGTCTTTTTGACCAGAGTAAGAAGTCGGAGCTAAACGCCTTTTACTTGTTAGACATTTTCAAGCAAAAAGTCAGGATCGAATTGATCACTTATCATTACCTGTGAAGAAGAAGAAGAAAAAAAACCCACACAAATAAATGGATACCTGGGAACTTTATTACCTTTTGAACCACACAGTTCGTACACTGCTTCTTGGAATCGTGTCGTGTGTACTAAAGATGAACTTCCTCATCGCAAACCTCAAGACCATCAAGCTTATGTCCTCAACACGGACGACAGTCATCTCCCAGGAACCCACTGGGTAGCCGTCTACTTTCCTCAAGAAGGATGTGTGGAATATTTCGATTCGTATGGATTGCCTCCTTTGGAAGACGATATCATTGACTTTATGAAAAGAAATGCTTAGACCACACGATTCAATAATGTGAAATTACAAGGCACAGATTCCTTGGTGTGTGGACAACATTGTGTGTATTTTCTGCATCATCGCAGTCTGGGCTATTCTTTAGAACATTTAGTGACTCATTTTGATCCTAGTTCTTCTAGAAACGATGTGAAAGTAGATCGTTGGTTCTGTGACCATTATACTTATCTTTTGTCTCAAGCTAGGAAACGTAGTGTCCATCAATGGCCTAATGACTTCCAACAGTGGAAATCACAATTTCATTCACAACGTTGTCAGCCTGGTCCAAAATAATGTGATAGTCGAGAAAAAAATGTTTGTTATTTGAAAAAAAATGTTTGATGTTATATTGAACGGTTATTGTCAAAAATGTTATAGTTGCTTGTTAGTGTTAAGTGGTTTTGAATAAAAAAAAAATGTTGTTTTGAAGAAAAAAATGCCTTTGTATTTTGTTTTGCTATAGGAATCATGATTCATGCTCTTTGACTTCTCTCTATCCCTCTCATAACACTCATTGAACGTTCCGACTCGAAAACGGTGTAGGGATGTTTTCCTTCACGTCCGCGCTTTGACTTTAAAACCGGGGGTAATCTTCAGTCTAACCATCCATTGTCGACTCATCCTCCTACGAAGATGTACTCCAGACTAGCTAAGCTAAACGAAGCCTACGTGAATTTGCATAGGGTCAGACACAGCCTGATACCGAAGCTAGAAGAGATAGAGAATGTGAGAATGTTAAAAGTGACTGAAGACCTGATAGAAGAGCTCTTCAGAGAAGAAATTAACAGGGAGAAAGAAGAATGGACAGAGAAGTACAGACTTCAGAAACAGCAGAGAGAGCAGCAACATGAACACCAACAGCAGCAGCAGCAGCAACCTGAACCTGACAGAGGCTTTGTCGACTGTCGTATCGATACCAAAGAGTTCTTCTTCTCTTTCCGAAGAAGCAGACCTTATCCTGCGAGAAAGCCTGTCGTCAGAGGAGGTCGCAATCTTAGAACCTAAAAGATGGCCATAGCTTCAAGTTCACACACAAAAAAACCCAGCCCTTTTTAGGGCTATCCCAACCTCTAGAAAAGAAACAATTATGAATTTGCCAATGTGTAAATGTAGAGTAGTGTAAATATAAACACTCACTCTTTTCTGGTGTGATTGTATATGTTTATGTGTGTGATTGTAAGCGCTCACGTACGTTTGTGTGGATAGTAGATTATGGTAACGTTTTTGTGATGTTTGACGTGCGTGGATAGTAGATTTTGGGTTTGATTTGACTGCTTTGCGTGTGTGGATAGTATATTATTTATTTAAGTGATTAATGAAAATTGTAAATTAGTAATGGGTAGTTAAAAAAGTGAGTGAGTGTTTCTTTTAGGTCCGCGCGTTTTAGACCATAATGTAGGTAATATAAGTTTTGTGTACGGCCTGCTAGGTCTCGTAGGTTCACAAACTGACACAGCCGTTCATACCCCGAATAATAAAAACCAATTAAGGCCACAAAAAATTAAAATAGGAAAATAGGAATTAATTAAAACAGGACTCCATAATAACATACAAACAACCATAAAACAAGTTTTCATTCCAAACCAATAAGATAGGGAATCAAAATAAATAAGGAATTCATGAATAAAAAAAAAAAGAAAAAGAAAAAAAAAAAAAAAAAAAAAAATACTCCTAACCGTCTCCTTGTCTCTTAAACAACATCTGGCTGAACTTTTAAATCAAGCTTAACATACTCAGCCAAATCCAGGCAATGTTGGCAGACGACACTGAAGAATTTGAAACTTCCACGCTGGCAGCGGCCCTGGAAGTATCATCATCTAGCGGCGATGAAGCTGATGAACCTGCACCACCTAAACAAAGTGGAAAAAAGGAAGGCTCTGTCTACCGGAATATCGGACTGGGAAAGGCAATTGATGATATCAAAAGAGCGGGCCACTTCGTCAATGCCACAAGATCAGGTGTCCTGATGTGACGTCATCGCTGCCGACCAATCGTGGCGGGAGTCACATACTGCTTGGTTTGACACCTGGGGCATTTCAATCCAACTAAGAAACACGAGTGTGTGGTGTGACTATTCCCACTCATGTCTATTAGCCTTTCAGTCAGGTTGTTAAGGACTAGTTAGTCCTACACCTGAGAGGCTAAATTAAAAAGTACTCTTTGAGTACATAAAAGCCTGGGGGATGAGGCTCCTTTTCCTTCCCCCAGGAGTAATTAAAAATCACGCAGTGCGTGAATAAAAAAGTGGTACATGTTCAAAAGAACGAAAACCACTATAATCCAACTAACTAACTAAAAGTTTTGTGTCTTAAGGGTATGTTTTCCTTCACGTCCGCGCTTTTCGTATAAATAAGAAACTAATCGTCAGTCGGGCTACCCATCGTTGACTCGTTAACAACAAGACAATGAATACAAGGATTGTAAAACTTCTAGAACTCCAGGTGCACCTGGAATATGCCAGGCGTATAGTGAATGATCTGTCTGCGGAGGCCATTGTTGAAGAAGGGAGAATAAAAGAGGAAGAGGAGCAAAAAAAGGAAAAAAGAAGAGGAGGAAAAGAAAATAGGAGAAAGGATGTCGTACAATATTCCAGAGACAGAGGATATGGGTGCTGAAGCCAATCATCCTCCCTCTGCTCTCCCAGTCAAAAGAGTAAACTGGGAAAAAGATTGGAGGTTTAGATGTGTCTGCGGTGCCAGACCGGAGAGGTGTAACCATTAACCAGGTGCCCTGGAGTTTAAAAAAAACCAGCCCTTTTCAGGGCTACCCCAACCTCTAGAAAAGAAATAATTATGAATTTGCCAATGTGTAAATGTAGAGTAGTGTAAATATAAACACTCACTCTTTTCTGGTGTGATTGTATATGTTTATGTGTGTGTGATTGTAATCGCTCAAGTAAGTTTGTGTGGATAGTAGGTTATGATAATGTTTTTTTGCTGTTTGACGTGCGTGGATAGTATATAATGAGGTTAGATTATATGGCTCATCAACTTTGTGTGAATAGTAGATAATACGAGATGAGAAAAGTAGGAGATGTTTTCTTTCACGTCCGCGCGTTTTAAGTGATGATCTAGGTAATATAAGTTTTGGGTCTTAGGGGGATGTTTTCCTTCACGTACGCGCTTTTTATATAAGAACCCACAACGTTCGTCGTTCGCACCATCGTGAAATATGTACCAAATTCTGACCAGTAGCAAAAACTCAACTTACAGAAACAATTATAATCAAAACAAATACACTGACTGATAAAACTATACAAACAATGAGCGTAAGGAAAAAAAAACACCACTATAAATAAGTAACCAGTCCAATAACCAGGAAGGAATATACAGGGGGGTAGGTGGTGAAAATAACAACACTTCTCCACTTCTCTTAACATACCACTGTCCTAACACCTTAACTAACAGCTTCAAAACTCTATCTTCTATACATAGGTGACAGCTAAGACAAAAACTAGATATAACCGTATAATCCCAAAATAGAACGTATAAGGTGGTCGCAAGAATAGACCATCAGGGATCCCCGTATTAAGACCCAAAACTTACACATATAAGGTAGTCGAAAAAACCCAACGACTATCAGGTCCGGCGGCACAATGCTGCAAACATAACAAATATATAGAATACTACCCCAAAAATTACTCGTATAAGGTAGTCAAAAACCCAATGACTCAGGGCCAGCAGCACAAGGCTGCAACCAAAATTTACAACTAGAAAAATAGGACCCAAAACAATTACTCATTAAGATGGAAATAACACCAACTCCATCCAGGGCCAGCAGCACAAGGCTGCAAAACCAATCGATTAAAACGCTGTCACCTAGAAGCTAACATCAACCTCAATAGGCTCTATCTCTCTTAAAACAGCACAGAGTTTTATTATACAAATTTTAAAGACGGAATTTTAGAACAAAATATCCTGGATCGGAAAAACCCTACTAACCTGTGGCAAGTCAACACCGCCCGAGACTGACCACCTTCACCCTTTGCCACGGACAGACACCAAAACTCATGCGTGCAGTGCACGAATCATAAATCAATAAAAACGAACTAGATCGGGTCCAATCCCACTAGTCGCTAAATCAATGCAAATGAATGACTGAGTGCGTGCTGGGTCCAATCCCACTCAAACAAAAAACATAGGCCTTACAATCAGATCGATATGGACACAACAGTACCTCGACCTGACGGCCCAATCAATAAGTGTTCTGTGAACACATAAAGGCCTGGAGGAAGTGGCACCATTCCTTCCCCCAGGAGTAATCAAAAAGGTGCCTGTGGCACCATAAAGCAGTGGTACATGCTCAATGCGAGCGCACACCACTATAATTCAACACAACAACAACAATCGTTCGCACCATTCTACAAAGAATAAAAAAGAAGATGGCTTCGAACCACCTTGACAATATGAAAAAATTGCAAGACGTTTTGGACAATTTAGGAATAACGGAGCAGATGTTAGTAAGACTGGACGAGGATCGCTATTCTTATAGTCCACATAGAATAAAGATGGAGATCAACAACTTAAGAAAACTAAAGGAAATCATCAGTGATTTGTTGAAAGAAATAAAGGAGGAGAAGGAGGATGAAGAGGAAAGGATAAGGATGAGAGCGTGGAACGAAAAAATTGAAAAGGAAGAAGAAAATGAGAAGAGGAAGAAAGAAGAGGAGGAGAAGCAGAAAGAGGAGAAAAAGAAGAAAAAGGAGGAAGAAAAGAAAGAAAAGAATAGAAAATGTGTAGGACAGAAAATAAGAGGCTGGTGGAGGAATAGAAGAAATTAGAAGAAGAAGAAAACCAAAGGCCCTTTTCAGGGCCCCTTCATATGCCTCGAAAAGACCTTGACTTTCATTGCCTACCCCTTTTTTAAAAATAGAGACCCCTGTTTAAATTTCCCATGTTCAATTTCCATAGACCCATAAGGTCGGGACCCTATTAAAATAGGGTCCCGACCCTGTTCCATTTTCCCCTTGTCCCTATAATGCCTATGATGTTTGTCCTATTTGTCCAGTTATAGGGACAATAGGAAAAACTAATGTTCTTTTCCCATGTTAAATTCCCCTTGTCCCTATAAGGCCTATGCTGTATAGGAAACATTCTCAGGGACTATGGAAAACTAATGTTATTTGCCTAATGTTAATTTACATAGTCCCTATATGCAATATTCACTTTTTTAATAGTACTTGTCCTAGTCCCTGAATCGCCCCTATTCACTACTTCTGTGTTATATCTGTACACCCGCTCAGTACTGTGACGTCACCTTCCCTGGTTGCAACAGTTACCAATCTCCCCTACGGTGACGTCAGACGTATATGGTGGCGCTCACCAGATAATATGTACTTTTGAGAGAGTGACGTATGTAAGGTGAAGTAGTTCGCATTTAAAACATGCACAGTGGAGAGAATGTTTGCATACCTCTATGCTACATTAATGTAATGTGGATGATATTTCTTTTGGATATTGTACTTTTGGAAATTTTACATGATTTAAGCACACTGCTAACTAAAATGACTGCTCCCTTGTGTTACAAAATCAGTCTGAATTAGTCTAAAGTACACTATACATAGCAGCTATTAAAATAGGGAAAATGAATTTTGCCAGACTAGACAATACCAGCTTCTGAAAGTGCAATGAATGAATTACCAAATATATAAAATGTAAAAAAAGTTATCGGCTCTTTTTTATACAATTGACCTCTGAAGTTCAGGAAGTGAAAATGACCAAGTAGAGCTAGCACTTTTATGAAAGATGCACATTTGAAGTAAGGCCAAGCTGTATACTCTATAACCCATAGTACACCCATCAATCATACACAAAAATAAAGGGAATTAAAGGTTCTTTGCATTATACCTAAGATATACAAGGTCTTTTTTAAATAGCCAGTATAACCAGTGAGGAAAGCCGGGGACATTCTGTTTCTTTAAAATCCTAACCCTTATGCAAAATGCGAAACTGTATAGCGCCACCTATAGACCCCACTTTCCCTTGTCGCTATACAGGCCCATACTCTTGTCGCTAGACAGACTTATTGGGTTTTGTCGCTCTATAGGCCCATCCATGTTAAATTTCCCTATGTTAAATTCCCCTTGTCGCCATAGTGCCGGGACCCTGTTTTTAATGGTAAGTCACATTGTCGCTATAGTGCCCCACTTCACCACACACACACACACACACACACACACACACACTAATTTGAAGAAATAAAATTCAGCACAAAATTACTGGTCACAGCATATAATACGACTTGATTATGCTAAAACTTAAAGCACGAATGAAATAATCCTCTCAGCTACAAAATTATATAATTTTCTACTTTACCTCAGGTCACAATTAGGGGCCCCGAGTGGCCGAGTGGTCTAAAGCGCTCACCTCTGTCCGCGTTGGTTCGAGTCTCGGATTCGGTCAATGTGGCTATGTTAGAAAGCTTGCCAGTAGCTTCTCTTTCCGGAATTTTCCCGGGTTCTTCCTCCATCATTAATACTGGCTGCCATGTATAGCCTATCGTGTGCTGAAAAATGGCGTTAAACCCACAACAACAACAATATCAGGCCACAGTTAGCATTTTCTGTAATAAAAAAATAAAAAAGTACCTAATGGAAATAACGTTCTAGAATGATCCTAACGTTTCCAAAATAAAAATCATAACCTTGATTACGAAGGAAATTACCGAAACCTAAAGCCAAATAAAGATATTTACTTCTTCTATTGATAATAAGCCCATTCAGAGAGATTTTGGGCAAGTCCAGCATACAATATTACATTACAATATTATGTAATAATAATAATAATAATAATAAATTAACAATAATAATAATAATAATAATAATAATAATAATAAATTAACAAACAATTAAATATACATAAAACTATCATAAACTTGTAACTGTGGCTTTGAAACGCCAATAAGTCGGTAGTATTGGGTACTCCTTGACAAGTCAGGTTGGAAATCAGTGAGTGAAATGCTTAAGTTTTATGCATTTTTAAAAAATATCCTTAATGCGTTTTGTTTTTTAAATCGGGGTGGTGGTGGTGGTGGGTTGGTACAAACAAATGAGAGTGTGTGTAAATATACTGATTTCATTATTATCCGAGAACATTAGTTGGACCAGTTCTGCTACAGGCCGATAAGTCACAGAACCTTCTTTATCGATTTTTAAAAGTTCTTAATGACAACACTGATAAATTTAAACAACGATTAAAAATTTTATGAGAACAATTCTTCGTTTAAGGGTGATTACTTCTTTTAGTACACGTTTTCGTTCCATTCTCACAAGTAATTCTTGTTATTTATTTAACTGGCCCTTCAGGGGAAATAATTCTTCTCCTATTTCCCCTTGGAAGAAAGTAGGACGAGAAAATAGAAAGTCATCTAGCAGAGGCAAATATACGTTTTAAAACGATAAATTGACGGAGCAAGGTATTGTCTCATCACTGAAACTATCATGATATATGTTTATGGTTAGATAAGATGGCCGTATTCTTCAGTGTTCCAATGGGCGTATCAACTTATTGTATACGAGTAGGTGACGCTCCTACTACATATAAGTATTATATATCCGGGTGACATGTTTCGACGCACTTTAGTACTTCAGTCTGTTTATACTGCAACATAATCGTTCGAATAGTATATGCAGGTCAGATTTTGATTTTGTTTTAAATTATGTGCATTTAATTGACCTTGAGGTTTTCAAAATCATGCTTAATTCAATGTAGACCAACAAGTTAGGTCCCCACTTTTTTTCTTTTGACATTACTGGTAGTAGCAACAGGGGATGATTTTTTCATAATTATAGAATATATAAAAATGGAATGTTTTCTGCATAATTTGAGTATGCAGATTTAAAAAATGAACCCATCTTTATGATATCTTTTCAAATAAATTCACAGGAAGCATTCAAACATGTACCGTCCACCATTTTTAATATTGGTCTTTGGCAATTTTTGAAAATTCTTGACCTCGTTATTTCAAGCTGAAATTTGCATATTTCTTACATATATTTTATATAGAAATGTTTTGTGAACATTCAGCTTTAAGAATAAATTGACTTTTTATATGTTCCAGGTAATTCAGAAGCCCCCTGTGCCTTTTTATCAACCCTCCCCAACATTTTTGCATGAAATACTATATTTTTGAGTCATACATAAGTTGAAATTATATGTTGCTTTGAAAATGGAATGTTTTCTGCTTAATTTGAGTGTGCAGATTTAAAAAATGAACCCATCTTTATGATGTCTTTTCAAATAAATTTAATATTGGTCTTTGGTCACTTTTTGAAAATTCTTGAACTCATGTTATTTCATGTTGAAAGTTGCATATTTTTTACATATGGTTATATATAAATGTGTTGTGAACATTCAGCTTCAAGAATAAATTTACTTTGTCTATGTTCCAGGTACTTCTGAAGACTTTCTGTACCTTTTTATTCCACACCCCTTAACATTTTTGCATGAAATAGCATAATCATGAGTCATACCAAGTTGAAATTGTATGTTACTCTTAAAACCAATAGTGCATATTCATTATAGCGTTCTTGGATGGTGTAACATTAAATTTTGGATGTCCAAAATTTGCAATATTTTCATAATAATTCTGACCATTGTTTTGAGCAATATTACATAGTTCATGAAGTAAAGACAATTGTGGTCTCCGAGACAGAGAAGAAACTGGCACTGAGTTGGTTCTCAAGAAATATTTATGATTATGTATTTGTTTAAATGGAGAAATACTACAGATCGATTCTCTATTCCTTGGCTTATGATAATATTCATATTGATATTCACAAAAAATAGCATGAAAATTTTAAATGAACTTGTTTTCATTCTTCAAAATTCTGAAAAATAGTTGAACTTTTACCTCTTTTCCATCCTTACTAAACATGAACATTTTTATTTTAATACCAGTGTCTCTAGATAAGAATTGTACCTAGAACAGATGACCTGACATTGATAATATCTCATTGATCACATTCACATACATATTATCAATACGTCTAGTATCACTGGGTCAGTGAGTGATACTCCCATCGAGTCTCTAACATCGAAAATATATAACATAACAAAAGTTGTACAAATATTTTGTAATAAGTTTGGTATAATGAATGACAGTAAGTCTGTATAATCCGATTCCTTGCTATAAACGTCTGCCTTTTCATACAGTCATTTTCGTGTGTTTTTGAACCTAAATTATGTTGTATTGTTGTCATTGTTTACATTTTGTACATACCCATGTGCCAAGAAGAATTACCATTCTTGCTGGCATGAGTGACCTTTGAAAAAGACTTAATTTGTGGGTTTTCCGCAAATATTCGCACACGTTTTACCATTATTCTTGTAAAAAGAACTCCAAAGTATTTTAAAAGTAGGCATAGGAGAGCATATATGTTCGTTTATTTAGTTTTCCAGCATTTTGAAAAATTCGGTTTTCGTTTTTTTTCGCTGAATAACTTGTAGAAATGTCCCAATGTCATATACGCTAAATATAGACATTTGACCTTTCATCCATAAATACATTCGGATGTAATAATGTCGGCTTTTTACATATTAAAGCGGAGAAAGTGCTGGGTGTAATGAGGTTGACATTGTGAGAAAACGTTAATCTTGATTGCCAGTGCCCTCTAGCTGCGTCCACTGTTGCTACTGGTAGCGGAGACCGATGCTGTCGGGCCGTCTTCCATACTGAAGTTTTACGCTGTTTCAGTCTCCCATCCCTTCTGACTTTCGGACATTTGCTAGTAATTAATAAGTTTACTTCTGTTACGAGTCTAGGCTCTTACAAAATGTAACAGAAAAGAGTGAAGACAACAAGCTTTTGTAAAATTTTAAAAAAATTAATTCCCTAGAATATCAAGTGAAAAATGAGAAAAAACAACTTAAGGTTTTATGAATCAAATCCAAAAATAATCAAAGAATTAAAAAATAGAAGTCCGGGTAATAAATAGTCCTGAATCCGGATTAAATCCAAAATGGAAGACAGTGATGTCTGTTGTAACCTGCAAAGTGCTTTTGTGTCAATAGTTCCATGTTGAACCACAGAAAATATTATTCCCAGTTTTTAATTATGCATTATCCCAAGAAATGTTTATATCCAAGAATTTTGTAGGAGCACTTATGTATTTCCAGCGAAAAGAATTATGTGAAACTCAATAAAATACAATTTCAACTCAAACTAGTCACAACATATGTTTGTAGCTTGACTGACAATCCTTTATCATAACATGAGTTATAAGAGTAACTAAAATGCAAAACAGATGTTCAGATGGGGGTCAAGAGTTCATCTTTCCAGAAGGCATGGAAGTTTGTTACATGATAATTATCATGTTGTCCAGATATGGCCTTGACTTAACTTAATAACTCTAACTCAAGAAAGAATTTTAGATAGAAGTTTACCAAAACTGTCCCTGGTTCTGAAACAGTGTCAGAAACTAGATACAGTGTTTCTATTATTAGGTGTTTATCAATAAAATAAAAAAAATCAGGTCAAACAGAACTGAACTTAATTCTATAAAAAAATTAAGTCCAAGAAACAATAATACATTACAATAACATGTTAATGAAATAAAAAATTAAAACATCAGACAAATAATTAAATTAAATCATATATACATAACAATTTCAACTGGCTTTGGTATGCGGAGTATAAGTAAAATGCCTCTCCGTTTGACCCATTGCATTAAATCCTTGAGAACACTTACTTTTTTAGTATTAATCCCTGTCAGAACAGAACACTTACATCTATTAATGACCTTGTTTTTAAATTGCTGACATGCATGGAAAGAAGCATCACCCCAAGGCAAGAATAAATCATGGAAACCTTATTTTGAGGACTATATCACAAGAAACTGACAAATGCTTAGGATGGAGCTGCAGTTCAGTCCAGATGTCATGGCAGAATTTTGAGAGAGAGAGAGAGATGTCATATCGGAAATTTGAGATAAACTGATAAATAAATTTTTAAAAAATGCAAACTGTAATGAGATAACAAAATATGCTAAATAAAAATAATAATAATAATAAATAAATAGTACTAATTTATTATTGTTATTAATAGTATTTTCAGTGATATTTAATAATATCTACAGTGGTTTTAATGAATAGCAGACATACATACATACATGCATATGTACATACATATATGCATACTTAATACATGTTAATACTTAACTTCTAACTAGATCATTTTTTGGTCAGAATATTATCAAACATTGTTTACGATGGTATGCATCAATACAACAGGATACATACATACATACATACATACATACATACATACATACATACATACATACATACACACAGATTCATACACACAGATTCATACATACATTCATACATCTCTTAGTACATGTATATCACATCATACATTTACATGAATTTGCTACAGTTTTCTTCCTTTTGTAAAATTTTTTAGATAATGTTTTTTGTTGTGGGATATGTAACTGTCATTCCTTTTGAAAGCTTCTGCTCTGAACTGCTGAAATCTGTATGGTACTTCCCTGGGATTTATCTTAAGAGTACATTATCCTTCATTGATCTGAGAAATGTTTCAATATCTCTTTTCCTTAAAAATTTTGATTTTCCTGCCTGGAAGTTTGGAATTAAGTCATGGTCTTACCATTTATTTTGTCCAAAATGTGGCCTACTCCACCAGCCAGCTTGCTTTGTCTATCCAAAATAGACACTCAGCTGATGAAAACTGCTAATCATAAGCATTCTATAAAGATAATAACAGGTCAGCATGAAGTAATCTGTAATATTGTTATATTTACATATGAAGTAAAAATAAATAGCGCGCACAGACACACACACACATTCTTGTATTTGGTGAATATTGAGGACTCGCATATGGAACTGCATACTGAGGACATTTGTTCTGGCAATGTTAGAGCGAAAAGAAATACAGTGAGACAGTAAATTAATAGCAAATGGTGATATGTCAAGGAGGGATCTGTATTATCTTTTCTAAGGAATATGAAATTTAGCAATGCAAGCGAGGACGCACACGTTTACACAAATATTCTGTATAATCCATACAAACTAAGGACACACACTATTTGACTAAATCATGGAGACCGTGGACATTGGTACATTATGACCAATGAGGAAATGTTTGCATATCTAGTCCAGTTTTAATCCATATGACCACTCTGGTGGCCTAGTGGTTAGAGCATCCGCCTCGGATGCAGGAGGTTGCAGGTTTGAACCAAGGCCTAGTCATAACAAAGACAAAAAAATGGTACCAACAGCTGACTGTCTAGGTGCTCAGCATTAAGAGGTTAGTGTAAGGACTAGTCATCAGCCTGGTGTCGGAATAATGTGCGTGGGACATTATGGTACATGTCTGGGGCGTGATGCCTCAGTGCTCGACATAACTATAAACTGACGCATTGCAGACATCGTAGTGATAGGAGTGAAAGATTGTTTAAGCTACGTTAAAATCAAATCCAAATCGCTTACTAGTATTAAATAACTGTAACCTCCATAAGGGTTTCATCTACAACTGTTCTTTAGGGCAATTACATTATTATTTGAATATATGTCTTGTTGTTATTGATTGACTGATTGTCCTGCAATTAGACTTTGGTACGACATAACATGCTTCGGACTAATCCACCACTTTGGAGATCATACTGAAATAAATGTGGAGTATGTGCATTTGGTTATAACGCCCTGTTTTAAGGAATTCTTAAATTTGTGTGATTACTTTTTTGATTATTGTTACTTGGTGCAATGGAAATATTCCTTAGCCCGAAATAATTAGCCATTTAGTAGGAGCAACCATCATGGAGGGAAGTGTTAGTGAGTTTCCATGAAGCCATGGTTGACTTTTTGTGAATTCAGGTCAAAGCCATGAGTGTCCGTGGAGTAATATAGTCCCTATTAAAACCTAATGGTGTACATTGGTGGTGTGACTACAGTGGCAGTATTTACAGTAGGAGACTGGTAAATTACACAAAGGAATAAACAAGAAGGGACTAGGCAGATACCGTTTATGTCACCATGGTGGCAAATGTGATGCAGTTGTACTGGTGACGTGTGCCTTGAAACCATGAATTGACTTGCCTAAGGTGGTACAATAAAAATAGTTCCCTCTGTTAGGTGATAGTTGTATAGCTTCTGTGGTGTGAACTGCTGCTGATGGTATGGAAAGTTGATGAAGAGAAACCATGCAGATGTGCAGCTGATATATATTTGGCAAGTTTTGAGTGCTGTTGTTTTGCATCGATTAGCAAAAAATTTATGTATAGATTGGACACTTCGGTCTTTCTAATTTACAACTGAAGTTGTTCGGAAGTCTTTGGAAATTTGGGGTAAACTTATGACTTTTAGCAGAATCGCGGCATGGTTTGACACCACTCGGTCAAGCAAATACCCCTGGCTTGTAACAATACTATTTGGCTGGATTTGAGCATTTATGGCAGGAAACTTGCCTTATTGGCAATGACTGTTTGCTTTTTGATAAAATAGAGTAATATTTTCGTTGCGTAATATGCGTACAAATCTTCTCTCTCTCTCTTTCTCTCTCTCTCTCGGGCATGTGCAGATGTAATGTTGAAAATAAGAACGAATGTTTGTGTTACCCATATTTTGTATTTCACGGAGACTTTGTATTTTTCAAGTCAATTTGGCTAATGGTGCATACAGCATTAATATTCTGTTGTAATCTGTGAAGTTTTTATCTCAACCTCAACACAAAGAAAAATGATAGACTAAAAACAACGATAACAACAACTTATCTATGTTAAATGAATTGAAACCTCCTAAATAGCTATAAAGTTCAGTAATTGCAGAAGTGAAGAACAGAGTTCCATGAGAGTACATGTATGTATAGAGTTAGTGGATTGGGATAATTTTCTAATACCTTTTTACAAACAGTTTATTCTGTTTTATTGTTTTGGAGCCGTGAATGAACAAGAGTATACTTTAATGGTACAACACTCTCTTGGTTCACCTTCCAAATCACTTAGTTTATACATTTGCTAATTCAAGGTACCATGTAAAGGCGTTTTGTATCACTGATTGGAAGTTTTAAAGTTTTTTTTCCCCCGTGTCACCTTCTGTATAAAACATACTGAAAAAAGACTAAATGAGTAAGAATATTATTCTAATGCAGCTGTAAATAAATGTTCTTTTAAGTTATAAATACAAGTTGGTCCAGTAGAACATCCTGAGTGTTTTGGCTATTGTTAAAAACCTCTTTAAATTTGGTAAACTATAGATTGATGCCTTGTTTTTACATTCTGTGTGTTGTTTTAATAAGACTTCATTTACAATAGAACTATCGATACAAATATAATTCATGATTTGTTAAGCAGTCATCAAATCACCAGCTGAAGCAAGTAAACTAAATATATTTAAAAAACATTGAATGCATTCAACAGTTTATGATTGCTTGCACATGTAGTCGCATGTCTTAAGAGTGCAATAATGAAAAACATATTGCTGTAATTAACTGCTTCATTTTGGGACTGATCATCTTGATGATAAATGTTTGACATCTATATAATATATTTATCTTTCTTTATATTTACTGAAGCTCTGTGCATGTAACTTCAAAATTCGGTTAGTGATAATTTGATCTCACTGTAACGGGATTTTTCACTTGATTCACATCTGTTCTCTCCTGTTTTAATACTAAGTAGACAAATGATGAAATGGGGTGGATATAGCTCATTTAATCATCATAAAATAAATTTTGCATATCAAGGTTGTCTTTTTATTATTATTTTTTAAGTGTGTAAAATCTCGCCGCAAACAGGGCGTTTTAACTTTACTGATTGGTTGGATAATTAGGGAATTTCGGTACATCTCTACAATGAATTTATGCCTATTTCCAATAGCATTTTGATGTACCTGACCTCTTTCGTATATGTCGTAGATTTATTTGGCTGTATTGGATGTGTATGGTATGAATGTATCATGAGTATCCCAACACTATTGTCTCACGTGCATGAAATATTAATAAAAAATACCAGGGACTGTTATATGCACCAGCGTATCTTCTTTTAGTTTAGCTAAGTACATGTAGTTGTTATCTGATGCTTGGATCTAATGGGAGATAATACGTTTTTGCAACGTGTAATTTGATAGTGGAGATCTCTGTACAAGTTTTTCACTGGGCAATTGAGGACATGGTTTTGGGCATGTGTATCGCCAGCTTTGGAAGAAAGATACACTCCAAAATTGTGAACAAGTACCAAGTGTGTAAATGGGGACCTTCATACAAATCATGATTTTATGTTACTCTAGGCTAAAATAGTTGGGAGAAGCAAGATTTTAAAATTTTTCCAACCAAGGATGTCCTCGGTTGGAGGTGTGTCCTCTATACATTGGTGTGTAATCTCATGAATGTCTTGCTTACATCAAATATGAATGTGCACACACACACATACACACATACACATATCCACCAACATAAACCTTCTTTGGTTGCTTTCAGATTAGTGACTGCATAATGTATTAGTCACCAGAAACATCATAACATTAAACTAGTGTGGGTAGCCAGGTCGAGTTGAAATAACTCTTCCACTGATTGGAGTTTGAACACCATCTACCATCTGGTAATTTATGGTTTTGTTGCCAGTGAATATGTTGGGCAAGAATAGTTTTCCTAAATTGAATTTGGGCCTTTAATGCTTTTTTTCAGTTTCAGAATCTGTAACTTTCAGCTGCTGGTCAGCTGTCTCTGGAAATTGCCATAGGCCATAATACTTTTTCACATTGAATGTACTGTTCATCTTCTGTTGTTTTTTTTTCTGTTGCCTGCCATTTCTTCAATATTTCTCTACATACTTTCTCTTTCTCATCAATCTGATCAATGTATTTCTTGCTGATTTCTCTTCTTTCCTTCCCAGCGGAGTCCAGGTACTTGCTCTTTTCAACTTCAGACAATAAATTCAACCATTCTCCAAACTAGTTTTGAAAATACATAACATAACTTTCATTACATAATTTTTACCCTGCTAGTCAATACCTAGTAAGAGCATCTAAGACTGCAAACACCCATGCACTCTTTTTGGAAACTTATTATGACGAGGAACTGGCTGAATTTTAGCATGTAATGGTTCTTCTATGTTAGCAAACACCCCCCCCCTTTGCAAATGATGACTTGCAGCTTTAATGAGCAGAGTGTGCCATACTAAAAAAAAATTGCTGAAGTTTAAGTGATATATGATGATCAAATGAATGTGGATTTATTAGTCTCTCATAATATGATAGTGATGACCGTTTCTTCTAGTTTTCTTCAGTATCTTTCTCATTCATAAAGTGTTTTAAATTCAACATAACAGCCATTATTATCATCAGCTTCTCTAGCTAGACATTTACAAGCAGTCCTGACAAGTCTGCCACTGCCACTCTCCTCCTTTTTTGTACATCCAGATGTCTCTGTATGTGCTCCAGCACCTAAACTAGTTTCTTTAGCATTTTACTCCCAATTTCTAATGACATTGTTTGCAGTTTCTGCAAAATTTACCAAAATGTGCAAATCACAATAAAAGTTATTGACTCAGGACTATTTCCTGTTCAGGAGTTGACAAGAATTCCAAATTTTCTTAAATTGAAGGAAGCAATTCTTCACAATAACTTTGAAAAAGCTGTTGAAATTTCTTTAGCAACTCTATAGGGCGTTGTATTTTTTTTTTTCAGATAAAATCTTATTTCCTGTTTCAGTGTTTGTGCAATCACTTTTGTCATTTGTTATTGTTTGTAGGGTCTCTAAACATGTTTCAGAGCTTATCTTTAGGTTTCACTATTCTACCAGTAAAAAATTTTTTTTACACTCGACATTTAATGTTTTTTAAATTAAATTTGTTTTCAAAATATGGGGCAACCTCTTGACATTTTTTCAGATCTTGTGTTGTTTCAGTCTTGTGTTTTAAAAAATTCTTCACTTTTTCTCACAACACTTTTTAATGTAGTGACAGTATTTGACAATACTTGAACTTCAGCATTGAGCTACAGGCTGATAGATTCCTCTGATTCTGGGGTTGTTGGTGTTTTTTGGATAAAACTTTCATGTGTTGTACAAAATATTTCTTGTAAAATGTTTTTTTTTTTTCACCTCAATTTTGTCCAAGTTGTATAATAAATAATTTCTTAGGTATGAATTTCCACAATCGTAATACAATGACATATCCTGTAGAGTACATGATTTACTTGTTTAAATTGCTTCCCTTAATTCCAAAGCATTTTCATTTGTTATGTGTCCTGACAAGGTGAATGATAGAAAACTATCAAGTTTATGTACTAGCGCCATTTAAAATTTGTTGTAAACTTTGGTGCTTAAAATATCTTCTGTAACTATGGTCTGAGTTGCAACTATTTGCTGTTAAGCATGTTCAACAATAACATGATTAGGTTGGAACATGCTACCTACCTCCAATAACTTACGCTGTATTAACATCAGATGATTTCACAATTAATAATTAAAGAAGTAAAGAAGACATTTATTGAGTGATATTTATTTCTAAATACAGTCAAACCTGTCTAAATCAGCTGCCCGAGGGAAGGACCAAAACTGACCTCTTATAGCAGGTAGCTGCTTACTACAGGTCAAATCATGTTGAATTCAAGATGAATTTGAAAACATGGCTGCTTAATGCAGGTGACTTTTTAATATAGGTGACCAATAACACATCTTGACTACTAGTACTTACAGCCATGTAAAATGTTAGATCTTCTACCTAGGTCCATGTTTTAATAAAGAACCAATGTCAGCATGTTAATACAATTTTCATCCAGAATACATGATGATAATTAGTGATGTTTTATTGCAATAGAATTAACCATTATTGCACTTTATTTTTATCCTGTACAGTTTTTACTTTGAATTTGGATGACTCCATTTATGCTACAAAGAGTCATAAAATCATTGCATTCATGCTTCACAGACTAACAGTTAACTGGTTATTAGTACAGATAAAGCAATTGTCTTATTACCTTGCTGGAGGCAGATGACCATTTACTCAGCCTTGTTCTCCTTGCTCAGATGCTGTTAATGTATCTTTTTCCTTCAGTTTTCTGTTGACGTTATATCTGTAATCAGAACCAAAGTCTAAACTGCTGTCAGAATCTGTACCCTAAATAAATATGTAAATTATTTTGTTAACATATGACCGGAATTGATCTTTAAATATTGCAACCTGTAAAGGCATTCATCAATGGAATTGACACATGTAACTTTTTAATGAATGTGGTGGTTTACTGCAGGTAAACTTATAATACCAAGCATTTAAATAACTGTAACGCTAATATTGTTTTTAGATACACTGTAAGTGTCATTTAATTATAATGACAAAACATACCTTCTCAGAAGGCTTCTGCTGCCTTTCCTGTCCCTTTTCTTCCCTGTCCAAGCTTACTCTAATGGAAGCAAATGTAAATTCGTTTGATTGAGATGGTTGGATCAATACTTGGACTGAATCTTCTGTCTCTATATATTGAATGAAAGAATCTGATTTCGCTTCTTTTGAATGCTTGGCATATCCCTGTGGGGACTGAGTCTCCTCTGAGCTGAAAATACCTTGCAAATGGGACATCTATAGATTTTGATTAAAATCTAAAAACATTATTGTAGGATATAGTTGGATATTACAGAAAATATGTGGGGGTGGGGTAGTTTCTTGCAAAGCTTTCTTGAGGTGGGTCGGAGTATCTGTAAGCCTGCTCAGTAAGAAAAAGAAATTCCATGATATTCACAAATACCTGAAATGTCAATGAAATAAGTGATTTACCAATTGAAAGTGATAGACAAAAACACCTTTAATTATTAATTAACTTGCTCAGGAATACATCCTTTCACTGTTAAATTCAATAGATGTTCAGAGAATGTTCTGCTTTTATGTTATTTCTTAATATCATCATAAGTTTACAATATAATAATAAAATGAAGTCAAAATGAATCAACAATAACAATAGCATAGGAGCCCAACATACTGAATTTTCTACTTCCTGTATCCAAACAATGACAGTTATGACATGCATCATAAAACTAATCAAATTCAACAAAATTACATCAAATTTTAAATAGAAAACTCTACATATTGCCTTAGATGAATGTTTTGTGTTTAAAATTAAGCCAATTTTTCCTTGGTGCAACAGTTCTACCCGATACGTTCTGGAAAGTCTCCGATGTTATCTGCTCCAAATGTGAACCATTGACCTTTCAACTATAAATACAGTTGGATGGAATAATGTCTGTTTTTTGCATATGGAAGTGGGGAAAGTACCAGGTGTAATGAGGTTGCATTTTGAGAAAATGTTATTCTTGATTGCCAGCACTCTTTACTGGTGCTGCCTGTTGCTACTATTTCTGTTGTAAATAGATAATTTGCGTATCCCATGAATCTGCTTCCATTTGTTATATCGTTGTTTCCCCTGATTTGACATAGTGTCATAAACTCCCAGTTCTCAGAAGAACATGTAAGTGATGCCATGAGCATAACATTTGTTTACACTAACCAAAATGGATTCATATTGACTTCAAAAATGTCATATGTCAATACCAGTTATAAATTGAAACATAGGTTCCTACCATGAATAAATTCCATTTGATTATAGTATATACCTAGCTCCCCACCTCTGTAGTTTGTACCCCACTGCTCTTTTTCAAAGCAAAGAACTGCATGGATATAAAAAAATGCACAAAACTTAGTAATCTCATTCATCAGTTTGCAATTTCTAATCTGAGGGTCGATATCAAGCTATGTTAACAGTAAAAAAAATCAATATCCTTCTTGATATTTATTTTAACCTATTTAATTTCTTCATTTCTAACTAGTAGTAAGAACAATAATAAATTCATAATAAAACCTTTCTCCTGTAACTTCATGTCTTTCATCTCAGGTTATTTGCACTTGTAGCAACATGAGTTATGAATCACGCCAGTAAGTTTAGAAGTTCCTAAGCAGTCTATTCTTGAGACTTGATATTCTGCATACCAGCATTGTCAGATAATTTTTTTTAAAAAGTTCATCACCTAAATCTAATCTATTTTGCTTTCAAGTTAAAAATGTTTTTATAAATACCATGGTTATTTTTCCCAGTTGGATTCTTTTACTTACTGAGAAGACATCTCTAACAAAATCAAAATATTGATAAAAATAGGAACAACTTGCGGAATGCTAAATTACGTTTCTTATTGTAAAACATCCCAGATTCATAATTTCTGTTTAAAAAATTAAGTGCAGAGAAGTCAGTTTACATGAGTAGAATATACTCTACACCCCAACTTGCAGTACTAAAATATACTGGTTAAAGTGAGTATTGACCAATACCTTTTTAGATATGATTTATTTACAAGCATACCAATTTCAAATATACCAAGACAAGGACAAGACATATAGAAGGCAGATCTATATAATACGTGTTAATGCATCAAAAGCATTAATCATCTAAAAGGAAGGAAAATCCATCCAAAACTGAGGGCAACCATTAGCTACAAACATATATACGAGACTTGAAACTAAACAATAAACATTCATTTGATTAAGGTAGCAGGAGTAAATTATGGTATTTGTTTGTGTTTGCATATGGAAAATTTACACAATAAGCTCACAGACCCAGTCTTTAATAGGGACATAATATTATTAAACTCTGAGAGTGTTAAAAATTATTGGGGAGAGAATTCCATTGTTTACCTGCTGCCTACCCAGTGTTTATAATATAATAGTACAAAGATATTTTTAATCCTCCCTGTTAATTTAAGTATGTTGGATGGCTCTTGTTTAATATTTTGATTAGTTCCTGTGAATGGCATTTTAATGAGGGAGCACTGTATATACTCAGGAAAACTTTTCTATAATCAAGGGGTCCTATTTGCTTCACACCTTGAAGTCATGGTTCATCCCAAATGTAACAAGATAACCGGGTGGGATTTCGGATTTACAACAGAACACTTTTGATGGTGATACAAATACAATGTTTAATAAGGAACGACTTGAATAAGCAATTAATTAGGATTAATATGTGTGTGTATATGATCCAAATATTGGATCAATTAACATAAAATGAAAAGACTTAACAATGAAAATATGAATAAATGGCTTTACACAGTACAAGCACAAGGAGTGAATGATTCATAACGGTTTCACAATGAAAGAATGATGTGTTTTACTCAAATAGTAAAGAATGTAGTATTTTATTCATATAGTAAAATGTATTTACTCAAATAGTGAAATTATGTAAACAAAAATGGACGGCTATACAAATTATCTTTACAGTCCCCAAAACGGGGTTTTACAAACCCTAAAAATTAGCCCACAGCTAAAAGATTACATGTATGAAGTTACACTTCACCGCCAGTACACTCTGCTACCATCACTCTGACCAATCAAGCCATCAGTATTCCAGGTTGATCAATCAAGCAGTCAGTGCCCACCAATCTCATTCAGCAATGCCTGATCACCTGCTACTTGACCAGCAACACTGTTTATTCACCTCTATGGCTGCAGTGGTTCAGATTCACAGCTGCTATGGTCAACTTCTAGGGTCCACTCCGATAACTGATCATTTTCGTCAACTCTACAGCTGATCACTCTGGTCACTCGGATCAGCTGAAAATATATCTAACACCATGTACTATACATGGCATGGGCATATATGATAAAACATAATGACGTTATAGATGGTAAGTTATACAGATTACATCATTGGCACAATTACAAAACAACAAACAGGCTCAGAAGTAAACCTATCCGTGCCCGAAAAGAATCCTATGGTACTAAACGTTTCTAAAAAATGCTGCTTTATATTGCTAATATAAATACCTAGCTAAGTCACAAATCAGAATAGAAAATATTTGCATTATACTACATAAACCGAAGCTACATAGCAAACACACAAAACTAAATGTGGTAGTACAATAGTTATAACTTATACACAAGAAATTAATAATTCACATACCTCTACAGCTGAATATGTGCAAGTCCTTAAAGTAGACCTCTCACTGACAAGACATTCTGTAATGTGAAGATTTAATCTTACGGTGAGGCATTTATACACAGACAAAGTTGTCATACATTGTCTATGCGCTGGAAGCATTCTGTTTTTCTCACTGAAAGCACTTCACACGTGTGGCATAGGATAAACCGAACTCACTGTTTTGAAATATTCTACAATATACATAAATCACCCTCAGGTATCGTTGTACACAAAAAACAAAATCTGAGTACATGTATTTAATAAATAAAAGTATTTATACAATTCTGTGACACCAAATACATGTTGCTCTGTATGCTAAATGCAATGCAAGTCATCAATTCACATTGTTTCACATCAGCCCTTGGCATATGTAACTAGCCAAACTGTTTTGAACAAGTACTGGTGAGAGAACTGTTATGAGACCTTTTGGGTATTCATGACTTCCATGATATCTACATGCCATAATGCTAATGAAAAACATGTTGGAAAGGTTAAATTGGAGAAACTTCCACATGATATGTGTTGTTGTGTAATGAGACAACAATGATTTATTCTCAGTTATCTTTCTGGGTAAAAGTAATGAAAAATCTGAATGGGTCAATTTCTTTCAACTGCATTTAATCAGACCACACCAGTGGCCTAGTGGTTAGAGCACCTGCCTTGGATGCGGGAGGTCTTGGGTTCGATCCCTGGCCAAGTCATACCAAAGACTTATAAAGATGGTACTAACAGCTGTCTCACTTGGCGCTCAGCATTAAGGGGTTAGTGTTAGGACTGGTCGGCCTGGTGTCAGGATAATGTGACTGGGCGGGACATCATGCTAAATGTCTGCAGCATGATGCCCCAGTGCTAGACATCACTAAAAACTGTCACACTGCAGACATCATAGCGATATAAATGAAAAATTGTTAAATCTGTGCCAAAATTCCAAATCACACACACACACACGCGCATCTAATCAGATACCAAAGCAGCCGATATTATTTCATCCAGTTACATATTCCAAGGGTAAGCGTGGAACACAGTGGATGGATAATCCTTGGTTAGCAAAGATGGTTAAGGAATTTATCTTGGCAAGTACTGTATCCTTAACATGAAAATAGGTCACTGCAACCTATAATTAACACTTCACTGACTTTGGTTAAATTTTGCATCTGGAATTTCCAGGCCATCTATATAGGTCTTTTTCAACCATTAGTATTTGAGTTAGGAATTTTGTATGTAAGTGAGAGGGGGACCTTTATTAAGAAATGGGGCAAATTTATAACAAAAAGCACTGTTTTGCAATAAAAAGACTTGTTCACCAATGAATTTTGGAATTTAATCTTTTTGGGATGAAAGCACATTCATAGGTTCATTCTAAATTAAATAAACAGAAAAGTAAGTGCAATAAATAGAATAAAAACATGAATTAGAGTATTGTATAGTTTGTTCTACTCAGCATCGCGAATAATATCTGCATCAGTAGCTCAGTGAATTTTCAGGTCAGCAACGTTAAATGTAGTTTAAAGTTTTGCACACAAAGTATTTCCTTACCATCTGAATAAAAAACAACATAACACAGCTCATTAAATACATGCAGAAACATTGTTGTCAGTTTATGTCAAATTCCTCTATGCTGCCATGACCTATGGAAGAGTCAATTTGTTTATTAAGGAGTGATAACTTTCCTATTTAGTCATATTTGGTTGCATCTTTTTTGTGATTTCTTTGCAGTTGCATCCCAATACATGTACTTAAATTAGGTCAGACAATACTCTTCTGGCATCAAGTCTTTTTATTGGATCGAAATAAACAATTTTCATTCATCAGACAAATCACAACCTTGACAGACTATAAGTAGGAATTTTAAAAGTTTTTCATTGATAAAAAAAACTATCAAATTTTTGTAAAGGACAATTTCATTTGAAATCTGCATCTACAGTCACTCATTTTCAAGCCCATATGTTACGACAACATCTTTTATGGAAGTAGTTAGTGTAGTAATTAAGCATTAAGACAACTTGTTACAGAATTTATTCTAATGAGTAGCATGATAATGAAAAATATGCTTTTAAATAAATAAGTGTAACCTTCGATATTAGTGTAAATGTTTATTATTTTCTTTCTAAAGTTATTTTTGCAAAGACTATAATGTAAATAAATTCAGCTGAAAAATAAACTGGCACTAGGACAGTGACCATGCATATTCATGTTTAACTTTACAGTTATTATCACCATGATACTGTCAAAAATTTTAAAATGTGCACCATACTATCTTTCTGGTATATTCAGCTCATACACCTGTTATGGTTAGATATGGATTTAGTGGATATAAGTTGAAGGTTCCTTTGACCCTTTTATAGTATAGTTTTCCCAGACTGATAAATCTTGATAGCAAAGTTTTCTTGCCAGATGCTTCATGATAACATGTCACTGTGAAGGCGGAAGTTTTGTTATTTGTTAATACTCTACTATAGTGCATATATCCAAAGAAGGCTTGCACAAATTAATGTCTGAAGAAGAGAAAAAAAGTAACTCCATACTTCAGAACCTAAAGGTCATCCTGTTGGTATTCAGACTTGCAATACTTACATGATAACATGTTGGATCCATGATCAACTATCATTTTGTAAAATTTGTAAACTTTTTATGAGCCTTTTGTCATATTTTTATCCAGCTATATATTAATGTTAGAATGTGTATACTTTGGTAACAGTCTGGCAAGTATTCAAAGGACAAATCATTCCTGTCTGGGTTATAGTCGCTGAATTTGAAACCTGTTTCAGGTCAGTTGTTCCAATAAACTATGATTCATAAAGAAAATATTATCGTATCTCAAGACCATTTATAAATGCTAATTGAAATTTCTATAGTCCTTGTGGTGACATCATTTCCTCATTTTATATGAAATCAGTCTTGGGTAATATCCTTGACCACTCAGCCACTGTCTTCAGCTTGTTTTAGTACACTATATATGGCATATTCCTCAGAGTAGAGATGGTAAAGTACATATAAGTATATTTTTTATTTTGGTATAGTTGCACATATTTTGCTGGAAATAACTTACCAATGGTAATTTAAAAGGACAGAGCCTCGAGTGGCCGAGTGGTCTAAAGCACTTTCCGTTACGGATCACTGCCATCTCACCTCTGTCTGTGTGGGTTCGAGTCTAGGATTCGGCCAGTGTGGGTATGAGAGAAAGCTTGCCAGTAGCTTCTCGTGGGTCGGTGGTTCTTCCCGGGGTTGTCTGGGGTTCTTCCTCCACCATTAATACTAGCCGCCATGCATAGCCTATCATGTGCTGAAAAATGGCGTGAAACCCCACAACAAGAACAAGAACAACAACAACAGTAATTTAAAAGTTGGTTGATATATGAAACTGAATTGAATTGAGGCATACCACATAATGATGATAATGTGGAAAAGGAGGTAAAGCCACATTGAAAACATGTAACCGTGATGAGCATTTGAAAGTGGAGGCCATGTTTTAGTGTTAGCTTCCATGTTTATGTTCTGATTTAAATTAAAAGCCAATTGTTATTCATTTATTATCAAAGATAAAGTTTATGATAAACTCTTAATATAAATGATATCTGTTTGCCCATAATACGGTTGCAATTATAATAAGTAGCAAGCAATCTTGACTGTATTGTTGCATAATTATTTGAAAATATTATAAAGTCCTTGAGAGCAAAGCAGTGCCATTGATTAGCAAGTGCTAACAATTACCTGTCTTATCTAGCTTGATCCAGCAGAACTTATTAATCTGATTCAATTTTTCTTCTGAGTTTTACTTTTTATACCTAATGAAAAAGTTTAATCTCCATTTTTTTCTGCATTGTATTTTGTTAGGTTATTAAAAGATGAAACTGGTCACCTCATCATAGAGTGAATAGTCATGACAGTTATAGTATGTGGGTTACATTGACCTTTTTCTATATGTGTGGTACCAATAGATTTTTACATTCATCATATTGATTCTGGTTTAAAAGTTGAAACATCAGATTTAATGTCATTGAAACATGAAATATGGGTAGCAGTGACCTACTTGTATAATGAGTATATAGTACTCGTCAAGATGTTTCGTGATTCCAGGTATAGCAGTACATTTGATGCAAAAATCCTCTGAGGTCATTAACTAAGTGCAGAAACTTAACCAATCCAGTAAAATATGATATTGGTCACAGTAACCTTATTTTATTGTAAGAATGTGATGCTACACAAAATACTTAAGTCACCTAGATTGATGATTATAGCATGAAGAGTGCTTGAGGGATAAACTTAAAATGCAAACTTGAAACCAGTTCAGTGAAGCATGAAATATTGTTCAAAGCGACCTACTTTTATGTGGTTTTAGTACTCGTCAAAACATTCTGTATAGATCATGCAAAAGCCTGAGTTAAATGCAAAAACTTCTGGAAGAATATACAAATGTACAAAGTTAATCCCCATCCCAGGAAGTAAATACTATGAAACCCAATCTCAACTGTTGTTTAGGAAGATGAAAGATGGGCTATACGTATGTGTGTTCATCTGTATACAAGAGTTCTTTCTGTACAATGTAGAGGAGAGCAAAAACTGAATTTACATAATTCATGGTTTGCAATCTGGCCATACTGGTATTGGCTACTTTTTGTTGCACATGTAAATAGTAGGCACTAGAACAGTGGACTGTAGGCATATTGCCACTTTCGTAGTAATTAATCAGCGTGCTCACTCTTGCATGAAATATGCTTCTAATAGCAGTCATAATGGCAGTCACTCTAAAGTTACTGAAGCCTGTTACATCCAACAAGTAAAATGTGGATTTTGTAGATAAACAAAGAAGATAATTTTGAATCCAAAATTGTTAACACTAACTTGGAAGAAAAAAGAAACTTGACTTTCTTGGTTTGTATCAGCTTATTATAATACACTTGCTTTGATGTTGTAGAAAAGATAAACATCATTAACAAAACATGTGGAAAAATTGTATAGAATGCAAGTGTTTTAAATGATTTTTACACCTTTTTTCATTATTTGTTACAAGGAAAATATGAGATTCAAAAGTAATTTTCTTTTAGTTTTTCAGATCTGTGTCAGAAGTCAGCCTATTTGAAAATCATGAGCTATCCATATGGTGGAAATCCTGGTTATCCAGGTGGCCCTCCAGGTGGTTACCCACAGGCAGGTGGTTATCCTCAGCCAGGTGGTTACCCTCAGCCAGTTGGTGCACCTGGATACCCACAACCTGGATTTCCTCAGCCAGGTGTTGCACCAGGATATTCTGCTTACCCCCAGGGACAACAGGTGAGTTTCAACAAAGTACTGTATTGAAGTTGAAATAAATATGTAATAATTCTAATTTGAGTGCCTTTCCATTTGATTTCTGATGTAGGTGCTTCCAAATTTTGTTCCAGCAATGCAAAACAAAAAGTGGAAAAAATGTACCAAGAAATGTTTCCAAATCACTGGCTTAAGAGGACCATTTATCAAAATAATGCACACTGATGCAACAAACAAGAAAATATTTCATGCACTTGAGAAATTAAGTAAAAATCAAATAGAAAACAACAATACTCCTCTCCTGAAAATCTTAGGATGATTCAGTTTTGCAAGCAAATACAATGTACTGAAACTGCTCCGGTGGCCTAGTGGTTAGAGCATCCGCCTCAGATGCGGGAGGTCATGGGTTTGATCCCCGGCCAAGTCATACCAAAGAAAAATGGTACTAACAGCTGCCTCACTTGGTGCTCAGCATTAAGAGGTTAGTGTTAGGACTGGTCGGCCTGGTGTCAGGATAATGTGACTGGATGGGACATCGTGGCGATATGACTGAAATTTTTTTAAAGCTACATTAAAAATCCAAATCACACACACATGTACTGAACACATTAAAATATGCTTGTAAATAACTAAAAACATGACATTTTTTAATCCATAATTTTTCCAAAAGTTAGATTTTTCTCCTAACATCATTCACAACATCACATTTAGCAAACACATTGGTATACGTGTCACATGTCAAGCATGATTAAAGTATTTTAAATACAGTTTGTAATATCCAGCATTAATTTGTGACAAATACAGCTTTTTGGGAAAATAATGATAATGATAATAATTTGTTGAATTATTTTGTCATAAAAATATAAACACGCTGTTAATGTTCAATTTGTAAATGGATTATCTGTGAATTTGTGTACATTCTTTGCTTATGGAAACTATTGAAGTACTGTTACAGTAAAAATAAAAAATACCATGGTACATACCATCAGAAAAAGATACAACTGCATACCGGTAATACTGCACATCCCTGTTTAGTACCAAAATGGTTTTTGCTTTGAATATAATCGGGTAACATTTGTGTCTTTTTTTACCCAAATTTTTTAATCATTTTACCTAAAGGCATGCTTTTCTATATGTCCTGATGTCAGTCAATGTCTAATATTTTTTCCTATATGTCCTGATGTCAGCCAGTGTCTAATATGCTTTCCTATATGTCATGATATCAGCCAGTGTCTAACATGCTTTCCTATATGTCCTGATGTCAGCCAGTGTCTAATATGCTTTCCTATACGTCCTGATGTCAGCCAGTGTCTAATATGCTTTCCTATATGTCCTGATGTCAGCCAGTATCTAATATGCTTTCCTATATGTCCTGATGTCAGTCAGTGTCTGATATGCTTTCCTATATGTCCTGATGTCAGCCAGTGTCTAATATGCTTTCCTATATGTCCTGATGTCAGCCAATGTCTAATATGCTTTCCTATATGTCCTGATGTCAGCCAGTGTCTGATATACTTTCCTATATGTCCTGATGTCAGCCAATGTCTGATATGCTTTCCTATATGTCCTGATGTCAGCCAATGCCAAATTGCTCTATCAGTGTTTTCTTTTTTTTGACTGGATCAGCAGAGTTGATGTTAATATGCAATTTAAGTCTGTCATGCTTTAAACAGTTTCTCTTGACATCATAATTTTGATATTGTTCACAAAACTGAAGACTTTTTCACATTATGCCATAGATGGTCTCACAACTAACATGATTAGCAACAATTTTACAATTCCTGTATTTTCACATGCGGAATCATTAACCATTTGTCTGACCATTTGTTGTTTTATTTGTTTTTGTTTTGTTTTCTTCAACTTTGCTGTCAACTTTCAGGTTGATTACTGTTTGTATTTCATAATGATCTGTAGGAAAGAGTGTTAAGATGTTTTGGAATAGTTTCATTTCTGAATGCCTCATGTTGCTCAGTCAAAGTAAAAAGCAAATGAAATCATAAAGTCATGTTTTTGTTGTTGTTATTTACAGTCAGTTCAAACAATAGCTTCCCATTTCATAATTAGTTCATGTCATATCACAGTATCTTGATGGTTGTGTCACAATTACAGAAGACCTCATGTATCAATACAATCAGTGGATACCAACTTATTGAACTAAATTGCTTTAAAAAGTTTTATAATTATCTTTAATAAACAGATCCTCATCTGGGGGGATTAATAATTTACCAGTGTCTTTTAAGAACTTAGGAACAAAAATGCCACATTTCATTAGCACTCTCTACTATTAATCAGGTTTATAAAAAAAATACTTTTTTTATATTTTAGTGACAAGTCGAACAGGCAACTTGCTTTGAATATGGGGGTGGCCTGATCTTGATTTAGTTTAACACTGGTGTTAATTGCCTTTAGAGTTTGCTCTGGGAAAAGGGTGGGGTAGAATGAGGGCTTTCGGCAGAAATCATTTAATGTTTTGGAGGTATTTTTAGATCAAGACTCTTAGATCACAGATATGAACTGTTATGATCAATTCACACAAACTTGACATAGTTATACAACTGTACTTAGAAATAAAGCTGTCAAAATTGTAGAAATCCTCTACTGGATACCTATTGATCCTCATTATTAGTTACCAGGTACTGAAGCAAAGGTAATGTATTGAATGTGTACAAACCTAAGTTAAGTCCATGTTTTTTTAAGTTCACAGAATCTTAAAAATATCACTACTTAATCAAGTTAATGTCATCTGGCACAAAGTCCAAAAAGTCATTTTCATTGTCAGAAAAAGTTCTGAAATCCTCCATCGTCATCTAATCATCATGGTCTAGTTATCATAAATATCTTTTGACTCCCCTTTCCTTGTCATTTGCGGATGCCTTTTTAGAGACCAAGCTTGAGCTTTGTATGTAAAACTGTGATCATACAAATTAAAAAATCTATTCGATGCTGCAACTGAACACATGTCATTTGTGCAGCAAAATCAAATGATCACCCTCTGTTACTTGCCACTGTACCACACTGGCTGCTCAAAGAGTAGTTACATTGGAAAACAAGCTGCAGGATTAAGGTCAGTTCTTTATTGGAAGACAACTTCTCCTTGGCAATGAAAAAGTACATGTATTTGCAGCTCAGTCCAAAGGATTGTCAAACTTGAATACAAAGTGAGTGCTGCCTTTACACGCACTTGTAGAAAAATTGTTTATGGTTAACGTGTACCCTATGGCTCATTTTATGACCTGTTGGTATCTTTACTCAGAAATCATCAGTCAAACAATAATCATGCTATATCAATAGGTCCTGATTGTTTTCATTTATGAGGATCTTTAATATCTTTAACACAAAGCATCTGGTGTACAAAGTCATCATGTTGGTGGGAGAGAAAGACATTATGTTGGTTATTGTAAAGGAGGCCATTTCATTATAATGCTAAGTGGAAAACATGAATTGCTGTAAATATTTATCAGCTTGTCTTGCAAATTTAGCTCTCTAGGAAGATCACTGGTATGTGTCTTTTTAATGTGCTTGGTAAGATTGATACCTGATGATTCATCAGATGTACAAAAAGACTAGAATTCATGATGCATTCTATTGAAAATAGCTATTGCCTTTATTACTACACATTGTTAATAGAGAGACACTCTTAAAGTAAATATGCATAAAACTATCAGGCAATAAATAAGGGCTGTTCCATTAAAACATAAATGGGACCCAGGGAATGCACTTTTAATGTAGGGTACTCACCCATAGATGCAATTTATAATTTATTTAATCGTTTTGATATGAACTCTGTGAAATCAAAATACCCTGGCATATACTTTTAAGAAACTGCCTTACCTGGGTACCATGTATACTTAAGTGGAACAACCCTAAGTGAAATATTGGGTGTGTTGGATTATTTCTCCAAAATTAATATAATATAGTGTTATGACTGTGGTCATAAACTAAGTAACAGATGGAAGCAAAACAAACAAGTTTTGTAAAACTTGACATCTAATTTAATTATTAAAGTTATAAAATGACACTATAAGAGTAACTTACAGTATTGTGAACTGAATCTAAAATAATCATAAAAGTTGTATTTAAGTGCAAAAATTGAATGTTCTGAATGAATCAGTGTTATTCACCAGAACTCTTTTGAATAATTCACAGTTTTCCCAGAGTAATGTTATAGTCTGGTCAGCACTTTGTAATTCCGATGAATAATCCTAAAAAATGTCTCCTGTCAAGTTATGACAGACCTCATTTCTCAATCTAATATTTCACAATAATTGTGCACATGACCTAATCCATCCAGTGGGAAATAACTTAATTATTCTAAGAACCCACCTGGCCCCACCAACCAGTGACACTTTCCCAAACTAGTCAACAGGTTTTAATATTAGAAACATAACTTTTTATTGATCTTTTACCATCTACAAGAACTGTAATGTCTTAAAATAGAATCTATACCCATACACAAAATTATCTATGTAATATCTTCTTATATATAATCACTACGATTTACAGTCATGAACAAAAATTACACATAATATAGATACAGTCATGTACTATGAGTTACAAAGAAAGATAGATATACATAACTCCATAGCAATACACAGAATCACTTCACTGACAGACACCAAGAAGATTTTAGTCTAATTTGACTACTTGGTGAACAGGTGAAGAAGTTGCAAAATGAAGATGACACTTAAGGCAGAGCTACTGGTAGTGAGAGATCCTACTTTCAAGACCTGCACTTCCCTGTCCTGAGCTCTCAGTTGTATCCTTGTTGAGATTTGCAGTTGCAGATCCTTTACAGAACTTGGCTGATTCCAAACTTTAATTTTAGGCAGTATCATCTAAAATGCAACCTTTCTTAACCAGTCAGCTCAGGGAAGGGATTGCTTACAAGGCTGGAAAAAAAATCCTTGTTTATCAGCCCAGGCAAGTTGAAAATTTGCTGGGCTAGTAAGATTATGTTGCTTGTTACCCAGAAACGTGTGTAATATGAACAGAAAATTTAGTTTCTTGTTGGATATCATGAAAATATTTGCTCCAGACAAGAATATTATTTGTGGATTTTTCCAAGACCTGTATTCAAGCAGTTTAGGATGGGTCATTGGTAAATTGAGATAAATTTTATATACACTAAAACTGGTAAATAACGTGTATTCAAGAACCACCCAAAAATAATATCCTTTGCAGACTGGTATATCTCATATCAATTTATACATGTAAATAAATTTGAGAAAAGGGTGTTAATAAATGCCTCTTTTACAT
Organism: Sinohyriopsis cumingii; assembly: GCA_028554795.2. Classification (NCBI taxonomy): domain Eukaryota; kingdom Metazoa; phylum Mollusca; class Bivalvia; order Unionida; family Unionidae; genus Sinohyriopsis; species Sinohyriopsis cumingii. The sequence goes on along the minus strand of CM068826.1, from coordinate 3,051,091 downwards.
GGAGGTGTTTGTTAAGATAGATTTCACTAAAGATAGCATGCACTTGGAACCTGGCTGGATATATGAAATGAATATTGAAGGGAGATAAGTATTATGGGAAGTTGAACATTACATTTTTTTCTCTGTCAGATGACTATGCCAACGCCTGAATTAGCCTCCTCAGCAGCATATGGTGGACAGCCTGGTGGACTCCCATATAGTGCAGCACCACCTGGAGGTTTTCCAGGACAGATGGGATATGGGGTAAATACCATCATTCTTACACATAAGATTATGTTTGATGATAAGCCAACCTCCTACTTTCAGAAAATTGTGGAGGGTTTCTTTCACTCCACCCCTCACTTTTCAAAAATATGTGTCAAGGCTGAACCCAATGGCTTATTAGTGAGAAATACCATATATATACACCTATAACAGTCTTGAACAAAAACCTAACCTCCTACCTTCTTCTTCCCAAGATGATAAAAAATTAAGATTGTTGAATTTTTCCTGGTCCTTACTCAGCTCAAATTCATCTACAAAAATTGGTCTCCATTCATCAGGTGAGTCACATGACTATAAGCGTTGGATAATCACTGACTTGTAGGTCAGAAAGCTGAGACATTTTTGGAATTCAAGATATGGATCTCTCTTGAAAGATAGTATAGAATTAAATGCTTATTATTTCCTCACAGATTAAGTTGGGAGTGAATGTAGCATTTTGCTGTTTGCTTGTTCGTCTGTTTGTTCATTATGCCCTCAGTATCTTAGACCCTTCTTCATTTCCACATAAGAAATTTAGTATGTGGATGCATCTCAAGAAGAGATCCTCAGTGATACTAAAACTTGTCACTTGACCTAATTTGCACACTCAAGTCACTTTCATATTTTCAGCTTTTTTTCATTACACCTTTAATATTTTGGACCCTATTTCATTATACATTAAAACTGGTATGTAAAAACATCTGGATGAATGTTTTCAACCATACCAATGTGGGTAAGTATGGCCTAATTTCTGTGTTTTGAACAAGTTTTTGAAGTATTTTGATTCAAACTCCATTAAGAAACTTTTGATGATGTATGATCAGAGAAAATCTTTTTAAAGAATTTATATAACAATTTTGACCCTATATATTATGGATTATTCAGTCTATGGTATTGCTTTGCATCCATTGTGAGTTATATGCCCATCAACAATTATTAAATTTCTTCCCCAAAACTGCTATCAAATCTGCATTAATGAAGGTGATCCACGGTCAGATATACATGTAGTCACCATTGCTAAAAAATATTGTTTTTGATAATGACCTAAAAAAAACTGCAGAACTTTATTTCATCAAATTTGACAGAAGGTGTCAGGGAACTAATACCTTTCAATTTTGCACCAATGATTCTGATTCAAATATGGATACCATTATAAATGTTGAAAAACTTCTCTCATCCTTCGACAATTGTTGTTTTCAACTTCTCAAAATACAACAGACTAGTTTCAGTAAAACTTGGCATATAGTATTCTCGCATAAAGGCCTTTGAGGTGTATGCAAGCAATGTCAATCCACCATCATCTATGGCCACCTTTTTTGCTAAAAGGTTAACAACCTTCAACATATTTTTCTCAAAGTCACTTATATATTTGGCACTAGGCATGAAAACCTTTCACTTTTGTACCAATATTACCAATTTGCCTTCAGATATTGCCAGTGATTTCAAAAGTAGAAAAACCTAGAACTGAAATTAAATAACTGAATAAGCTTTGACCAAACTTGACATAAAGAATCCCTGCAAGAAAATCTTTCAGTTTGATATAAATGATGCTGTTGTTGGTGTTTTGGGGTTTGTTTAACATCATTTCTCAGTGCAAGATAGGCAGTATATGCTTGCCAGTTTAACTGGTGAAGGAAGAACCCGGGAAAACTCTGGTAAGAACAACTGACCCACAGGAAGCTACTAACTGCTGTCTCACATATCCACATTGGCCAGGCCAGAGACTCGAACCCACATGGACAGAGGTGAGATGTCAGTAATTGATAAAGGCAAGTGCTTTAGACCTCATGGCCACTTGGATCCCCTATAAATGATGCCAATCCAGCATCATATATGTCACCTTTGCTCAAGATACGAAAACCATTAAATGGTTACTCCAAATCTGCTGAATAGAACTTGACAAGACTTGATAGCATCATGTAGACCTTTGAGATTTATACAGATCATGCAGATCTGTCTCCATATATGTCCACCATTAGTAACAATAGAAAAACCTTTAACTGAGTTCTCAAACACCACTCAGGAGAAATTGACCAAATTTGACAGCATCCCAACATAGGGGGCTTTCAGATTTTTACATATGATGCTGATGTGCTATTAAAAATTGCTGCCATTGCCATATATAGAAAATATTAAAATAACTGCTTCTTAAAAAAAACCTGTTAAATTGAACTTGACCAAACTTAGCATCTTGGCATAATGTACTTTCAAACTTACACAGATGATGCCAATCAGCTGATAGATATGTCCACCATTACTGCAAATGAAAATTAAAAAAATTGAAATGATTACTTCTCAGAAACTGCTCAGGAGAAATTAACCAAATTTAACAGAAAACATTCTAGCATGAATACCTTTTAATTTTTTACAAAGTGATCCCAATCTGCCATCAAATATGGCTCCTCTTAACTAAATTAGAAAAACCCTTTATCACCTTTTTCAAGAAACTGCTTAACAGTCTTTGATCAGATTTGACAAAGTTTCCTAGCTGGAATGTTTTTTCAGATTTATGGAAATGATGCTGTCCACCATTAAATATAGTTGTTATTAGAAGTGAAAAATATTTTCAGAACTTTGTCTGAAAATATTGCTGAACATAAGTTAACCAACTTTGACACAAAGCATCCTGGCATTGGGGACTTTTCAGTGTTTAAACAAATAATGCTGATGTGCCATCAGTTATGGATAAAGGTATAAAAACTAGTGAAACCTTGAAACAATTGTTTTCTTAACATCAGCAATCAACAACATTTGTAGGTATACACTAATGAAGCCAATCAGCTGTTATTACTTCCTATTGTAGTCCTTCAGTCATTCATACTTTTCTCTGATTTCTCCTGAAGATTTGCTAACCTATGATGAATATTACTTTAATTCAGTAGGAAAAGGAGCATTAAAGCCTAAACAGAAAATAACATGTATATTTAATTCAGTTCTTGGTTTTGCTTAGGATGACAAAGCAAACATATGTGATTTGGCTGGTTCTGTCATTTGCAGTGAGAATTCAAAATATGTAAAATAACTTATACTGATTTTTGGATATAGATTGTGTCCAAGATAAAGTCTGACAAAAGAATAGTCTTGGTGCATCCAAACTTAAAACTAATGTGCTGGTTTTCATTAAAAATATAGAAATATTAAAGAAGTATACAAGGAACTTAATGTAGTAATACCTGGAAACTAATCTCAGCAGAAATAATTCTACTAATCCATGTAGAATTCTTGGCCAACTGCTTTTGCTTTGGCTGTTAAGCAGATGACAGCCAGATGTGTCATTTCAGGCTTTTTCTGGAAATTCTTCTCTTTATGACCTTCAGTTATCAGACTAGAAGGTCACTTGTGCTATTTGCCATCATTTTATTCAAAATCATTTTTCATTTTATTTTGGTGGTTTTAGGCTGCTTCATATGGGTCCAGTCCCTCGTACAACACACCAATGCCACCACCAGGAGGTTACAACCCACAACCCCCAGCAACCAGTGGCTATAACGCACCAGGAGCTGGGTACCCAGGTGCCAACCCAGGCTATTCTACAGGTTACTCAGGAAGTCAAGTTCCATCAATGCCACCTAGCACAACAAGCTATGGGGGCACAGGCCCGCATGCCAGTAACCCTAGTGCAGGCTATGGTGGCACTGGTTCCTACTATGGTACCCCAAGTCAGCCAGCCCCCTCAGCCCCTCAGTCAATGGGTGGAGGTCACACTTCATATAGTTCACCACAAGTAGGAGGAGGTTCCTATGCACAGAAGGTAGGTCTTGGTATACACTTAGGATAAATCACACTCTTCACATTTACAAATACAAAGTTTTCTGAAAACTGTGCAATGTCAGATATGAGTAGCTTTGAAAAGCAGCACAAAACCTACGTAAATACAAGAGCTTTTGGATTAAGTTTGTTTTCATCAAATAATATAGATGTTTCTGTTTAATTTTCTTGACACTTGTGATATTTATAGTTACTGAAACTATAGAAAGTATTTGAATTATCTTCCACATTGGGAGAAAGATGCGTGTAAATGTAATATTATATAATCTAAATTGGAAATTTTCCAGAATACTTGGTGTAGTGAGATAATGACTAATTGATTAAATTAAATAAGAACATCATTATGCCACCATCCTTCCAGAGGAACACTGCTTTGAAATATAGTAATCAGCTGTCATTGACACTGTACATTCATCTCCTTTAACTACAGATGTATTTAATTCAAAGTTGAAAACTACTCCAGTAGTTTGTATTCAGAAAATTGTTTATATTATGATAAATGGAAGGCTAGTAAATATGGTAAATCCACAATATTTTATGTGTACAACTGGAAATACTAAAAGGTGAACCCATACTATCATACAAACATGACTGGAAATACTGATATACAAGTTTTAGTACACATAATCATGCTGACATGTCCATGTTGATGACCTTGCTAGATTTTCACACTTCCAGTAATGTTTTCAATGAAGTAATGGCTCTATGTTTAGCATTAGTATCTTCTACTTACAGTGTAGATGAAGGTGCAGTTAATATAAGGAAAGTTAGTTATCAAATAGTTTCTTTCAAATTAGAAAATGAAAACCTAATTATTATTTGTTTCATGTGCTTTCTTGTCAGACTGAAGGTACACTGAAGCCAGCAGCGAACTTCAATGCAGAAAAAGATGCACAGATATTAAGAAAAGCCATGAAAGGTCTTGGTAAGTATTGTACTTGTAACTTGACAAATCTACAGGCAAATCAGTAAAATTCACATAGAGCACTACCACAGCATTCTTACTTGGATTAAGGATGGCAATAAGTGACATCATATTAATGTTATAATGTAAACAGTAAGCAAACCTTAAACAGTGTGATCTTAACATTATGGTGTCAAAATGATGTCACTTATTACCTTTGTGACAGTCAGTTATGCCCATCACCCCTGCCAGGGTATAGGCCACCCACAAAAGATCGCCAGAGACTTCTGTCCTGTGCCATCCCCTTGAGCTGACTCCAGGTGTGACCCAGCTTAGTGATGTCTGCCTCAAGGTCACGTCGCCAGGTGTTTCTTGGTTGGCCCCTTCTCCACTTGCCTTGAGGGTTCCACCTCAATGCCTGTCTGGTAATGTTGGTTGGCAGCTTATATACGGTGTGTCCTTTCCAACCCCACCTTCTCTTCTTGATCTCGACTTCTACTGGAAGCTCAGAGGTTCTCTGCCACAGGTTGGTGTTGCTGATGGTATCTGGCCGGCAGATCTGGAAAATTCCTGTTAGGCAGCTGTTGTTGAAGGTCTGAACTTTCTTTATGGTCGACTTGGTGGTTCCCCAGGTCTCTGCTCCATACAGTAGGACTGACTTCACATTGGAGTTGAACAGACTGATCTTGATAGTCAAGGAAATTTCTTTGGAGCTCCAGCTGTTCTTGAGCTGTATGAAAGCTGCTCTTGCCTTCCTGACCCTTTCCTTGACGTCTGCATCTGTGCCACCCTGCTGGTTGATAATTCTGCCCACGTACGTGAAGGACTCCACTTCTACCAGGGGACTTTCATGCAGTGTGACTGGGTTGTTACTGACATAATTGATCTTGAGGATCTTTGTCTTGTCTTTGTGGATGTTGAGGCCAACCTGTGCTGATGTGGCTGCCAGTATGTTGGTCTTGTCCTGCATTTGCTGCTGACTGGGGGATAAGAGCGTTACGTCATCGGCAAAGTCCAGATCCTCTAGTTGACTCCATAATGTCCACTGGACCCCATTTCTCCACCCGTTGGTGGACATCTTCATAAACCAGTTGATGGTGAGAAGGAAGAGAAACGGCCACAGCAAGCAGCCTTGCCTCATGCCAGTCTGCACTAGGAAGCTGTCTGTGTGTTGTCCTGCATGAATGACTCTGCAGTATATCGTTGTTAGTGTTCTTGATCAGGTTCACCAGCTTGGTTGGGATGCTGTAGTGGCAAAGAAGTTTTCAGAGTGTCTCTTGGTCCACACTGTTGAATGCCTTCTCATAATTGACAAAGTTGATGTAGAGCGAAGAATTCCAGTTGAAAGATTGCTTGACTATGATGTAAAGAGTCGCTATTTGGTCCATACACAAGCCCATTTTCTCATCTCGTAACTAGGGGTGGATGGCCTTCTTTATCTTCTCCAAGAGGACCCAGTTGAAGACTTTCCTTGGTACTGACAGGAGTGTGATTCCTCTGTAGTTGGAGCAATTGCTGAGGTTGCCTTTCTTGGGGATCTTGATGAGGTATCCCTCCTTCCAGTCAGATGATATTTCTTCTTCCTCTCAGATCTTCTCAAAGAGGGGGTATATCATTTCCATTGAAGCCTCTAGGTCAGCTCTAAGGGCTTCTGGGATGTCATTGGGTCCAGCTGCCTTGCCGTTCTTCATCTGGGTGATGACTTTCCTGATCTCGTCTCTGTTGGGATTGTCAGAGCTTATGAGGAGATCTGTGTTGGCAGGGTGGATTTCAGGGGGATTTAGTGGTGCTGGCCTGTTCAACAGTTCTTCAAAATGTTCTGCCCATCTATTCATGGGTGTTCTGTACTTGCTATGGTCTTTCCCTGCTTGTCTTTTACGGGTCTCTCTGTTTTGCTGTACTTGCTGGACGGCTTCTTGGTGATGTCGTACAGCTTCTTCATGTTTCCACTTCTGGCCACTTCTGTTGCCTTTGCTGCCAGTCCTTCAACATAGTTTCTCTTGTCTATCTTGATGCTTCTTTTCACTTCTCTGTGGGCATTAGTGTACTCTTTTTGTACCTTTACTTTTGTTTTTTCTTCTCCTACTGCTATTTACTGCTGCTTTCTTCTGTTTCCACTCCTGGATTTTGCACAATGTTTTGATTGAAATTCATTCTTCCTGCTGGCGCTTCAGAGGGCCTAGTACTTCTTGGCATGATGAATTTACTACCTCCTTAACTTTCTGCCATCTGTTGTTCACATTGTCTTCCTCATCTTCGAAAAGCTGTTGTAGCACTTGGTACTTGTTGTTAAGCGTCAGTCTGTATTCGTCTTTTGTTTTTTTGCATCTTTCAACAGGCTGATGTTATACTTTGTTTTCTTCTCTTTTATGCCCATCCAGTTCTTCTTCAGCTTAAGTTTCAGCCTTGCGACAACTAAGTGGTGGTCAGATGCCACATCTGCTCCCCTCTTCACCCACACATCTTGCAGGGATCTTCTGAACTTCTTGGCTATGCAGATGTGGTCAGTCTGATTTTCTGTCACAAGATCTGGTGATATCCATGTGTTCGTGTGGATTGTCTTATGGGGAAAGATGGTAACCCCGATGACCAGGTTGTTCAGTGCACAAAGGTCTGTGAATCTCTCCATTCTCGTTCATCTCCCCCAGGCTGTGGATTCCCATGGCTTGTTCATACCCTGTGTTTTACCCAGTTTTGGCATTGAAATCACCTATGAGGATGTTGATGTCTTTGTCTGGGAAGTTCTCTATTATGTTCTGTAGTCTGTTGTAAAACTGGTCCTTATCTTTTTCTTCGCTGTCATTTGTTGGAGTGTAGCACTGTGTGACATTCTTCTTTATTCTATCCTTCTTGGTCCTAAACATTGCCATGAGGATTCTGGACCTGTGTGGTTCCCATGCTATCAGTGCATTATATGCTTGCTTCAACAGCATGAGACCCACCTCGTATGCATGAGGTGCATCATCTTCCTCATGTCCTGAATACATTAGTATCTCTCCTGTCATCAGTCTTCTCTGTCCAGATTGAGTCGATCTTGTCTTACTAATGCCCAGTAGGGATAGGTTGTTGTTCCACATCTCTGCTGCTACCTGTGCTGTTTTTCCTGCCTCATACATTGTCCTCATGTTCCATGTTTTGATGTTAATTCTCCTGTTTGATAGAAGGGTGGTCTGCTTTATGGCTTCTGTGGGCTCGAGGGTTTCACCACACAGCGTCATAAGCCTTCCAGAAGAAGACCCTTCTTCCCTCAGGCTTTCAGTTTCTGGTTTTTCTTCCGTTGGCGTTTATTAGCTAGTTGGTTTTTACAGGGTTGGGTTGCTAGCTCCACGCCCAACCCTCCTCTTTTTACATCTGGGCTTGGGACTGGCAATGGCGGAGTTACCTTTGTGTATTGTGGTGCTATTAACTTCTGGAGGGAAATGGACTGTGAAATGACGTGTTTGGAATTTCTGTCTTATTGAAATATGAATAAGAAAAAAAATGCTAATACAGTTAATAATCGCAATGATAGTCGTATGACAGAAATGATAAGTTGATGAAACCATCTGAAACCTTGGGGGAAAAACTTTGCAATTTAAGACCTGCTGCAAATTGGTCATGCAGACTGTCTATTGCAGAAAACTGATGTTTATTGCAACGATGGTTGCTTACTGAGAAAATTCACTCACCAGCATACTTATTTGTGTATATGATAAGAGTCTCTTATCTTCAGCACATGAAATTTGTATTACGTTTTATATCCTCACCAGAGCATAGGGTCAAGTTGTTGTCCTTCTGTCTGTTACCAGTTTAGTGTTAGCACATTAAGTTCAATGTCTGCTATCTCCAGTTTCCAAATTTAGTGGATGGCTTGCACATGGTTTAAGAACCCTATCAGTTTCATGCTGAACAGATAAAAGGTCATGGTCATTGGGACTGAACTAATAAAATTATTTCCACACAACATTAATTCTGTGTGACATAATTCACCAAACTTTGTGGATGGTTTGCACTTGGGGTAAAGAAGGCTGTTTATTTTGGGTAAAAAGTTCAAGATCATTTACTAAAAGAAAATGGTTTCCACACAATAACAGTAGTTTTAGATCACAGACCTGGCACCAACTTGATGAATGGCTTGCACTTGGGTAAGGAAGAAGTTACATTGATTTTGGGGTGAAAAGTGCAAAGGTCATGGTTACTAAAAGAAGACACTGTTTATGTGCAAAACATGTCAGTTGTCTACATAGAGGAATATTAAACATGAGTCAGGCATATAATATGACATTCACTGTACTCATGTGAAGTACACATTTAGTTATTACTTTATGGGCAGTTGGTGACATTGTACTGTCCCCATTCTTTTCTATTTAATACCCCTTACTTCAAGATAAATATTCAACAATGAGTAGTACAAGAAAATTCTTACAAAACCTATCAATTTAAAGTGGTTATTGATTGCTTAAGTCCTTAGCTATTTGAAAATAATAATTTTTCACAAAGTTAAATAGTCTGACATTTCAGAAGCGGTCATTCTTAAGGTACATTACTATCAGAATTATCTTTACCATAATGATGGAGGGGCCCCGAGTGGCCGAGTGGTCTAAAGCGCTCTCCATTCCGGATCACTGCCATCTCACCTCTGTCTGCATGGGTTTGAGCCTCAGATTTGGCTAATGTGGGTATGTGAGAAGGCTTCCCAGTAGCTTCTCGTGGGTCGGTGGTTCTTTCCGGGGTTTTCCCGGGTTCTTCCTCCACCATTAATACTGGCCGCCATGTATAGCCTATCGTGTGGTGGAAAATGGCGCTAAACCCTACAACAACAACAAAAACCATAATAATGGATATAAAATGAATGACTGAAATGCCAAAATAGTCACATAACTCACCAGTAATGTATTTTGTGAAAAATGAATCTTGTTCTGAATATTTCAACAATCACCATGCAGTTTTAAGTATATGATTTTTTAATGGTTTATTTTAAAAAAAGTAAAACTTGGGATATGTTGATTTATAGGGTTTGGAAAAAAATTAAATGATGTGCTATAAGAAACTAAACCTGTACAGAATACGTGAATCAAGCATGCCTGATATATACATACTTGACTTACTACGTTACTCTCTAATTGGTTATATTCATAAAACCATTTAACCAGAATTTTACTTCGACTTCAATTTCCTGCCAGAATTTTTTTCCCTGTCTCAAGGCAGTGTCTGTAACCAATAAAGTTTTTTTCATTCTGTATGAAGTGATGATTAACAAAATAACATGTGGATGGGCCCTCAGTCACCACTGCATGCACTGTGTGGCATTTTTAATTCACTTTCAGAATTAATGTACAGTACATGATAAAACATTGCATGTTGTATTATTATTGTCCAACAATATGTTAATTATTTTTACCTTATCAAAAAACAAAATGGATTTTCAGGGATAATTGGGTTATGTATTATCTGTAATTTAAAATGAAATAACTAATTTCCTGACATTTTTATGATAAATTCATATATTTTAGTAATTCATTTTTAGTTTTATAGATGGTTTCAGCACTTGGCAGTTAAAAAGAAGAAATGGTCTCTTTTTGAACTACAAGAAATTCTTTTCAAACAGCATAGCATCAGTCCCATCAAGGAACTCATGCCATATTTTTTCTATTGCGATATATTAAACTTCCAATCCAGTGTACATAATGTCACCATGAGTTGATAGTATCATGAATCATGATACCTCAAGTTACATGTAAACTTTTTTTCAGGCACGGATGAAAAAGCCATAATTGATGTGCTGGCCTTTAGAACCAGTAGTCAAAGGCAGCAGATCAGGACGATGTTCAAGACAATGTTTGGAAGGGTATGGGATGTAAATTATTCATACAAATTTACAAAGCTCTATCATTATAATAAAACTTAATATTATCTGGATATATCAAGCATTGATCCTAAAACAGACTTCAAGATAGAACCTATCATTAAGATTAGCTGTATTGATATGTAGCAGAAATTCATCAAATCTGACTGCTATGGACAAGAATTTTTTTATCAGAGTTTTCAGTTCTTGAAGTTTTGAGGACATGGCAGCAGAGGGCTTCATGCCAGTATTGAACAAGTCATTTGAGTTATGCTAAGTATTTAGATGATTTATATCAAGGTTGTAATGAATTAGCATGCACTTAAAATCATTTGTCACAGTGAGGAAACGCTCTCATTCGTTTGGTTTTAAATAGAAGATCAATTTTGGTTCTTCAGTTTTAACTATGCATGTATTATCATTATTACCACTCTGGTGGCCTAGTGGATGGAGTGTCTGCCTTAGATGTGGGAGGTTACAGGTTCAAACCCTGGCCAAGTCATATGAAAGACTTATAAGAATGGTACTAACAGCTGCCTCACTTAGCGCTCAGCATTTAATGGTTATTGTTAGGACTGGTCAGCCTGGTGTCAGGGTAATGTGACTATAAACTGTCACTGCAGACATTGTAGCAATATGACTGAATTTTTTTTAAAGCTACATTTAAAATCCAAAACACACAGACACACATTATCATTTTTCTTTCATTTGTTAAATTTGTATTATTAATTCCCCAAGTCGTAACAAGAAAGGTATAAGTTAAGAAATAACAGAGATGTATGAGTTGTGGAGCCTTAGGATCATTGCAGTAAGTACAAATATAACAAACTATGAAACTTCATATCAGTAGCAATTGTCATCTATATTATTTAAGATACAGATAAATCTCAGTCAGAGAGAGAGAGAGAAGCTTTTTCATGGTTTTATATAAACTTGTTAAAATGTGATATTGTGCATTCTTCAACAAACACCATCTTTTCTTTATGTATGATTTTTTTAATCTTGATTAGTAATTCGACAGCTCTATATTTTTTTCTTAGCATAAAGTATGAATACATTTTTTAAATATTCTGTTCTTTTTATCTGTTGTAGCTAGTATTATACTCTCATTTGAAGAAAAAAAATCCCCAGAAATTCTCTGCAAGTGGATGCTAACTTTTAATCCAGACTAAAAATACATTTAAAACTTGTAAAGTTTTTCACATTCCCAAAATACATGCAACAGTGATCCAGTTTTATTCAAATCTTGTTGGAGAAAAGGATTATATTCAAATTTTTTGCTTGCAGTCATTGAAGGACTTACAGTGCTTATAAAGCTCTTATAATAAACCTATGCAAACATGCTGATATTAAAAAATCAGTACAGTGCCCACCTCCCTTATACAGCCACCCATTCTGCACCAGGAAAGTGGCCTTATAAGATGGGTGGCCTTTCCAGAGGGGGGCTACATTTGTAAGATGTGTATATAGTAGGAAAGCTACATATAATATAAAGTAGTTAATAGCTTCATTTAAAAGTAGCATTAATTATTAAAATGTTCTTCTTGTCTTAAAAACAGTTATTTCAAGGTAACATAAATTAATAGTTCTTATTCTTAGGTGTGGAATGTGAGTTGATTATTGTTGGCATGCGCATAACAAAACCATTCAAGTCTTGGTATATACGCTGCTTCATATTTAAAACAATTCTCTTTCCATTTACTCCATTTTCCCACTGCTACAGAATATTCTCCTTATTTTTTACAATCTTGTTTGAGTCTTCCCATCATACATTTTTTTGGCAAGTTAACTCTCCCTATTGTCTTAAAGTCAAATAACTTTTAGTTTTCTTCTAAAGTATTATTTCTTTGTTTTCGTGATGACATGTTAATGTTTTATAATGATGTATTTCTATGTGGCTAATCGTATAGTATTGCAATTTAATTTTGCAGACGAAACATTTGTGAACTAAATGCATTGTAATACAGGAAGTGATGCATGAACTGTCACATGATTTTTTGGTCTTTGTATGGTACCCTGTTTTGTTCAGTGTTAATTGTTTCTCTATGTGTGTGCGTGTTAATCCACAAAATCTATTTTTAGCCTGTCTGACCATGTTATGATCTTGACAGTTACATTGGTCGTAATTGTCAATTTTAAAAAAATATTTAAAAAATCCACTGTGTGAAACCGAAAGCTGTATCAAAACACTGCTGACCCCATTTCTATCTGACCATGTTATGATCTGGACATTTAAAAACGTCCGCTCTTAATCATCAGTTAAAAGAAAAATAATTGCTGTGTAAAGCCCAAAGCTCTATCAAAACACTGCCAACCCCATTTCCTGTAAATGTCGGCATTAATAATATAATAATAACCTTAGTGGTACATCTACTTTAGCCAGCACTACTTTCAGTAACAAAAACATGACATCCTTAAACAGAAATCCAGAAAGGTAATCAGATTACTTACCTCACCGTAAATGAATATTGGTTCTGGACACATTAATAATAAAATGTAGTCGCTTGTGAAGGCAAATTTTACATTTGTGTACTAATATGTTGGCCGCTGATCATGTTAGAGAGGTGGCCTTTCTTGAGGGGTACTTATGAACACAAACTTGTCAGCGCCAAAGGATTCTGACCGTAAAGAGTGGGTGGCCGCTGGTCGAGGGGGAGGGCCATTCATGAGGGGGACCTCTGTAACTCTGTACATTTCTGAAACCATTATGAACAACCTATATTTGTCAGTATAGGCACATCCTTGATGATAGGTCCTGTGTGGAGAAAACCATATGAGTCATGTCATTTTCAGGACCTACATGTGTTTGAAACGTGTTTTCAATTCTGCACCAAAGCATCAGGTACAAATTTCAGTAGAGTTTTTCAAACTCAAGTCAGTAATGACTGAAATTCCATCATGAGGATGGTGTCTGTTTTTTTAGTGACAACTATGATAAGCTCACAAAAGATTGTTTTTAATAAAAATCTTTCTTTCATTATCAACTTTTCCTGGCCAGCCAAACCAATATATATTTTATGTTCACCCATTTATCGACTGGTTCTCATTCTTCCATATCATTAGTCTTCTGAGTCCTGAAATGAAAGAATGTAAGATTTTTTCCAGTTCAAATCCACAATAGTGCCAAACTTTGCCTCCAGCCAATAATTCTGATTAGGGTTTTATGTCACCTTGTTCATGTTTCATAATTTGATTATTTTTCTCACACAGTTAAATGATTGCTTTCATACTGTTATATTGGTAATCTGCAGTTGCAGGTTCTTTCACTGCCTGCCCATGTTTTTAACTGTAAGTTCCAGGTCTTTCATTGTACCAGTGGATACTCAAGATGCATTGATTTATAGATATTGTTCATGCTTGAAATTGTTACCATTGCAGGATTTGATTCAGGATTTGAAGAGTGAGCTTGGCGGGAAGTTTGAGGATGTCATTGTGGGTTTGATGATGCCTCCAGATGAGTATGATGCCTACGAGTTGAGACGTGCCATGAGAGTATGTAGTTATTATTTTAATAAAATTATAGTTTTCTTTTGGAGTGTTTTGCCAGCTTTCATGCTGTTATATTTCATGTTGATAATCAGCAGTTGTAGGTGTTTTACTTTATGTCCATGTATTTTTTCATCAAGTTGTTACGACTCTTTGGTCACAAACTAATTAACAGAAAGGAAAAGCACAACCAACAGGTTTTGTCAAACTCAACAAACAATTTAATTTTCAAAGTTATAAATGAAAAATTTGAGAGGAACTTACAGTATTATGAAGTGAATCCAAACTACTCCTTATAAAGGTCTATGAACGTCCTAAATGAATGAAATGTTCCTTATAAATTTAAAAACCAGAAATGTACAGGTCCTTTAAGAACCATCATGTCAAGATGGAATTGTACACAGTTCATTCGAATAATTAATAACAGTTCCAGAATAATAATATTGTCCAAATAATGAGCACTTTCTATTTACACTGAACTGTCCAATCTGATGTTTTTCCTTTTGAAATTACCGTCAGAGTACAACATACAACATATCTGCAGACTTACAACAAGAACACAATAAGTGTGGATGACTCCAAAAATTGGAAGGAATCTGATTGCTTAATTCTCTCCTTATATACACTGTATATTGAGACTGTATTTCACAATAGACCCCATGTGACAGAATACACTACTCATTTTGTGTTGCTTTGGCCTATTCATGTGACCTAGCCCAACCAATGGGAAGTTACAGAATTATTCGAAAAATGTCAAAACCCCATCAGCCACTGAGAAATCAAGCCATAAGTGCCATTTAAGTCATGTTGTTAAAATTATTAACAATTATCAACACATACATAAACATCAATTTATAGATCCTATGCAATATTATAATATTAACAGATTCAAGTAATGCAAACAGAACAAAATAAAATATATTCTTTACACATTACATCCATGAATAAAGGTTATAATAATGCGATAAATTCATGTAACAGGAGTTACAAATAACATATACATAACAAAGTTCCTAGTCTTTCATAAGATTTGAAGGTAAGGGAATACTATAATAAACTTTGAGGCTTGAAATTTCAGGAAAAACTAGAATCAGGGTCTTGTGCAGGAAGTATCTGGTGGTCTCTTTTATGCAGTACTTAAACAAGCAAATTTCTAGATGCACATGTTATTTTGATTCTGGCAGTAATGACCATTAGCAGATAAATCCGTCTCATTAATGAGATTTTACTCTACAGGTTCTACCATTATGGTGGCTTAGTGGTTAGAGCATATGTTACAGATGTGGGAGGTCATGGGTTTGATCCCCAGCCGAGTCATACCAAAGACTTATAAAAATGGTACTAAAGCTGCCTCGCTTGGCGCTCAGCATTAAGAGGTTAGTGTTAGGACTGGTCGGCCTGGTGTCAGGATAATGTGACTAGGTGGGACATCATGCTTCAAATCTGCGGAATGATGCCCCAGTGCTAGACATCACTATAAACTGCCACACTGCAGACATTGTTACGATATGACTGAAAATATGTTAAAGCTATATTAAAAATCCAAATCACACACACACACACACTCTAGTGATTCTTATGAAAATGGTTATGGTGTGTATGGTGTCTGGTCTGGTCTACAAAGATGATTATGGCTATGTATGGTCTCTTTGGTCTGGCCTACAGAGATGGCTATGGGTATGTATGGTCTCTTTGGTCTGGCCTACAAAATCACCTTCCATGCCTCTGCTAGGTAGACATTCACATACCAGATGTTTACCAGTTAAAGTTTTCACTCAAGACTGGCAATTACAGTTCAGAGTGCCTCCTAAATCTGTTGCAATCTGTCCAGTTTTTTCTAGCCATTCATCAACAAACTTGTTTGATCGAGACAGTTTTAGTGTCGTACTATGTGTATCTGTCATTTATGTAATTTTGGATGAATTTAGTAATATTTTTCCCAGTTCTTATGACCTTTATTTTTTCCCAGTAAGTTACATGTAAGCTGTATGCACCTTTGTTTTTATTTTGATTGCATAGTCGAACTGTATGTAGTTCATTGATTCATTGATTTTATAGTTGTATTCTCTTTGTAAATTTCACCTAGTTTGTGTATATTTATTGCATCTCTCTCTCAAAAAAAAAAAGCACCTACAATTTTTGTAATCCTAGGTGTCAGAGTATGTAGACTGTCGACATGTGGTTCACATTATTACAGAAACATCTCAATGACTCAGAGACAAGGTCATTTTCACCCTTCATTTGTTTGGAATTGACGGCAAACATTGAGGGGGGCCCTGTGTTTGAACCCCACTCTCATTGAATATTGCCCATACAGCTCTGATGGCTACTATCACATTCAGTATCACATACATTGTTACAATAGACCCCTCCCATGCAATATTAACATCATACTGTAAAGTAAAACTACATTGCAGTTGACAGATATGCTTGCGATGACTGGTTTACAGTTGCAGATCATTCTAGCAGTGGGCCACAAAACAGCTTGCTGACCTTTCATTCCATACCAGACCAGCCATCTGTTCCAGCTCATCACTTGCAATCTGAACCTCATTCCATTTTGAAAATAGCATGACTGGCCTTGTTGGCCTATCCAGTGGGCAGGTTCCACACCACTTACAGTGATATTACAGTTTTGCCACTTCCTTTTGGCATGTTGTATCCAACCTGGAAGGTGTGTAAAATGAAGATGTCCCCTCAACTGAGGAAGAAGGCAGAGTTTAGCATCAAGACGGCAGTTGAAGAAAGTTACCCTATCATGTAATCTTGTCATCACAAGTGTATACAATGAGCATCATTCAGAAATCTTCCACAATTGTTGAAAATTGCAGAATTAATGTCCACCTTTCTGATAAAATCTGAAACCCTGATAATGCCAAAGCTTTCTTTTGATGATCCAGCTGCCAGTGACAATCTCCTTGGACATTCTGAGTCTGGATAAGGGTATCACTGCCATAAATATGTATGGCTCTCTGGTTTATAAGATTGAGAGACGAGTATTCTACTTCTAAGCTGATGAGAACCATTGTGGTGACTTCCTCATAGATTTGACATCCTTGGCCATTCTCCATCTGGCAGAAAAAGCTGGTGATAATTATGCATGGGAATGAGCATACTGTATAGCCAGTGTTGTTAATCTTTCAGGTCCCAAAACCCAACAGGAAACTGGACCAGTTAAAGACCTGGGCCAGGTGAATCAGTTTATTACTGCTCAAAAGACTAAAATAGAGATTACAATTTTGGTACAACTGTCAATTTAGTGCAATTAATATGCAGTTAGCCTCGATTTGACTGAGGCATATTTTCTTACACCTGATATCTTAAAAGTTTCTTCACATTGTCTACTCTGGGACATTATACCTTTTCTTCACCCTACCATTCAGTTTGAGTCTCAGCACTTGGGCATTTGCCAAGATGCTGGACTTTATGATCTCACACTTCAAGATATTGTCCTCCACAGTGATAGTGGTAAACCTAGAAAGATATTTTGCAAAAACATTTGGTTTCATTCAAGTTTAGGACATAAACCACCTCCTCTTTTTTGTTTTGCGTTCTAGATCAGATAGTAAACAGGAACAATTTAGACCTTGTCCCTTCTCAGTATATTGTCAACCTCTGTAGGCATTCCAAACCTTTTTGACTTCTGCCCAAGTACATTGGTCATATTATTGATGTTTTGGAGTTTATTTCTGCCAAGACTTATATAATGGAAACAGATTTTCTTTGTCTTCCTAATCTTCTCAGCACAACAGCAGACTTGCTCTGTCTTTGCCACTTGTACAATCACCTTTTGCAGATGGCACTCCTTGCACAGAGATGCCATATCCTGGGTCATTTTTAGATTATTGCTTGATTTTGATCAAAATATACCACTTCCTGTGCCATAGGCAAAGACGGGGAGTGCGTAGAAGCTGGAATACACATGGTAGCACCCCATCATGAAATCTCAATCTTCTCAGATTATAGATTGTTTGCTTGTATGGCCCACTTACTGCCATGCCTTAAGGCAGTGTTTAGTGGATATTATAGAAGAAAGCACTTCATTTCAGTCTTTCTTAAATACAGCCCATTCTGTACACTTTTTTCACTTGGATACTTGGGAAGATGTTCCAGATATGTCATACAACTCTGTTGGGGTGAATTGCCTTCTCAGGTGTGGAATGCACAAAATCTTAGGAACTTAGTGTTAAGGCATGTGAGATCATCTGCAGGTTTGCCCATGACCATATCTCCATATAGTTCTGGCACATGCCAGGCAAACTGAGCATCCTCACAGCTTCGTTGTCAAGGAGAGGGAAGCTGTTTCATATGAAATGGCCTCTCCATCTGTCTTTCATCAAATTTGCACCCAGTGGGGATGAAAAGTGATAGCCCTGTTTTTGACAGGATAGAACTGCTAATTGCCCACCTTCATCTCTCCATTCCTGGACCCAAGGATAGTGATCACAGCAATGATTTATCTGACATGTCTAATTTCATCTTGTTCAGGCCCCTACTGTTTCACCTTGTTTCCCAAATGAAACCTCTCCTGGGTCTTGAAATGGCTCAATTCTCCCCACTTGAGCATCTGTTTTTCGCTTCACTATAGCAGGTATCTTATCAAGTTTGCTTCTTGATAGCTCTAGCTTCAGCAATCAGTGTGTGTGAACTGCCTGCCTTGTTTATGAACACCAATTTTCTCCACCAGTGGTTCATTTATTGTGAATACTGTCTTCAAGAAAAGGTTACCATCTATGAGCACTCAGAAAATAATAATTTGACCATTCTTATTTTGATTAATCCATCAAGACAAGCAAAGTTGAAGGATCTGTTTTGCACACTCAGGTGGTATCCTGAAGCACATGGAAATTTCCTGTACCTGAAAATAAAGTTTACAGCTGACAACATATCTTCCTGCCTGCAGGAAAACAATACATAACCTCTAAAGCACAGCTTCATGGCTTAAAGTGGATTATTAGATCAGCATATTCTGACTCTTGAAGATCTCAGTTCACATAATTTGAGTGATTTTAACAATTTTTGCATTTGAATCTAATGTTTCCATTTGGGTTATTGTGGAGTCGGTTGTCTGGCATGTGCAGTTACTTTCTCCAGCTCCTGTCTACACAATATGGCAATGCAAAGATAAGAGTTGAACCTCATCGGGCTTCAGGTGGCTGCTGAGATGAACACCAGGCTTCATTCATGATAACATAACGTTCATTCTGGGCATGGCATTGGTAGTTTTCACTGGATTTGCTCAGGCAACTCGAAAGGGGTTGGCTTTTGTGAGAGTAAACTTTATAGTATTCCATTTTTCTGTTAGGATAAAAGCTCATCATATCTTGAGGTCGCAGTCATATTGCCCTCAGAAGAATGATGATGGTAGAGGCTGGATGCATTTCCCCTTCCTACCAATTCACCTTAGGTTTATGTGATCAGGTACCGTGATTGACAAAGGGAATGTTTTAGTTAATTATATTTCTCAGAGAATACCTACCCAACCACATTACTATAAGGCCCTCCCACCCGTCATTGCAAATGTGAGCATCCTGTTTTGTTTTGCTCAAGCTTAAACAGGGGTAAACATAATACTATGTGAATAAACACTTAATGGTGCAACAGGGATAATTTGTAGTAGTTACTTCCCTTTGTAAATATGCTCTATTGTGTTTCTTTAGAGGGAGGGTTGGAATTGGGAATTTGTAGGGTTTAATTGTTAATGTTAATGTGATTGGGTAAGTATTCAGTGAGAAACATATTATTAAAAAAATATTTTTTCTGCAATCAATATTTGATGAGTTTTGCACTATATTTGGAAAATTAAAAAGTTACTGACTCTGCTTTAACTAGGAATAATTTATTTGTGCATTCCAGGGAGTTGGTACTGATGAAGATGCCCTTATAGAGATCCTGTGTTCAAGATCTAACAGAGAGATCCAGGCTATAAATGAAGCATATCAGAGAAGTAAGAAATGGCATTAATTTACTAATCTTAAATTCAGTCAGTTCATTATTTGCTAGCTATTTTGTAGTCTGGCTAGTGCTAAGAGAATGCAAGACTTAGATATAGTTTCATCATGAATATTGTCATCAATTTTTGGTAATATTGCACAGTAATATATTTTAAAGTTATGTATTATGCATCATAGTTGTATTGCCCCCTTTGTATACCATCATCATTGAGTTTGATAAGGTTTTGGTTACAGTATTTCAGAAGTGCTCAGATTATGTGCTTGACATGGCCTTCTTATTTAATTCCCTGGCCAGAATGTTAATCTTTGTTTCTTGACATTATTCTTTACTGAAAAATTCATTTATATTCATGGACCTTACTATGGAATTAGTACATGTTGCTTGTGCTTTCCATGTCATCTTTGCTTCTTGAGACAGTTTATGGTTTCCAAGCAATAACTTTATTGGACAGTTTTTATCCCATGCAGTTTATTCTTCATTCCATTGACTTGTATGGTAAAGTATATGAATTGTTTTAACTTTCATGGGAAGCAAATTTTTAGCAGTTTTTAGTCTCTTGGTATACATATTTACTTTCCCATTTATCATCTCAAAAAAGTAACTTTCACGGATATGTTACAGATTTGATATTTAAAATGAAAACAAAAAAATATAAGAAAACGTGAAGTATCATGTTCTCTGTATTGGTGAATAAATAGATTTGCTGTATTGGTGAATAAATAGATTTGATCCTGCAAAGAAAATGATTGATTCCAAACCATTACATGCAGTATGTTTAAAAGATGGTGAGAGTTTAATGGTGTCATAATTGATTTTTGTTTTGACTTCTAATTCATATGCTAGACAACCATGACAACCATCAAAATTATTACATTACATTGATTTGACAGTATTTTCAGTTGTATATTAGAAGAACATGGTGGAAGCAATGTGCATTTGATTTTTAAATTTGCAAAAGTTTTTTCTTGGACGTCATTCTTGTCTGAAATTTCACGCCTCTTTAGCTCCTTTTGTTTCATTTAGTATTTTGTTTGGCAGGTTTGAGTTTATTTATGTCACTCACTTGTTTCAGTGTATAAACAGAAGCTAGAACGAGATATTATTAGTGACACATCTGGCCATTTCAAGAGGCTGATGGTATCAATGAGTGTCGTAAGTATAGCCAGTCCTTAAGTATGCTGATGGTATCAGTGAGTGTTGTAAGTATAGCCAGTCCTTGAGTATGCTGATGGTATCAGTGAGTGTCATAAGTATAGCCAGTCCTTAAGGATGCTGATGGTATCAGTGAGTGTCATAAGTATAGTTAGTCCTTGAGTATGCTGATAGTATCAGTGAGTGTCATAAGTATAGCCAGTCCTTGAGTATGCTCATGGTATCAATGAGTGTCGTAAGTATAGCCAGTCCTTAAGGATGCTGATGGTATCAGTGAGTGTTGTAAGTATAGGCAGTCCTTAAGTATGCTGATGGTATCAGTGAGTGTCGTAAGTATAGCCAGTCCCTAAGAATGCTGATGGTATCAGTGAGTGTCGTAAGTATAGCCAGTCCCTAAGGATGCTGATGGTATCAATGAGTGTCGTAAGTATAGCCAGTCCTTGAGGATGCTGATGGTATCAATGAGTGACGTAAGTATAGCCAGTCCTTAAGTATGCTGATGGTATCAGTGAGTGTTGTAAGTATAGCCAGTCCTTAAGTATGCTGGAATTTTCCTCTGTCATTAATTATATAAAGTTCTGAATAATTATTTTGATTAACTTTAGGCAGATGGTTATGTAAGAAAACATAAATAGTGAAACAATGCCGAATATATGACTGTTGGTTTGGACCAAACTTGACAGAAAGCCACCTTTTATGAAGGTCTTTTATACAAATAATATGGATCTACAATTCTGTATGTTCTATCTAACATGACATAAATGTAGGTGGTTGGCCAGTGGGCAAACATGTTTGAAAAACTTTCCTGGTCATAATTTTTAGTTCAGTGCCTTTAAACATTTTCTTCCTGTGTATTTTATGTCAATAGGTATATTTCATTAATAAAAATTGAAATATTCGTATCTATCTACATGTCTATTTTAGCTAATTACCTAACAGTTTATATTTACTACCTACATTTTTGGGTATTTCTGGTGGTTTTTTATTTATAATATTTTCTAACATTTGCAAGAAATTGTTTTTATTTTGAGGTTCCTTTTGATCAGATTAAGCGTAAAGATATTTTTTAAAATCAGAAATAATATTGATTGCTAGATAATTATTTTGATGTATGCCTTGTGTTTTTAGGGAGGAAGGCTAGAGAACCAGCCTGTTGATATGAACAAAGCTAATGCTGATGCTCAGGTACTTCAATTTATTCAAAAGCAAGACACTTAGTACTTGTGACATGAACAATACACTTAATATATATGTCTATAGGGTATTTGTATGTGAGGCACATTTTCTTATTTGTCATAAAATTAATCCCTACTGAATTCTTTGGGGGCTATTCACTGTTTGATGAAAGGTTCATTGACAGGTAAACTTGAATATGGATTTAGAAAATAATATGCCTGCTTGCAGTAAATGTGTTATGATTCAGTTTTGGTTTAATTTGTTAAAATCTGGCATATTGAAATCATTTGTTCTGACTTGGGTAAAATTGTGGTTAATTTCATCTAGGTCTTGTTTTTATTGTCATGTATATAATAAGCTTATGCAGTTTGACAAGTTCAGTTTTAATACACATCTCAGCACAAGTTTTATTCATGACATGTATCAAAGATGCTAAAATATGAACAAAAATGTGTTTATATGTTTTCCTACACCACCTGTTGGAACATAAACCTCTGGAGAGAATTTAGGAAATATAAGATGCAGTGCTAGTAAATGGTATTACAACCCTTATAAATAAACAGTTAAAACAGTCCAAAACATATTGAGCAAATGCAAAGACTGTTATGTATATTTCTTATGAACTGTATATTAAATCATTTGGCAATGAGGTATTATTTATTTGCAAACCATCAGGTGATAATTCATTTTGGAAATGCACAATTTTTAAAAAAAAATGTTTATGTGTAAAGAAATTATTCTTTGACATAATTTTCTTCCATAATCTTCAAAGAAATATCAGGATTATTGAAAACTCATAAAATAGCTTTCAGTTTGTGTTTTATGTTTATAGTTTTGTGTTGCAATTCAGAACCAGTATTTTAAGTTGGCTCCATTTTTCATGCATTCATTCTAATGAGATCACCTTTGCATTAACATGTGCATTTAGGAACATTTACAGGTGAAGATAAAATATAAAGAAAAGTGTATTTTATTGAGTACACATTCATATTTTTTCTGGTTTTTTAAGATAGCCCTAACATTGTGCAAGTCCAATAGAAGGTTGTAATATATTTACCATCTTGACGTGATTCAATTAAATGAGAATTTGTGGATGTCCTCTTATATGGCCATGCATCATGCATTTTTGTCTTTGTTTTCATTATCTCTCTGTCAGTCTCTCATCACTTCTTTTAGCATGGATGGATGGGATGAAATCTGTATGGTTTAAAATGTTATTTTTTGCAGGCCTTGTTACAAGCTGGGGAGAGAAGATGGGGCACAGATGAGTCTGTGTTTAACAGCATAATTGCCTCTCAGAGCTTTGATCAGCTGAAAGCAGTGTTTGATGCATACAGCCGCTTGGCTGGCCGTGACATAGAAGCATCCATCAAGAGTGAAATGTCAGGAAATTTGGAGATTGGAATGGTTGCTATAGGTAAAACATTTCATCTCTTATTACTGGAAGAAAATCCTTTTTTTAACAGTTGCATATTTTTCTGCAAGAAACTATTTGAAGCTTTTGTTTGATCAGTGCCTTTTTTATGTTTGTGAATGTTGATACATTTGGTGTTACTTTTCTGGCAGTGTCAGCATTGATGTCATCTGTATCAGCAGTGTTAAAATTTTGAGGAAAGCTGTTTTTGAAAGTGATACAGCTTCTAAATCATTTGCTGTTTGTTACTAACAGCCTAGAATTCATGGTGAGCCTGCTTTATTTACAGAGGCCTGACAAGGCATTTATGCAACTTTGATTTTATAATATGACTTTAAGTACATCTCAAGAATTGATAATACTTTATTATAGTTTGATTTATTATTTAGCAGTTTTTTGTCTGCATATCCCTAATGATATACTGTTTGAAAACTATTCTTATTTGATAATTTTATCACCTTTTATTCATTTATGGCCATCATTTTATTTGATAAGGATAGCAGTAAACAAATTCTTTTGAGTGAATTCAGTTTACACTTTGTAATTTGAAATCTACAGGATTTCATTTCTCACTTGCTGTGGTAATATATACATTATGTTGAGTGTAAAGTCTTCTTTGTATGTGAAATGAAGGTTTAGCTGTATAAATGCTATACCCTTTTACAGCTATGGTTCTACAGCAGTCATCTCATTTTATTTAATCCTTTTTATAATTTTTACATTTTCATTCTATAGTGAAATGTGTGAGGAACAAGTCATTATACTTTGCTGAGAAGCTTTACCAGGCAATGAAGGTAACATCAAGTGAAACTTGGCTTTCTTTGATACAGACACCAAAAGGCATGGTTTTTAATGTTGTGACATCTATAAAGCCTTCCATAAATAAATGTGCAAAAAATCATTCCATTACCTTTTTTTATTTCCATGCCATAACTTTGGTTTTTCATCACAAATCTAGACTAAAATTTTTGGATGGCTTGCACTCTGATAAAAGTAATATGCCTGTCGATTTTAAGGTCAAAAGTAAGGGTCACTATGAAAACTACAAAATGGTTTCTTGAGCAAACTTTATTCTTGACAATTGCTTAAGTATGTGGACAACTGAGTGAAAGTGAAGCCTATTGATTTTGGTGTCGAAAGATCAAAGTTCAAGTAACTGCCACAGAAAGAAGAATAATGCTTTTAACATAATAACTTAAGTTCTAGACAACATACCATGATCAAAATCTGAGGAAGGCTTGCACTTCAGAAGACCCATTGATTTTGAGTTCAGAAGTTTAAAGGTCAGAGTCATTGTAAGGCAAAGAAAAGTGGGTTTTGCAGAATAATTTTAAGTATGTTCCTTGACCAACCTTTGTGGATGGATGGCTTGTACTTAGGATAAGAATGAAACCTAACAATTTAGGATGTAGAGATCAGTGGATGATCTAATAAAAAATAAGAGGTCAAGCTCATTGAGTAATATCAACAGTCAACCATGCCCTACTATGTCCAAAAAGAAAAAGAAGAAAAATGTTTTTAAAAAAATACAAATCTACAACAGAGTTCTTTATAACATATTGATAATCCAGTTGTCTCCATTTTAAAACTCAGTGTATGACTCGAGTGAGATGAACACTTTCTTGGCTTATTTTGTACACAATAAGATGACTATTACTCAAACAGTAAAATGAAGTTTTCCTTTTTAGATGAAAGGTTTAATTATGATTCAGATGAACATTTCCCATATAGATAACATGTTGCAGAAATTTTCTTATTCAGATAATTGGTTTAAGAAAACCTAGTCAAATAATATGTTGTAAAAAAATTTCCTGTTTCAATAATAAGTTGCAGAAAATGTTTTGTTTTGAATGTGTTAAACTGACATTGTCTTTGTGGTCATGATTTGTTTTGGACTCTTCACTTGAATCCTACATGTAGTATGGGTAAATCCAACCCTCTGTTAATGTAATGTGAATGTCAAACCACAGAAGCATTGAACTGACTCAGATATGGTTTTGAACTTGCATTAGTATTACCTTTTCTGATTAGCTGGATATATACTGAAACATGGACATATGTACTTGCTTATAAATTTAGTCCAACTACATTGCAT
The DNA here is from genome assembly GCA_028554795.2 of Sinohyriopsis cumingii. Classification (NCBI taxonomy): domain Eukaryota; kingdom Metazoa; phylum Mollusca; class Bivalvia; order Unionida; family Unionidae; genus Sinohyriopsis; species Sinohyriopsis cumingii. The sequence goes on along the minus strand of CM068826.1, from coordinate 3,025,074 downwards.
AATACATCAACAGATCAGAGTCGTTGGTCTACTGATTACTTCTAACATGCTGTGTAGACCCCCGATCTGTCAGCATATTATGCAAAGGCAGATCCGAGTCTGGGCATTTTGCAGATGGACTCAACTTGTAAGCAAGTATGTATGTTAGTTGATCATTCACAGATATCTTACACAAAGGGGCTGCGAGTGGCTGAGTGGTCTAAAGTGCTCACTGTTCCGGATCACTGCCATCTCACCTCTGTCAGCATGGGTTCAAGTCTCAGGCCCAGCTAATGTGGGTATGTGAGAAAGCCTGCCAGTAGCTTCTTGTTGGTCGGTGGTTCTTCTGGGGGTTTTCCAGGGTTCTTCCTCCACCAGTTATACTGGCCGCCATGTATAGCCTATCGTGTGCTGAAAAATGGCGTTAAACACTACAACAACAACAACAATGTTACACAAATATTATGTTCTGTAAAATCATGGTCAGACAGAATTCATATACATGAAAATATAATTCAGACCTTGATGTCATTATTGATCATTGACATACCATGACAGTTATCCAGATAAAATGCAGTAGACTGTTTACTTTCCTGATTAGAATAAAAGTGGTTACTGCGATAGTAATGATGTTTATATAGAAAACTTAACAGACTTAAGGTGACAGTCTATTTTTTATTGCTCTTTAAATTGATTTGGTTTACACGTTATTTTATCTCTAAGTTCTCTCCAAAACACTAATGGATATTTTCTTTCAACAAAAATTGTCTGTACATTATTCTTCCATTGAGATGGAAAAAAGCTATTTGCTTTTCCTAGCAGTAGCTGATTTTAAAATTGGTAACCTTTGTTCAATACAATTTTTGATTGGTTTGCTTGAAACCAAAATAGTATGATTGTTTTATTAGTTCTAAGATACAGAGTTGTTAATCATTGAAAGTATTAACATTAATGTTGAGATACTTGTATTTTGAAGCAGTATTTTGTGTCCTTGTGCAATGATCATCAGCGTTTAAAAGCGTCTGCATGATCATACTGTTGATTATATAATTTTTTTATATGGTGTCCAGAAAGCGATTTATGTTTAAGATGAAAGGGAAAACAAGCTTCTAGAAAAGTGTTAATAATCAATGCAGAAGAATAAAAAGGACTATTAAGATTCTTGTGAATAATAGCTGGAAAGGACACAATTACGTTTATTGGACATCACATGCCAATTTGAGTATGTCTCGTGGCAGGAGATATGATTGGTGTCATCATGTGAAATCAAAAAGAACTTCCAAGAATTATGTCAAGTTGAGAGATATCAACAAGCCATTGAGCTGCATAGGGTTTGGAACTAGAGTTTGTGCAACAGTACTAGTGATAAAAAAGTCTACACGTACTTTACAAATTTTTCAGTTGAACATAATGTTTATCGTCGATGTGTCAAACTTGTAATTACAGTTTCCAGCTTTACAATTGCAGTTATTGATATTTTCTTGCACCTTACTGAAAACTGGTCAGTCTTACGGAAAAAAAATCAACTGCCTTACTGAGATGGACTCGTTAAGGTTGGCAGGTCTGGTACATTTAAAAATTTTTTTTTACCCAAACTCAATATTTGAATTTCACATTTCAATTTAAATGTACAATTTACACCTTTTTCAAAATGCTCTTATTTTTTTACTAGGATTTAAATTAATAGGTGATACATGTAAGTTCATTACGTATAAAATTTGTTGTTGTTGTTGTGGGGTTTAATGCCATTTTTCAGCACATGATAGGCTATACATGGCGGCCAGTATTAATGGTGGAGGAAGAACCCTGGAAAACCCCAGAAAGAACCACCGGCCCACAAGAAGCTACTGGCAAGCTTTCTCACATACCCACATTGGCTGAATCCGATACTCAAACCAGCGCAGAGGTGAGATGGCAGTGATCCATAACGGAGAGCACTTTAGACCACTTGACCACTCTGGGCCCCCAATAAAATTTGTGAAATAAGTCTAATAATGTACCGTTAAATAAGTTTTATTCATTACATGTTACAAGGAGTTTTCTTTGTTTTTAATCTAATGCCAGGTAGCATGATTCTATGTGAAGTTGCAAGGTGCATTGTTTAAGATAGGATCTGTTTATGATATGACATGACACTATTAGATGTATTTTTAATGTGATAAAAGATTTTATTTCAAGCTTATTGAGATTTATATCACAGAACATAGAATGAATCCTTCTACATGAACAGGGCCTAGGAACAGATGATAAGACGCTGATACGAATACTTGTGACAAGAGCAGAAGTAGACATGGTTCAGATAAAGCAAGAATTCCAGAAACATTTTGGACAACCATTAGAGGCTTTCATTCGTGTAAGTGTGCTGATCTTCTGGGTTCTTTTTCACAAAACATCTCAATTTAAAGTGCATTTTAATTTTTTAATTTTAAAGTTTTTTGCTGACATTTCAGAAAAGGCATATTTGTAATATAAAAAAATTCCTCTCAATTTCTTACTTAAACTGTGTTTAATGCAGTAGTATGTTTTGTTTTGCTTAGTTTTTCAAATAATTCCTGTCCTGAATGTTTTGGGAGATGTTTTGTAAAAGAGCCTATGACTACTTTAATTTTCATATTTTCACAAACCCAGTCACATTTCATGCAATTTCAGCAACCTCAGTTTTCGTGTTTGCAAAGACCTGAATGCTTTTCTTTATTAAAGTAGTTTTGCTAAAGTTCCATTCTCAAGAAATTTCAGCATGGGAAATCTTTTTTTAATGTAACAATTTTTAAAAAAAAAAATGGTCCAGGGCATTTTTATATTGTTCTTTCTAAGTTGTAGTTGTAAAAGCAATATTCAGATATGTGCACAAAATAGAGGTGTTTTATGGAAGAGAACCCTGTGTTGAATAGTGACAATTAGAAAGTTGACAATTAGAAAGTTGCAAGTGAGCATTGCTAATATGTACATCTTTGTGGGTTTGAGATAAATCAGTTTGGTTATTTTCCACATTTATATGTCAGTTTTCAATATCCATTTTACTTCTGCCAGTATGATTTGTGATTGCACATGTTTGATATTTTTGTTTATGATCCTCATTCCAATAATGATCTTGTATGTTTTCAATACGCACTTCCTCAGTTTCTTCTGTTATACATTTTTTGCGGTTCTTGTCTGTGGAATTGGACTCGGTATCAGAACAGCAGTTGTTAGGGTGCTGCTTTGAAGAACCTGTTGCTTGTTTCACTTTTTGGTCTTGCAGTAAATCCTTTTCCTTATTTCAGGGAGATATTTCTGGCGACTACCGCCGCTTAATGCTGGGGCTGATAGGGGCTGGCTATTGAAGGGCTATGGATCACCGGTAACTTCCAATAGCAGCAACCTCAGTTAATAGTCATTCATTTCTTTGCTTCAAGTATATACAGGGTGACCACAAGTTTCAGGAAAATTATTTTGAAAAAATAAATATTCTCAGGACAGGCATCAGTCCAAACAAGGTTCCAAGAGATTTTTTTTAAAAAGATTTTTTCAGTTTTGGAAATTATTCATAAAATATTTGTTGAAATTTGCTCAAAATTATCAAAAATTACACAGAACCCAAAGAGTTACAAAGTACAGTATATGTCAGCAGTAACAACGTTTCAGAGAAATGCACAAAATCTTATAAATATATTCAGTACAAATCAGCAGTGGCAATGAAAATTCCAGAAATTGGGAGGAAAATCCTCAGTTGTGGTCACCCTAGGCATAGCCCAGAGAAAGGACTATTGAATAAAGGCCATTTTCTGCCCATCTGGGAAAACAAATTCTTGTAAATATCACAACTCTGTGTCTCATTGTATTATTCGATGTATAAATCACCCTATTCTGCATTAAATATGCATATAAATTTCTTTTTCATACCTAAACATGACCTTTGAACATGGGCTGGTATGGGAAATTTAAGAGAAAATGCTACATTTGAGCAACTTAAAACTAGAAATAAGATCTTGAATTTTGCTATCCATGTATCATTGTTGTCGTTTTCCCTGTTGCTCAGAGGCTGCCTATGTTTCACTGTGTGTGAGCAATTAAACCCGCATTTCTAGAATGCGCTATATTATTTCCTTCATTATATTAAAAAAATTCTGGGAATAATAAAAATTCAGATATTTTAAAAACAATATTATCCATTGATTTCTCTCTTTCTTCATTCTTTCTAAATTGCCTTGGAACACGAGTTTTCTAAGAGGTGCTGAAGGGGGCATTTGGAACTATCTGTAAACAAAGACTACGTGGAGTAAACATTAAATGGAATTGTATTTTTACATTGCCAATTTTTTGAAAAAGCATGCTTTAAATAATAGGATAGGTACATATATATCATTTGTTTTGTACATAAATAATGGGTTTTTCTTTATTTCCATCAGGATACCATTTGCTACATTTAATTCACTCACTAATACAGTGTAATTCCGTACATGTAATCTTTAAATGAATCTGTCGATTTCCAAATGGAAAAAACAGTTAAACCAGCATATTTTTTCATTATATTTTGTTAACTGGGTCTTTCTTCATATAGTGACAATATTAATTTTTTTAAATTAAAGCATTAAATGGTCAAACAACAAAGGATCATCAGTAGTTATATAAATCTGCTTGAAAGAAATGTGTCATCTGCATAATATACAGACTGAACAACGCAAGCTTCATTAATTCAAATTGTATAGCATTATTATGCCAAATTGTCACACTAAGTTCGAATCCCCAAAGTTTCTTTTCTTTTTCTTCTTTTTTTCTTCTTTCCTTTTAAGAATTAATATCCATAATATCAACAGCTGTCAATTTACATGTTTGAAATAAAATTAGTAACTGCTCAGTTTTCAAAACCAACAAAAAATAATGCGCAATTTGAAATCATTTTATTTTTATGTTGTGCAAGGTAACATTTTTTATCAATATGTTATTCATCTAAAATGGAACTATACAAAGGTGGCCAATCATGTCTGATTCAGAAGATAATGGTAACGACACCATTGTTGTGAAGTGGTTATTATTCCATAATTAGATAGTTTAACTTTCATACAAGTTTATTTATATTCATTTTTTTCATACCTAACTCTTTTCACATTTTCCGGTGCACTCGTCCTCATGGAGAACAATTGGTTAGACTAACATAAAAAATTTAAACTTCCTTACTACATCAGCGATGTTTTTAACAATTACTGAAATTATAAACTATTTCCAAACAGTGGGAACCATGCCCACAGTCATGATTCAAGCCAATAAAACTGAATTGATTTATGATTTTTTTAATTGAAAATGTTATTTGCATTACTTCTATGCCAAAAACCAGCAATTATATGAGCCTCAATCATTTGTAAATCATTTTATTTTTATGTTCCTAAAGTGTAATATTTGTATGGGTATGGTATTCTTCTTAAAGGAAACTATAGGAGAGTGGCCAAATATCTTTGCATCAGAAAATGATTGTGGTGGAACCATTGTTGTGAAGCATTTGTGATTCCAAAGTTATATAGTATAATTTTTTATGCCAAATTTTTTAAGAATTTGTGTTTTATTATGTCTTCCTAATTACTCCTCCAAATCAAGAAAAACTGGTTTTGGACTGAAACAAATTTTTACTTGCCTACTAAATCAATGATTTCTCTAGCAGTTACTGAAATTATAGATTAACATTTTGTTTCCAGATAGTGGGAAACATGTCCCAAGGTCAGGATGGAAGCTATAGTAACTGAATTGATTTATGGTTTGTTAATTGAAAAGGATAAGGATATTATTCCTACCCCCTAAGCAGCAAAAATAAAAATAAACAAAACAAGTTTGTTCAGTCTATTTCATATATGAATACTGCATATTAATTACAATAGCATATTTTCTTTATTTCATTAAATGATAACCTCATAACGATACACTTACTGATTATAAGAACAGAAAACCATAAATATAATAAATTTGCAGATGAAAATCTTTTATTCAAAGGACATCCTGCTTGAATATAAGTACCACTACTATAAATAAAGCTACTACTATTAAAAATACTAATACTACTAATAATAATAATGGCATTAATAATAATACTAAAAGAATGTCCATCTACCTATTTTTCTAGTGGAAACAAACATGGGTGGGGTGGGGGTGGGCGAGTTGGCACTAACCATGAAACATATCAAGCATGCAATATAATAAGAGAAAACCTATTCTGAAATGAAAAAGTTTGGGATGTAACATGGCATAATGGATGACAAGAAATTATGAAAATTAATACATAATAAGCCGAGTTGTGTTAATAAAATTTGTTTCTGGCTCCATCTATACAAGAACTCATTATATGGAATTCTCAGGCTCTGTGTATCATTATAGACTAAATATGACTGCCAAAGTTAATACTTGCAAATGTATGAAAACCACCCAACAAATGAGACTTCATGTCTGATATGACAATTTGGTGAATTTCTAAAACACTTTAAATGATGCCATAAAAGGCCCACAATCAATTCAACTTCCAATTCCATCGACATAAAGATCTCACAGACATTGTGTTTTATGTAAAAGACCACATGGGCATCAAAATCATCTTGTTAATGTCCCAATGCATTCCATAACTCAGTCTTTTGCAGATTGTAGTATTTTTATAAAGTCAGATAGTAGATGTTGCAAATTCTATTTGGAAATCTACTACTTCACTAATGAATCCCTGCGATCTGCTCACTGCAACAAAAGAGTTTGGAAACTTTTCAAGAACAGATATTTAATCACTTTTACAAAATGTGCCTGAGCTAATTAAAACAAAGTCATATCTTAACTTTGATGTTCCTTCTTCCTTATTCGATGATGGCTATTGCAACCTTTTTTGGCTTGAAAATGAATCGATTCCTGTAACGGAATAAGGTTTAAATCCTTGTTCAAGAGAACAACTTGCTGAATAAGCACAAATTTTACTTCAAGATGGATGCATCCACTTGGAAACTGAATGAATTCCCCCAGGATATCAGTTGATTACCTACGTGACATCACTTTGGGCATTTATCAAGACAAACAGGCTCCATAGTATACAAATGAGCATCTCACAGAGGAGGGACACTAAGATGTTATGGCATGCATGGATTTTCCAGGTCTGTTACATGTAAAAATCCAGTCTCGCCACTCCAAAAATAAAATCCATTTGCTTTGGATCCAATACAAGCCAAAATATTCCATGGACTCCATCGAAGGATGGTATTGTATCTGCATGGTTGGTGCTCAGGTTGTTGGGTGTTGTGCCCATGTATCTAGTTTCCTATGGCTTATAGGCTGAAAAAGATGGGTAAATGATGAGTTGACAAAGAATGCATCACTAACTAGTCATCTTAAGGATGCATCATCGTTTCCAGAATGTGAATATGACAATGGGAAATCAAATGAGTTCTTTTTCTACACTGTGACCAATACTTTCGTCAGTAGTCATCTGGCTCCTTTTATGTTTTTATGACAAATGAAAATTTTTTATAATTTGAATTGTCATCCATATCATGATGTTTCCATTATTATGGCATCTTATTTGTGTGATATTGATGAAGAGAGAATGATAATACATAACAATTGCCAGATTAAGACCTTCCAGGGCCCTTATCACCGAAAATATTATAGTATTCCACCCCCACTAGTAAATGTGAAATTCAACAAAAGAAGAATCAGAAGCTAAAAAAATACTAGTGTTGCCACCATTCCAAATCAAATTACTCGTACATGCAGATCAAAATGGTCATATATAATTCATTAAATTTTATCATCAACAAATAATTTTTGTTGGTGCCCCTGTCGGGCTGGTGATCAGTATGATTAATGGGTAATCTGGCAATGTACATCCCACATTCAAATGAATACAAAAGGTATATTTTTAAGACATACTCATTAATAATTTGACTTTTTATGTCCATGTTGGCCTAAATAGTTAATTTTTAATGCTTTTTATTCTCTCTGATGAATGCAGTCATTGCAAGTTCTTTCTGATCACTTAAGTTCAATATTCTATTTTTGTCTATGATGGACCATTTTGGAATAGTTTTAGAAACTAAACTTTATATATAGAGCTTTATAACCCTAAAATAATAAAAATGCATATTGCGAATTTGAAACTGATTAAATAGCTCATGGTAATGCAGTATCTGTGAGAAGTAAATGGAAAAGATTACAACTTTTCATGCCTTTTTTGATAGTGTTTGACACCCTGTAACCATGGCAGTGGACACATGAGCACAAAAGTCATGTCAGAAATAAATGTTAACCACGTCATATGTAAAGTATACATAATATAAGGACATTTGGATAGGGGGCAGAAAATGGTCCTTATTGAATATAGTCCTTTTGCATGATTCAGCACAAGCATATCATTTATGTGCTTCAGTAGGTGAAGGAGGCTACCGTAGTGTTAAAATAATCACATGTTCTAAAAGAGTCTTTGCAAGACGTGCTGTTTCAGCTATCTGAAACTTGGTACAGTGTATAATATTAAAATGCATGTTTGGTACAGGCTGAGTTACATGTGTCTGGCAGCAAAACATTTTCTAGTTTGAAGACTGGACTGTTTGATCTTTATAATATTCTTGAGCTACATTTCTCTGTGTATGTCTTGTATGGTGTTCCTATACTAACTTGGATTTTAGGAACAGTAATAGTTGTAATTCATTTGACTCATTTAGTAGCTCAGCTAATCCCAATTTGAACGTTTCTATATTTAAGTCTTCAAATTTATTGGAACTTACTTGACTTCAGACTTGTAACTGACACAGCTAACATTACAAGAGGAACACTTATGGATCTTAGTAATAAAGAATTGGCTCTTGTTACTTTTTGTTATACAGTAAGTTCTTGATCTGTTATGCTAGATTCTAAATGTTATGTGTTATCTAATAGGAAGAAATACTATATTAATGCTGTAAATTTGTTGGCAACAAAATTGTGCACCCTTTTTGCTCCTTTTTAGTCAGATTGCAATCAATTATGTCATATGGACCATTGATGTCTGATCCATCAAGCATGGCCACATGAGTTCAGGTTTGCATTAGGCCATTTTCTCAGACACTATTGCATTTAGAGTCACCTGACTTATTAAATGTTTTGTGAGGAGTATTAAGGTCACTGTCATCTGTATTTTCTGGTTCTGTTATTTGTGCTTACCTTGACATTCAGCTGAGATTCTCTAGGATAGAGTTTATGTTAGGCTCAGCTTCTCAATTGTTATGGCTTGCAGAGTTTTGTAACATAGGATAAATATGCATCATGAGAAATACTGTTCCTTTCACTCAAACAAAGGTCACTTTGATCTTTATTTCCCACCACATTAACGTAGGTTACTTTTTGTGTTCAGCTTAGTTTTTAAGACAATTTTTTTTCCTCAGTTACATAACTTGGTGTGTAGACCTGTCATGAAAAGTATTAAACCCTTTAGTCACAACTAGGTCAGTGTGACTTGTGTTTCATATTCATTTGACCTGCAGTTACCTTTATGATAGCTCAGTTTCTCAAATACTATTACCTGCAGTCCTGTAACTTAGTTTGCAAATGCATCATGAAGAGTACTGTATCCTTCAGAAAACTAGGTCACACTGACCCATGTTTCATGCTCCAGTGATCTGTATTAATGTTTGCCTATAGCTGGGTTTCTAGACACTATTATGACAGATAACCTAATATATATATCATCATAAGAAGTACTACACTATTTAGGCACAAAGCTTTGCAATCTGGCTATACTGCCATTGGTTATGTTCTTGTTCTCTTTCTTCTGTGGTACATTCTTTGACTAGCATGATTTAGTTAGTATTGTCACATGCTTCTCTTTCTTCTGTGGTACATTCTTTGACTAGCATGATTTAGTTAGTATTGTCACATGCTTCTCTTCCTCTGTGGTACATTCTTTGACTAGCATGATTTAGTTCGTATTGTCACATGCTTCTCTTCCTCTGTGGTACATTCTTTGACTAGCATGATTTAGTTAGTATTGTCACATGCTTCTCTTCTTCTGTGGTACATTCTTTGACTAGCATGATTTAGTTAGTATTGTCACATGCTTCTCTTTCTTCTGTGGTACATTCTTTGACTAGCATGATTTAGTTAGTATTGTCACATGCTTATCTTACTTTAATCCATTATAGATTATTGTTCTTTACCTTCTTTTCAATATTAGTATCTGTTCATTAGGAACAAGTTAGGCAAGTTGAAATTCTTCACATCAGCCTGCCAAACTGTACTCTTGATTTGTATGCTAGCATCTAATCTTTTCTCATTGTAGCCTTGTAGGACAGTTACTTTGTAAACTTCTTTTTTTCTTCTTCACATTTTCTAGAAGTTTCTCTGGTGTACCTGTAAATATTTATTCAGTATCTCTAACTAAAATGATATTCAGAAAATGCACTTCATGCAACTTCAGAATATCCAAGCATTCAGAATTTGTTTTAAGACAAATTTGGAGATGGTAATCCATCAGCATGTTATCCTGTATGGCCTTGACGACTGTAGAAAGTTAATAAACAGCCATATTGCATTTATTCATGCTTTAGTATCTAGAGTACACCATTTAACAATTTTTAAATTGCAATTTTATATTGTTAAAACTGAAATTTTTGCCACCCACATATAGGTTAATATTTGGTTAATGTTAATTTGGTTAAGGTTAATTTGGTTAATGTTAATATTTGATTTTTGAAAATTTTGCCATCAGTCTTCACTTTCTGTGATTTTTTACTTGCAGTTGAAATTGATTATTTTTTTGAGATTATTATCACTTATGTAGACTGCTCCAGTGGACTAGTGGTTAGAGCGTCCGCCTTGGATGCGGAAGATCGTGGGTTTGATCCCCAGCCGAGTCATACCAAAGACTTACAAAAATGGTACTAAGAGCTGCCTTGCTTGGTGCTCATTTTACGAGGTTAGTGTTAGAACTGGTCGGCCTGGTGTCAGGATAATGTGACTGGGTGGGACATCATGCTACATGTCTATGGCTAGACATCATTATAAAATAACATGAAAACTATAAAATGTAATTTCATGAAAATTGATGGGGATTCAAGGAAGATATCTGAATTTGAATCAGAGTAGTTCTTAGCTGGTAAATGTTTTCCAAAATATATAAATATAATAATACATCTGCAAATCACTAGGGCAGGAGAATTGCGGCCTGCTAGAAAATCAGTATCCCATGTTTTTATACAGTACTGCATGTAATTCTTTTCTGGGGGCTGAGAAAAGGCAGTTAACTTGGGCAGGTTTAAATCTATGGATGTCATTCTAATTTCCGTATGATTATGTTTTTAAGGACAGAGATAAAAAGAAATTCAGGTTCTGATCAATAAAATAGGGTGAAACTTGTTAAAAATCAGTGCTTAATTACCTCATTCCATAGTTATTTTACATAAGTTACATAACCATTCATCATATTTCCTATTGTACTATGTCAGTAAGTGTTGATAATTCTTTGCATAAAGTTATCAAACCTGAAAGGTTCACAGTGGATTGACCAGGCATCTCTTTTACAAAACTTCTAATGTTTTAATTTGTAATTGACTAAAAACTTCATCCTTTCACAAAATTTTAAATATGGTATAATCAGAAGCTGATTTCATTATGTTGCAGCTTTGAATAACCACCTTTTTTATATGCCTGCCATAAAGGAATAGTATAAGAAGTTATGATATTTTCCATTTGTCTGTTAGTAATTTTATTTCTGCAGAATAACTTGAGGACCACTCTGGTGGCCTAGTGGTTAGAGCATCCACCTCGGATGTGGGAGGTCATGGGTTCGTTCCCTGGCCAAGTCATACCAGAGACTTACAAAAATGGTACTAACAGCTGCCTCACTTTGTGCTCACCATTAAAAGGTTAGTGTTAGGACTGGTTGGCCTGGTATCGGGATAATGTGACTGGATGGGACATCATGCTATATGTCTGTGACATGATGCCTCAGTGCTAGTCATCACTATAAACTGCCACAATGCAGACATCGTAGCGATATGACTGAAAAATTGTTAAAGCTACATTAAAAATCAAAATCACACACAAACAAAAACTTGAGTTCTCCATTAGCAAACATTGTGGATGGCTTGTACTTAGGGGTAAAGGAAAAGCCTATCAGTTTTGGAGTCAAAAGATCAAAGGTCACAGTAAATGAAAGAAGAAGAATGATTTCCATACAATAGAATTAGTTGTACATCACATATCTAGACCAACTCTGCAGATGACTTGCACATGGTGTAAGTGTGTGTGTGTGTGTGTGTGTGTGTGTGTGTGTGTGTGTGTGTGTGATTTAGCTTTTTAATGTAACTTTAACAATTTTTCAGTCCTAACCTCTTAATGCTGAGGCAGCCTGTATCATTGTCGTGTCTTTGGTATGGTTCGGCTGAGGTTCAAACCCATGACCTCCCTCATCCAAGGCAGATGCTCTAATCACTAGGCCATTGGAGCGGTCCACATAGAGTAAGAAAGAGGGTTGTTGATTTGGGGATTATGAAGTCAATGACTAAGGTCTTGGAAAGAAGAAATGTTTTCATCACAACACTCTTAGTTCTAAATCATGTTCTTGGACCAGATTTTATACATGGTCTGTACAAGGATTAAGGAAGAAACTTATTGGTTTTGGGGTCAAAAGAACCAAAGTCATGATCACTGTGATTGATAGAAATAAATGGTTTCTTCTTTAAATATGTTACCCAATCATAATACCATAGGAGAACTACTACTACCACATATATCCAACCCTCTCAGATACTACTTTTAGCTAAAGGGAGCTAAAAGTTGTGTGCCCAACCTATGTGGCGGTCAGGCAGAGAGATCTACCCTTAGGTATAAGGCTTGGTGCAGAATCTAAGAACATGTCTGTTACTACTACATCAAAAGGCACTCTCAAAGGATGTAACTGGGGGGAGGCAGGGAGGGTATATGTGTATTATGATTAGGTAAGTATTCTCGAAGAAATATATTTTACTAGGAAAAATTGGTTTCTTCTTTAAATCTTTACCCAATCATAATATGTTAGGAGAATAGGTAAGAGGTGGAGGGAGGTACATCCCATTACCCCAGAGATCCCTCAGGGTATGCAAGACTGCTTCTAGGTAACCCAACTTGAGGGGACTTCGTCTATTGGGCACAGCTTCAAATAAAGAAAAATTTCCTCTCACAAATCCAAATTGTAAAACCGTGTCTTAAGAAGCTGTCAATTGACCAGTAAAGGGGACCTGTTGAGCTGCGAATATATGTCATACCAGATTGAACTGGGCATTTTCGGATGACAGATCTCAGACATAAAAGCGAGAGAATGTGGATTCTGATCTCCATCCCACAGCTGAAATGCATAATAAATTCGTTTGAACTGGGGTTATTTCTCTATTTCCTAGCGAATAACCCACTTAATCCAGGATGAGATAGTCTGTTTTGATATATCTTCCAGTCCTTGTTTGAGAAGTAAAAAGAGGCATGATCTCCCTTGACACAAAGGCTCTATAAGGTACCACTTGAGAGCCCAAACTTGGTCTTGTAGATGGTCTTCATCTGATTTGTCCAGACTAGAGAAAGGTTTCATGATGAACGTCTGGTAATCCTTGGAAGGAAGCTGGTTCTTTACAATGAAAGAGAATGCCATCTTGAATAAGACTGACCTGTCTTGTTGGAACCGCATCTAATTTGGGTCTGTTGATAGGGCATGTATTTAGCTAATTCTGCCTGCTTTTGGCTCAAGGGTCATGAAATTTTCATGTGGATCAGTTTTGGTGAATGCAGCACTCTTGCAAAAAGGTTGCATATTTACTTGTATTTCATACTTTCTTGACTTTTATGGGTTCAGTTAAGTTTTCAAGGTGGTGTGGTCAAGGCATTCGTTTTTCATGAAAACATTTACCATGTATACTGAGTTATAAGTTGGATCTAACTGCACAAACCCAGATCCACTGTGACATAATGTTCCAGTAGATCTTGGTCCATGCAGTTTGTTAGGAGTAATAAGTAGAACAAGCAACATTAACCTTGATCTGCTGGTGATTATGTGATGGTAGATCAGGGTCTATGTTGTTTGCAATTGGCTCTACTTGCAAGCAAGCATATATGGCATGTTAATTTTTCCCACATTTTCCAAAGCCAGTAGTGTCAAGATAAAGGAAAAGTTTTTCAGTGTGAGTTATGTTTTTTTTCTTCAGTTTTGAATGACAATAAATATAAATGCCTGAAATTAGAGGGAAAAATTTACCCCAGATAAGTTTTATCCTATATCAGTAACTTAAATTTGTTTCAGTTTCAACCTTTCTGATTAGGTTTTAGTATCCTGGAGAGTCAATCACTAATTCTCATAACCATAACACGCCCTCACTTTAGTGCCATTCTTTGTAACATGAGTTTCCTGTTATGATAATGAGGCAGATATGGTCATTCATTACAAGCCAGTCTCACTATAAGGTGGTATACTCAACAACTCCCATGAATAATGAGGGAGTTATGTGCATTTTTTATCCTTTAGACTTACCAAGCTACAAGTGAGATTTTAGTATTGTCCTCGATCTGTTGTTCATTGCCCATTTTTAAATTCAGTTTCTTTTTATAGTAATGCTGTAATATTTAGACCAGATGAAAAAATGTGGTCCTTGTTATATTGGAAAAGAAATTGGGGTAGGTAGGTTGGTACAGATGGGGGGAACGGGGCTTTTTTTGTGTTCAGACGGATTCAAATGAACCACGAACTAGAACATTAGTGTGATTCACTTCCTGAATTTAATTTCAATCCTAGTTGCATCCCTTTGTTAATTTTTTCTTCAGAATTTCTTTTCTTTTTCCTAATTATTTTTTCCAAAAGAAATTGTGGGGTAGAAGGTAAAAATAGGGTCAGGTAACCAGAACTACACTTATCTTTTTATTTGGCATTAAGGTAAAAATGAGTACGTGGTACACAATAACTGAAATTATGCTGTTCAATTGGAATGATTTGAAACTTACTTCTCCCAGTCTGCACATTGAATTACCTCTAAATGCTATTTATGTGTAACCCATTGACAGTAGTGTGTATGCATTACCTTGTTCAACTTGTCATTGTTTCTCTGTCTGTCCTGACCCTCTTATTATGACAGGATTCAGGTTTTAAGAAAGGTTTTTTTGTAATATATATATATAACAAACTGATATACAATTAAGGTAAAACATCCTTGGGGACTGACCATTTATTGACCACCATGATATTGTTTTATGCTGCTACATACTTGTGATATAAACAGTTCCATAATATGAAACATTATGTATTGTCAGGACATGAGCATAGGATGTTTTTGTAGGATCTACTAAAGTCTTTTTTGTCAGTGACCCTAAAAAATATATTTTTCTAAGCTTATTGACCCTATTTTTGCATGTTTATAAGTTTTGGCACCCTCAAAAATAACAATCCTGGTGACCCTCCGCTACCCTCTAGAATGTACTTGCAACCCTGATTTGGGTCACAACATGGGGGTTCGGAACCACTGATCTACTATGACTCTAAGAAAATGCATTGGCTTGTAAACTTGAGTAATCAGAACCACTATGGCCCTATGGCTTGCTATTTGTCTGTACATCAGACATATGGTTTTCTATAAGATAACTCTACTGGGACATTGCATATGAACCGGATTAGTTACAATGCAGCTATATATCAATGAGACCTTTGAAAAATTCAATATCCAGTCATCTGTGGCATCATTTGGAAGAAGTATGGCCCACCCTCCTAACTTTAGCTTTGCAACTCTACCAAGGATTGTTAGCCCTCACCAAAACAAAGCACAAGTTAGATTGCTTTTGAAACTTACCCCCAAAACTGGTGAAGATATGAAACTTGTGTATTAGACTCATGGTCCAAATGTGCATTTTGCTAATCACAATTCTTTAGTTTCAGTATTTTAATGTTTTGGACCATTTTTCTGTCCATCCGTATATCCATGATCTGCACATTCATTTCCAGGGCAAATATTGAATTCCATTTGAAATCTCTGAAATTTGATGCACCTATTAGGCTAGTAGCATAGATGTGCCTTCTGCTATTCACATTTTTCTTTTGGAATATTTTTAACATTTTTATCAACTGTCCATCATTCACACTTTTGTTTACTGTGCACAACTCAAAAGGTGTTGAAGATATTGCTTTGAAACTTGATGCACCCATCACCAATATGAGTGTAATCAGTGTTTTTTTTATATCCAACTCAGTGGGTTTTTCCCCAGAACTAAATATGCTGAGCTGAATAATCTGGGTGAATGTTGGTAATAAGACAGTCATCATACATGAACACACTCATTGGTTTGTATTGGTTTGGAGGGAGTGCAGTTTATGGTAAACATGGTGGTATAAACATCATAATTTATATGTCATGTGATAAAAGAATTAATTGTTAAATGCATTTATAGATGTTGACAGCTGGAGTCTTCTCATACCATCACTATTGTATGAAGCTTTAGTGAAGGTATTGGATTGCAATCTCAGCTGAGCCAAATACCATATCATAATTTTGTCAGCTACATGTATTTCCTAAATAGCTAAGAAACTTGCAGCAAAAATAGTATGTCATCCATGGTACCAATTTATTACACATTCATCTTAACACATTTTGCAATGATGGTATGTCAGCTAAATTCAGTCTGACCATAAAGAACACCTTTGGGCTTACACAAATGTGCTCCTTTAGGAATGAATGTCCTGTATATAAAGGTTATAGAAGACCATAACTAGCATGAATATTGTACTAATGAACTGGTACACTTTATATGAAGGCATCAGCTGCCTCAGGTTGACTGGTTTTTTAACTTTTTACTTTAAAGTGATGATAGATTTTAATACCCCAACTGGTGTGTGATATTATTCATCAATGATGAAATTGTCAGATGCATCAGCATCAGTTTCTCAAAGTTAATTATTTTATTTTTCTCTCTCATTTCAGGATGATACATCTGGAGACTACAGACGTTCACTACTTGCTTTGGTTACCGGACGCTACCAATACTAAATTAATACTTGTTGCAATAGCATGTTCATCTTTGTTTAGATTTTTCTTGTTATTTAGATTATTGTTTTGCTTCCTTACCAGATGTTGATAATATTTTGCTTTAAAGTTTCTGTGGATATCACATCCTGCATTGTGACATAGCCCTGGTCTTGCTAAGAATTTATACAAGACTGGCACTTATTCAGAAGCCTAACAGAGGCTGGCTTCAAATTCAGGATTACATTTGCCTTTGGCCTTGTTTCATACCTGGCTAATGGATTATTGTAAAACACTCCCATATGGACTTGAATTGCAAGAGAAAGTTCCCATTCAGATGTACATTTTGGTCTATTTTTGGGGGAATATTATAAAAACAAAACAGTAGTCACATAATCCACCTCATATCATACATGTATCGCAAAAATCACTTTGAAGTATTTGCCTGCATCTATGCCAGAATTGGAGTAAAATGTTGCTCTGGTGTTAGTTAAATTTTATCTAAAATTGTTCAGATTTTTTAATGTAGATTTTCTTTTAAAAAAATTAAATCAAAATAAACTGCACATGTAGTATATGCATTCTCCCAAAATAATTATTTAAAAAAAACTAGCAACGTTTAACTGTCACAGTTAAAGCCATTGTAATTTTTGTAATTAGTTTTACTGTATTGTATACAATAAACCATTGTTCAGTATACACTGTAAATTATGTTAATATGGGTACTGTACATGTATGAGTGTGTGCTTTATTTTGCAGTTGAAGTCCTCAGTACTGTTTTTAAAAATGTTCTTTAAATTCAAGCCATAGAATACTATTTGTTATTAGTGAAAGTAGTATTTTTTCCTTCATGACATTTTATGAGTGCACAAATGTGTATCTTCTATTTAATCTTACGTATTATGTGGTTCATATATATATATATATATATTTAGAATATCTAAGTTATAAATGTTGTTCTCTATAGTGTGTTTGTTTTGTACTTCTTTTATGGATTGTTGACCCTTAGTTTCTTTTCTTGACCCTCCAATGCTACTGTACCTTACTTTAATATTTTTAAAAAAAATTATTGACTATGAAAAAATATGCACTGTTTTGGTTGATACACAAATGTGACATGTTATACAATTTATCATGTTAAATTGCTTGTCAGTAATCGGCTTTATCAAAGAAGCTAGATTGATAACTTCCTTTGTTGAAACATATTATACCAGTCATGTAGGTGATGCACAATTTATGTGCTTTTATCTTAATGTCATTTATAATGATGAAATAACATTCAAATTGTTCTTTGATTTACACCAATTTCAATTGATGCCATAACCTCAGGAATGCATCTTAGCGTTATGTCTTGTTGGTCCAGAACAGAAATGATACTAATCTGACTTCCAGTCTAGCCATCATGGTGGCCATCTTGAAAAATCTTGTCATGGATTCTCTTAAACGTAAAGTCATTTTGACAAAGTTTTCATCAGAAGAGTTCTTATGGAACCTAGTTTACCTAAAATGAAAATGATGCGTACTGACCCTCATTATGGTCACCACAGAGGCCAGCTTGTAAATATTATCTCTACTTGCCCAAATGCATGGCTGTCAACATGGGTTTTCCACGAATAGACTTCTTATGATACCTAGCTGGTTTAGAATGAAAACTGTTCCAGTAGTACATCAAGAACGGCTGCCATGATGGCAGTCTTGAAAATTGTGTTGTCAATGCACCCATGAATGGATGGTTATATGGACATAAGGTTTTCACCAAAAGACTTTTAATGATGTGTGCTTGGTCCTAAGTGAAAATGGTGTAAATCTGACATCCAGGATGTCCAGGTAATTTGAAAATCCTGTTATCATTGAAGAATATTAGAGATGGTTTCAACACTCAGCACTTAAAAGGAAGAAATGGTCTTATCTTGAATTCCTAGAAATTCTTTTCACCCAGTGACATCTCAGTCACTTTCAGGGATTCTTGTTTGACCTGGATTATGTTGTATGAATGTTTTCTTCTGTTGTTTGGATAACCTCACAATCTGTTATGAACAAGGTTTTGATAAATGAAGTTCTATTTTTTTATATCTATAGTGCCTTTTACTTGTTTTCAGTGCAGACCTGGACTTAACACTGTATGGCAAGTTGTGCCTTCATGATCATTTCATATCAAAGCCATGGTAAATTTTGTTGACCGTCTCATGGAATCAGCTTTAAAATAAATTAAATACAGTGCATCATAACAGTAACTTTGATTAAGAATACTAGTATTGTATATACATCAAAACAAACCTGGTTATATAAAACCTCATGCAATATTCCATATTACTGTGCTTTCTTGTAGATAAAATCAAAGGGATTTATTGCATTGTTTAGTGGGAACCTTGATTTTACTTCATATAAGCTTGCAGTGGCCATGTAAAACAACCTGAGTATGTATAGGTTGATAAATGTTGCATGGCTGTTTCGCATGGTTAGCCCGGGTTAAATGAAATACAAATCTATATTTCTGAAGAGATCCCTGTAGATAGAATATATCGTATGGTTTACATGTACAGTAAAACCCCATTAATCTTGACACAGATGCTCAGTCATAGTGAAACCCCATGAATCTAGACAAAGATATTCACTTGTGGCAAAACTCCATTAATCTTGACAAAGATATTTACTCCATTGATCTAGAAAACACATATTCATTTGTAATGAAACCACATTAATCTATACACCGATATTAATTTATTATGAAACCCCCATGAATCTAGACAAAGATATTCACTTGTGGCAAAACTCCATTAATCTAGACAATGGTATACACTTGTGGCAAAATTCCATTAATCTTGACAAAGATATTTACTTGTAATGGAACTCCATTGATCTAGACATGGATATTCATTTCTAATGAAACTCCATTAATTGAGACAAAGATATTCATTGGTGGCAAAACTCCATTTTTTAATCTAGACAAAGATATACACTTGTGGCAAAACTCTATTCATCTAGACAAAGATATACACTTGTGGCAAAACTCCATTCATCTCGACAAAGATATACACTTGTGGCAAAACTCCATTCATCTAGACAAAGATATACACTTGTGGCAAAACTCCATTCATCTAGACAAAGATATACACTTGTGGCAAAACTCCATTCATCTAGACAAAGATATACACTTGTGGCAAAACTCCATTCATCTTGACAAAGATATACACTTGTGGCAAAACTCCATTCATCTAGACAAAGATATACACTTGTGGCAAAACTCCATTCATCTAGACAAAGATATACACTTGTGGCAAAACTCCATTCATCTAGACAAAGATATACACTTGTGGCAAAACTCCATTCATCTTGACAAAGATATACACTTGTGGCAAAACTCCATTAGTCTAGACAAAGATATTCACTTGTGGCAAAACTCCATTAATCTTGACAAAGATATTTACTCCATTGATCTAGACAAGCATATTCATTTGTAATAAAATCACATTAATATAGACACCGATATTGGTAAAACTCCATTAAATGCGACAAAGATATTCATTTGTGGCAACCATTGATCTAGACATGGATATTCATTTGTAATGAAACCCCATGAAACTCGACAAAGATATTCACTTGTGGCAAGACTCCATTAATTGAGACAGATATATTCATTTGTGTGAAACATTAATTAATATAGACAAAGATATACACTTGTGGTAAAACTCCATTCATCTGGACAAAGATATACACTTGTGGCAAAACTCCATTAATCTTGACAAAAATATTTACTCCATTGATCTAGACATGCAAATTTATTTGTAATGAAACCACATTAATCTAGACACTGATATTAATTTGTAATGAAACATCATGAATCTAGACAAAGATATTCACTTGTGGCAAACATTAATTAATGTAGAAAAAGATATACACTTGTGGCAAAACTCCATTCATTTAGACAAAGATATTCACTTGTAGTGAAACTCCATTAATCTAGACACATATATTCATTTGTGGCAAGCATCAATTAATCTAGACAAAGATATTGACCTGTGGCAAAGCTCCATTAATCTTGACAAAGATATTTACTTGTAGTGAAACTCCATTCATCTCAGCACTGATATTCAGCAACACACAATGTTTTAATATGAATAATACTAAGCACTTTCCTCTAAATTTTTCTCTTGAGTGTATATAAGTAAATTTATATCTGTTTCTCCACCAAGGAAAAGTGGTATTTCATTGCTGTCTTTTTCACTTGTAAGCAAGATATCTATAAAAAAAAAAAACTACTAAGGTGAACACAACCAATTTGATCAGTAGGTAAAAAGGTAGCATTGTGTTTAGTAAGGTTGATTGACATAGGGACCATCTGCATATATCAACGACTTGTATATTAAGGCCAACTATATTAGATTCTATAGATTAATTACTGTAAATATGTTGACCTGTACTTGGAGACTCCCATTAATAATGATTGCTTGTAGTTAGTTATCTAGGTGGTTTGATACATATGTACATGCCGAGTTGAATTTGGATCAACTACGCAGATCATCTGTTAGATGAAATAAATGGTTTTAAGAATGCATATAATTAAAGTTGTTAATGAATAGTATTTTATTCATTTGCTTTTTTTAAGTTTCTTTGATCTAATATAGCCAAGTCCTCATTTTATATTTTGTGTTTCTGTTTTTGTGGAGTATTTTTTATCTGTCCAGTGTATTGATCTTTTATGTTTTATGATTTTTCCTGTGACAGTCATGTTTTCTTGTAAATATGTTTATGCAGGTGTCCTTAATTATTATTTTTAAAGCCATTTATTTCTTACCTCATAGGATATGTTTATATCTTAAAAAGATGTTGTCTGTTTGGCTTTCCTTGCTAACACAGTCATTTCCACTATCTTAAAATGTATCATTTTTATGTCAACATATCTTGGATACAGTATAGCTCAGACTTTGACAGTGTGATAATATTTGTTTAAAATAAATGGCATATAAAAGGTGTCAACATGCATTCTCATTGAATATTTGCTCATTTATTGCAAGTTTCAACTGTTGTGTTATATCTCATTCAGTAAATATGAAATTATTACATGGGTTGAATGATATGCCATGTGCAGCATGGAGCAGGTTGTCTATCTCATTCAGTAAATATGAAATTATTACATGGATTGAATGATATGCCATGTGCAGCATGGAGCAGGTTGTCTATGATATTTTAAAAAGGTTTGATACATTTCTTTTGGGATTTGTAGAATTTGGAGATTCCATATTCAGTATGTCATAGATCTGCACAGATTTTGCCTATCTCGATGACATTGTTCTGTGCAATTTTATGGTGAAATGTCACATTTCTACACAGACTCGGCGTGTGTCAATGATATTGTTCTGTGGTGCTTGGTGATTTTTCACACTTTGCTGTACAATGGTACTTGGTGATATACCATATGTATTGATGCAAGTCAATAAAAACATGTGATAAAAAGGATCACTCACCTGTTATCAGCAATTCATAAGCTTGTCTTCATTTTGAGTAACAATAATATACTATCAGATTAGCTGAAGTACTAAAACTAAACTTTGCTTCCCAATAGTTTTGTTTCAAGTATTAGTTTTGTGTTTTACCTGTAAGTCATCCCTTAGCCTTAGAATTGCACTCATTACCTGTTCATTAGCAAGTTTTGTTATTTTTGCTCTAAATCCTTTCAAACTTTTCCTGTGAGAAAAATTTGCATTTTTTGTCATAATAAAATGTAGTCCTTTATTATGTAGAAATGAATTGTGTTTTTTGATATGCATGTGTAGTAGAACTTTGCAGTTATCATAAATGTAACTATCTATACAAATTTATGTGCATTTATTGTTTTGTTCACCTTTAGTTTTACATTAAAATGTATAGTTAGCTCATATCTGTTGAAGTACATATATTTTCTTTTTCCTACAACATTATTATCTTGAGGTTGGTTAATTTAGTTTAATATAATAATTAAAATTATCAGACCAAATTTTTTTCCTTGTTATTGATTAGTACGGTCCTCTCTGGTGAAACTTTGGTTAGATGACTTTTCCTTTTCTCTGTCAATTGCATTATGCAATCACATTAACATTAGTAATTTCTCTCTGCAACCTCTAAATCTACTTGTACTAAATACGCAGAAACATCGTCCCCTAGCATAAAAACAAAAGAAAGTAACTCACAGGTTAACTCCTCTTGTTTCTGCAAGGTGGCTAAAATGGCAACATGGGTGTAACTACTTTAAACTTGCAACTGTGAACGATTCTTCCAAGAATCCATTGAAACTTGTATTTCATTGTGACCCTCCATCGTTTATTTTCTCCGGTGTAGCAAGTCAAAAGAATATAATTTTTTTATACAACATTTGCTTTATTCCCGGTGAATTTATTGTATTAGGAATACAAAGCAGATGATAACATAAGATGGATGAAAAAGAATTATGTGAATATATGTTTTATTTTTTATGTCACACTTATAACAAATGTTGAGTAGTAAATTAAGAGATATATTTCAACCAATATGCACGTAAACAATACATGTATAACTAAGATAAAGTTCACATTATTTAGCAGCTTGTTCAAGCACCATTATACAGCTCATTGTAGTAAATCACCTAACTGATGGACATATAAATGGCCTCAATTACTTAATGCTCTGGGTTTTTGATGCAAGAAGTTTTTACATTTGTCACCAGAACTCCCATACCAAGTGATCTTTCCTATCACAACGTCAGAAAATAAGGCTTCATTGTTAGCATTCTTTGTTCAAAAGGAGGGGGGGATCCGTAGCCAGAAACTTGGTTATATAACAGAAAATATTGATCTTAGTTGTGAAATTCATAATAAATATGTAATTACAGCGTGTATTTTAAATTGTTCCTTTTCATATGAAATACATTTTATATTGAGAACTTTATTTGCGGATAAACTGTTGAAATTGGTGATTAAATTCTTGCTAGTTTGATTTGAAACTAAGTGTAATTTAAATTATTACATATTAAAAACTATATCATCAATATGCAATGCTCATGTTTATGGCAAATAAATCCAAAAATATACAGGTAAAAAGCTGTTTGAAGTTTAATATTAGTGTATGTTCATTTTGAGTTTTTAAAGCAACACACAAATTTAAAAACAATATATGTATCTTGTTGCTTTTGTTAGCTGTTTGTATGCACATTTATGCTGATGTAAAATGCTGTAGAGCAGTGCTGTCCAACCTTTTTGACACCATGGGCCACTGAAAAATGTTTTTCTTTAAGCTGAGGGCCACAGCAGAAAACTGAAAAGCAACGACTATATAGCTGCTCGAGCTCTAGCGGGCCATTTAAAATCAGCTTGCGGGCCGTGGGTTGGACAGCACTGCTGTAGAGCAACAAGATTCCCAAGTGGGTCTGATATGGCTCACCTGGCTTACACTGGTATAAAAGCCTTACATAACTGTAAGAAAGCAGGTAACTTGGGTTGAAAGTAACAGAATAATTTCTACCTTTTTGCTTGAAACTGGTGTGATTTCATATGTTTAAACTGCACTTCTACGTTGTTTAACTAGATCTTGTACTGACATTTTTAATTTGTATGTGAGAGGTGTTCATACTTGGTATAAATCTATCCACTCTGGTTTTTACTTAGCCAGGCATTTTTCAAGAGAAAGTCAATCTGTGAAGGATTTTTTAAAATAGTTTTAACAATAGCAAAACTTTATGGGACATGAGTATTATATTTAGGTTTCCACCTGGTTGCTATGAAAACCATAATGTTATTGTGGGAGCAACCCCAAACACAATTCTTGCTCAGCATAACCTAAGAAACATTCATACCAAGTTTAATCCAAATTTACTAAACCATTCTAATGAAGCATTCCAAAACTAGCTTTCTACCTGGTTATTGTAGAAGCCACACCTTTGCTAGGTCTTTTCCACCCAAGACAAATTCTGGTAAAGCATGTGTTCAGAAATGATCCTACCACATTTGATCAAAATTGGCCTAACTATTCTCGAGAAATAAAATCGTAATTTGTTGTTCCACCAGGTAGCTATGGAAGTTACATTGTTGTTATGGGAACCATCCACAAAAACAATTATGCTAGAACATGCCCTCAAAATTGCATGTTTAATAAAAATTGGCTTAGCTGTTCTAAAGAAGATGAAAATAGGTTTTCCACCTTGCTACTTTGGAAGACACCACTGTTAGGAAGTACCATGGAAACATATGTAGTAGGACATGTCATATGAATTGTTCCCATTTGGTTTAGTCAAAATTGTTGCAGCCATTATAGAAAAGTTAAAAATAGGAACTTGACACTGTTGCTATGGAAGTCACTCTGTTGCTAAGGGAGCAATCCTGCACATAAATCTGAAAGAGCACAACACAAGAATTGTTTTTACCAAACTTTATCAAAACTGGTTAGTAGTTCTGGAGTATTATTTAAAAATTTTAAATATGGTTGTTAAGGAAGACACCATTGCCAGGGACCAATCCCAAGACCAATTCTAATAAGTTTGATCCAATTTTCTCAGTTGTTCTAGAGAAGAAATTGTAAACAGGTTTTGCACCTGGTTGCTAATGAAGCTATACCACTGCTATGACAGTCACCAAGAACATACTTTTGGTAAAATATATCCTAAGAAACATTCATATAGCATTTTATAAATATTGGCTCAGCCATTCTGGAAAAGAAGTTAAAGTATATTTTTTATGGCTGCAGTGGAAGCCACACTGCTGCTACAGGAGCTATATGAAACACAAATGCCATAAAACAAATTATGTAAAACATGCTAACCAGGGTAGCCAAAATTCACTCATTCTCGAAAAGTTACAAATAGGCTTTCAATAAGGTTTTTATCGAGCATATGGTAAGAAACATTCCTTTATAGTTTGACGAAAATTAGCTAATCTAACGAAACAGTCCAGAATAGGCTTTCCACCTTGTAAGCCATATTGTTGCTAGGGGAGCTGTTCTTGACATAATTTTGACAGAACGTGTCCTAATAAATATTCCTATCATGTTTAATCATATTGGCCCAACCTTTCTGGAGAAGAAATGTTAAAAAACGGTTTCCACATGATTGTTATGGAAGCAGCCACACCACTGCTAGGGAGTCACCCCAAACATAATTTTGACAGAGCATATATGTAAGAATATGTCTGCCAAGTTTGATTCAAATTGACCCAGTGTTTATTTTAAGCGGAAAATATCAAATGTGAATCAACAGTCACATGCTATACCATAAGCTCACTTAGCCCCCAGCCAGATGAATTAACAAATTTGAACTAAGATGCATTATCAGTTCATGTAAGCTTAACAAACTCTATTTACTTTTTTGTTTTCTTTGGATTTTAAAAGTTAATACCTTCAGTGTACATTATTTATTGCTTCAATTAATGAAAAATCAAAGTAAAACGCACATGTGTATTGATACATAGTAAAGAAAGAAATATTGTACAAAAATGGAATTCAGCAGACAACAAGCTTTTAAAAATAATACTGGTGCGGCAAATATTGCGCTGAAGCACTGACTCGCAAGTGCATGGTATTGCACAGTCCCTCAAGCAACAGCTGTGGCAAAGTATAAATAACACGGAAAATACTGATCCCTGGAATGCATAGATAACTTCATCTGCAATTAAAATGACATATTTAAAAATCTTAAAAGAAAATTAGATATTTAAAAATAAATATAAACACCAAACAATGTGAATTCCAGTGTAACAATATTTGCAATATATCTATGCCATTAATTTGACAGAGGTATTTAAAAAGTTACCAGATAAAAATACTGTTACAGTTTCTTCATCACTGGTTTTGAAATCTCAAAATGTATCATTTTTCAGAATGTACAATTCAGCACCACCTCAAAGGCTGGTGAAGCATCCTTTTACAGAATGCATTATCTAACTTCTTTAGGATCCTTTCAAGATAATACATGATTTTTCCTATTGAATTGGAAAGCAATTAATGCTATCCATGATCAATCTCTTTAAATTGGAAAGCAATTAATGCTATCCATGATTAATCTCTTTAAATTGGAAAGCAATTAATGCTATCCATGATTAATCTCTTTAAATTGGAAAGCAATTAATGCTATCCATGATTAATCTCTTTAAATTGGAAAGCAATTAATGCTATCCATGATCAATCTCTTTAAATTGGAAAGCAATCAATGCTATCCATGATTAATCTCTTTAAATTGGAAAGCAATCAATGCTATCCATGATTAATCTCTTTAAATTGGAAAGCAATTAATGCTATCCATGATTAATCTCTTTAAATTGGAAAGAAATTAATGCTATCCATAATTAATCTCTTTAAATTGGAAAGCAATCAATGCAATCTCTGATTATTTTCATTGAAATGGAAAGCAACCGATGCAATGTTATTTTCATTGAATTGGAAAGTTATCAATGCAATCTGTGATTTGTTTCATTGAATTGGAAAGCAATCAATATAAAATCTGTGATTATTTTCACTGAATTGGAAAGCAATCAATGCAATCTGATTATTTTATTGAATTGGAAAGTAATCAATGCAATCTGATTATTTTCACTGAATTGGAAAGTAATCAATGCAATCTGATTATTTTATTGAATTGGAAAGTAATCAATGCAATCTGATTATTTTCACAGAATTGGAAAGTAATCAATGCAATCTGATTATTTTCACTGAATTGGAAAGTAATCAATGCAATCTGATTATTTTCACTGAATTGGAAAGTAATCAATGCAATCTGATTATTTTATTGAATTGGAAAGTAATCAATGCAATCTGATTATTTTCACTGAATTGGAAAGTAATCAATGCAATCTGATTATTTTCACTGAATTGGAAAGTAATCAATGCAATCTGATTATTTTATTGAATTGGAAAGTAATCAATGCAATCTGATTATTTTATTGAATTGGAAAGCAATGAAAGCAATCAATGATCATTCTCTTTGAATTGGAAAGCACAATATCAAGTTTATACAAATTTGCTTTTAATGTTAATTTTTGTGGATAATTCAGTCACTTTCATTGCAAATATTGAATAAAAACCAATATATTACTGGCAAACAGTCTTAAATCAAATTATAATCTTTTTTTCACTAGTAATATACATGAACAGATATTTATTTCTTTATTTGCAGTGCAATTTTGGGAAAGTTTAGTAACTGTCAAAGAGCAAGTGTTGGTTGTAATTGTTTGAGTCTGACAATTTTGTGCAGTCAGGATAAAAAATTGTAACTTTTTTCTTCTTTAAAGTTTGGGATTCATATTTTTACTGTAATTAAAACTTTTAAAATTCTAGTAATAATTGGGAAAAAAGTAGCAAACCTAAACATTTTTTGCACATTTATATTAAACACATTCACATATGCCTGTACTCAGTTTCATACTTTATAGGTATATACCTTCAAGGCAAGTTTTCCTCAATAAATAAACAAATTTCTTAAAAATTTTATTTTGCCTTTTATCATGTGTAGGAATTGTTATTCACCCATGCCAAAATGCTTCCTTAAGCAAGAAACAAATTAACGTTGGAGAAAACAAAGTTAAAAAAACATGTAAAAGCCATACTTATTATATAGATATTGTGCATATCTAAGCTGAAGGTAGTGCTCTATCTCCGTTGTATTGTTTGGAGCCGTTGTTGGTTACCCTCAGCTTCTCCCACATCCTGACCATATGAAGCTACACAGAAATTTAGAACATTATAAGTTAGATTGAACATTATATCAGTATACATACTTGTAACAAAAGAAGGATTTGGACAGTATCATTGCAAACAATTAGTTCTTAGTACACATACTTCTTCAGAAAGTCTTTCTTTGGTAAATAGCCTCAAGGTATTGTCGCGATATAACACTTGAAGCATTCCAGTTGTACAGCTTAAATCAGATACCATCTATACATGCTTATAAGAGAAGTCAAAGTGCAAACAACAAAGATCCTGATCTGCACGTGCAGATCAGGGCCAATGTTTTTTGTTCTACTGATTAATCCGAACAAACTGCACAGACCCAGATCTGCTGGAGAATTATGCGATGGCAGATCTGGGTCTGTGCAGTTTGCATTTGGAATCCTCTCATAAGTGGATATATATGGTAGGTAATTATGCAAAAGAATGCTATATATCTTTTCTTACCTCTGTATTATTCACATTGTTTATGTTCACTCTTACACTGCTTTATGCTACAGTGCTAACATCTCAATCTTTTCTTCAATGGATTAAAATTGTTTGACTTTAATAAATTATTGAAGATTTTACTCGGAATCTATTATTTGTGTTATGTGCATAATATTTCATATTGGATAACAAACAGCCATGCGAAACAAACATTTATTAAACATAAGTGGAGGGTTGCTATAAGTTGGAACTAATTCTGTATGTGTGATAGACATACAAGAAGTTCAGAAGATATACAGGTAACTTTAAAAATTGAAAAGAAAAGATTCTTGATACTATTAGGACTGAGACACATTAAGATAAGAATAAGACTGTTGATAGGCACATCATTGATAACTATAAGGCTGTTGATATGCATAGTGCTAACGCACATCAAGATAACTACAAGCATTTTATTTGCATAGTGCCAAGGTACATTATGATAACAATAAGGCTGTCGATATGCATAGTGCCAAGGCACATCATTGATAACTATAAGACTTAATTTGCTTAGTGCTAATGCACATCAAGATAACTACAAGCATTTTATTTGCAAAGTGCTAAGGCACATCAAGATAACTATAAAACTGTTTATTTGCTTAGTGCTAAGGCACATCAAGATAGCTATAAAACTATTGATTTGCTTAGTGCTAAGGCACATCAAGATACCATAAAACTGTTGATTTGCATAGTGTTAACACACATCAAGATAACTATAAAACTGTTGATTTGCTTAGTGCTAAGGCACATCAAGATTCTATAAAACTGTTGATTTGCATAGTGTTAACACACATCAAAGATAACTATAAAACTGTTGATTTGCTTAGTGCTAAGGCACATCAAGATACTATAAAACTGTTAATTTGCGTAGTGTTAACACACATCAAGATAACTATAAAACTGTTGATTTGCTTAGTGCTAAGGCACATCAAGATAACTACAAGCATTTTATCTGCATAGTGCTTAGGACATCAAGATGACTTTAAGACTTGATTTGCATAGTGCTAAAGCACATCAAGATACATGTAACTACAAGCATATGATCTGCATAGTGCTAAGGCACATCAAGATGACTATAAGACTGTCAATTTGCATACTACTGAGATCAAGGTACATTAACATGAGTAAAAGAACTGATTTGCATGCTGCTACATTTGATGCACATTAAGATAAATATAAGAAAAGTTTTACAAAATCAGATCAAGCCCCTGTAAGGCTCTCAATTCATCATGATTATTTCACCTTCCTTTCATTTTTCTTTTTATTCAGTGACACATAAATGTGTAAGTACACTTTCTATCAAATTGTCTTTATTCAAGGAAAATGTTGATCCAACATGATAAATACTTCAAAATATCCTATAAAGAATGCCAAAGTGACTGAGTACAAAGATCTATGCATTGACTGTTCCTGACTATTGAAGTACACATGCATCTGTTAGCAATCGATCACAAGTGGTGCACAGATATTGCATCTAAATAACTATTTTTCATTAACTTGTAAAAATAGGAACTGAATAAACTTTTAGATATCAACTAAATTCCCCTTAAAATATCATCAGAAGAGTTGAAAAGGTTCAGATGTATGAACTATCTTATAAAAGTCCTTATACCCTTCAAAATGGACCTATTTCCAAATGGAAAAGTGTCATGTGAACCTACCATGAAAATGATGGCCAGTGTCACACTGGCATCATTGAAGTTTGAACTAAATTACATGTTCTTATGATTAAATTTTAATCGATCTGAAAGCAACTAAGAAAAGGAACAAAAAACATTTGATAAAAAGTGTAAAGGTATAACTCCTTTAGTAAAAGTATTTTTTGGTGGATCATATTTGTCCACAAAATTGTTTCACTTATTTGTGGCTTTTTTATTTTGGCCATTTTATGCAAGTTAGATGTATATATTCAGAAGTCAGATGAACATTTTTCAGACTGGTTCATAATAAAAGAAATAACCTCAAGCAGAGAGCTTATGAGCAAAAGAAAAAAGAAAGGACACACTGTTTTATAAATATGATTTTAAGTCACATGATGAGGTAAGTACTAAAAGCCTATCTGAAGTACACCTGAACCATTTTGCACATGTTATCAATGTTGATCATTCATTATTAATACCAGGAATAGTCATTAAAATCAGTGATAGTCATTTATGAAACTGTTATTGGAATATATCTGCTTCATTAAAGCATGCCATATCTAGATGTAATTATGGCCTTTCCAGATCTATATGTAATTACAGCCTTTCCAGATCTATATGTAATTATAGATTTTCCATATCTAGATGTAATTATGGCCTTTCCAGATCTATATGTAATTATGGATATTCCTTATCTAGATATAATTATGGATTTTCCATATCTAGATATAATTATGGATTTTCCATATCTAGATGTAACTATGGCCTTTCCAGATCTATATGTAATTATGGATTTTCCATATCTAGATGTAATTATGGCCATTCCAGATCTATATGTAATTATGGATTTTCCATATCTAGATGTAAGAATGGCCTTTCCAGATCTAGATGTAATTATGGCCTTTCTATATCTAGATATAATTATGGATTTTCCATATCTAGATATAATTATGGATTTTCCATATCTAGATATAGCTATGGCCTTTCCAAATCTATATGTAATTACAGCCTTTCCAGATCTATATGTAATTATGGATTTTCCATATCTAGATATAATTATGGCCTTTCCAGATCTACATGTAATTATAGATTTTCCTTATCTAGATATAATTATGGATTTTCCATATCTAGATATAATTATGGATTTTCCATATCTAGATGTAACTATGGCCTTTCCAGATCTATATGTAATTATGGATTTTCCATATCTAGATGTAATTATGGCCATTCCAGATCTATATGTAATTATGGATTTTCCATATCTAGATGTAAGAATGGCCTTTCCAGATCTAGATGTAATTATGGCCTTTCTATATCTAGATATAATTATGGATTTTCCATATCTAGATATAATTATGGATTTTCCATATCTAGATATAGCTATGGCCTTTCCAAATCTATATGTAATTACAGCCTTTCCAGATCTATATGTAATTATGGATTTTCCATATCTAGATATAATTATGGCCTTTCCAGATCTACATGTAATTATAGATTTTCCTTATCTAGATATAATTATGGATTTTCCATATCTAGATATAATTATGGATTTTCCATATCTAGATGTAACTATGGCCTTTCCAGATCTATAAGTAATTATGGATTTTCCATATCTAGATGTAATTATGGCCATTCCAGATCTATATGTAATTATGGATTTTCCATATCTAGATGTAATTATGGCCTTTCCATATCTAGATGTAAGAATGGCCTTTCCAGATCTAGATGTAATTATAGCCTTTCTATATCTAGATGTAATTATGGATTTTCCATATCTAGATTTAATTATGGCCTTTCCAGATCTATATGTAATTATGGCCTTTCCAGAGCTATATGTAATTATGGCCTTTCCAGATCTATATGTAATTATGGCCTTTCCAGGTCTAGGTGTAATTATGGCCTTTCTATATCTAGATGTAATTATGGATTTTCCATATCTAGATGTAATTATGGATTTTCCATATCTAGATGTAATTATGGCCTTTCCAGATCTATATGTAATTATGGCCTTTCCAGATCTATATGTAATTATGGATTTTCCATATCTAGATGTAATTATGGCCTTTCCAGATCTATATGTATATATGGATTTTCCATATCTAGATGTAATTATGGCCTTTCCAGATCTATATGTAATTATGTATTTTCCATATCTAGAAGTAATTATGACCTTTCCATATCTATGTGTAATTATGGATTTTCCATATCTAGATGTAATTATGGCCTTTCCAGATCTATATGTAATTATGGCCTTTCCGGATCTAGATGTAATTATGGATTTTCCAGATCTATATGTAATTATGGATTTCCCATATCTAGATGTAATTATGGCCTTTCCAGATCTACATGTAACTATGGCCTTTTCAGATCTATATGTAATTATGAACTTTCCATATCTAGTTGTAATTACAGCCTTTCCAGATCTATATGTAATTATGGCCTTTCCATATCTAGATGTAATTATGGATTTTCCAGATCTGGATGCAATTATAGTCTTTCCAGATCTAGATGTAACTATGGCCTTTCCAGATCTATATGTAATTATGGCCTTTCCATATCTAGATGTAATTACGGATTTTCCAGATCTATATGTGATTATGGATTTTCCATATCTAGATGTAATTATGGCCTTTCCAGATCTATATGTAATTATGACCTTTCCAGATCTATATGTAATTATGGATTTTCCATATCTAGATGCAATTACAGCCTTTCCAGATCTGTATGTAATTACGGATTTTCCATATCTAGATGCAATTACAGCCTTTCCAAATCCACACGGAATCATTATGTTGTATCTGGTGGCACCAATATTATGACAAAGATTCAATTTATCGAAGATCATATGTCTATTATTTTACAGTCCATAAATTTTCATATAGCTGTTAACTATGTTTAGCTATTTGAGCTATTGCCGTAATGCAGTTCTGCAAAGGTATAAAATGGACAACTATAATTGTGTAAGTTTGTGATTTAAAAAACAAGTTTTCCTATTCTGACCACCTTTGTTACTTAAATTAAAATTCCAGAAAACGTACATAAACATTTGAAAATTCCAACAAAATACAACTGTGATTTATTGGTTCTTGCATTTTCTGCAGGCCCAATGCGCCCTCTCTTATATCGTAACAGATAATAATGGAGGCAGAAGCAAGAAGCACAGGTTAGCATGTAGAACTTGTGACTGAAAGCATGTAGGTTCAAATCCCGCCATCCGATCAGCCTGGCTGGGCCACAGTGATGTGTCCATGGGCAAAGCACTTTTTACTCTAAATACCGCAGCACCTAATAACTTGTGTTGATGTGCCATAAAACATCAAACTAAACCAAACAGTTGGTTCTAGGAAGATTTCAAACTTGCAGTACAAGTACTGTCCCCTTCGATTCAAAGTTGCTGGTGTTAAGTTTTGGACGACGGTTCATTGTTTCATGCAGTATCCAAAACATCAATGAGGCAAACCAAACAAGCCAAAGAAAGTTTTATATCTTTCAAGTTGCTGCTCAAACCACGTTATGATAAAGAGAGATCAGTAAAAAGCGAGCTAAAGCCATGCTAGCATTACGTAAATAGGATTATTGCCAGGTAGAGCTGAGCTAGTACTATCTGAAAAAAAGTTACGTGTTCATCAACCTTTGATGCTGTAATAGTTGGTGTACGATGTGGCAGCGGGAGTTCGCGACTGTTTGAAATGTAAGCTGTTATATTTAGACATACGTGTTGAACGGTATGGCCAGCCATTACTCGCAGGCCGGTATACATTCATTACACGTGCAGCGTCGGATTCAGGTGGAAACTCATCATCTGGGCCCGGGTACCTGTAGAAAAGGGAGAGAGAAAAAAAATAGGAATGAATGCGTGAAGACACCTTAAGTGCATCTCCAAAGATTCCATCGCAAAAGTGGATTCTTCTGCTGAGATGTATTCTGCAAAAAGAAAAAGAATTGATACCATTTTGTTCCCTTACAAAAAATATCCTTCCTATAACGTCATCTTCGCATCGCAGAAAAAGTAGCCCGATAAGGGGGTGGGGTGAAGCACTATATTATTATAAAGCTAAATTTACACTGACCTTAGTTCAATTTAAAAAAAGAAATGGAAAGCTGCACTTAATGCAAATGACAAAGCGTGATTGATGCATGGTTTAATATATCCACGTGATGTATTTTCTATAGTTAGCAATAGACAGAAATACAAATCTAAAACATTTTTTACATTAAAAGTTCTGTTTCAAAGTTGGCAGCCATTAAATTGGCTAGATTTGTTTATCGCAATGTTGAATCAATCAATCACCCGTTGCTGCCGTTATCTAAATGTATATCGAGGTAAACACGCGTTTTATTGCGTGTAAGTGAGTGCAATTATGTTTGAATGACATGGTGTCGAGTGCGACTTTTGGCTAACTACTGCTAAACTAAAATAGTGCCTCAATGATTTGTTTGAGTTCGTATTTGCCATTGAAATGTTTTCGAACACCTAGTGCATTAAAAATCAAGACGTATTTCATCTCTACGATAACGGACATAAATCCCAGTGCAATAAAATAAATCAATAACTGGAAAAATAAAACTGACAGGTCTTTGTTCATATCCAAATGACAGCCATTTATATTGAAAATAAAGCGTACTTAAAGGAGGAATGAACAATGAAACACTGTACCTGGATACGTTAAAGTTATTTATGCTTTAAGACTGAAGGAGGTTTATTCACAGTAAGGTTGTAAATTTTCGGTGTGAAATATAACTTAGAGAAAGCTGTAGACTGCAATGGTTGGACCAGAAGCAGCAAAAATGTATAGCTTTGGGTGGGTAAATTCTTCAATGTTCACGTGTCGCCTGAGAGATGATAACCAAGTCCGTCATTTGTGCATATTTTTTAAACAAGAAAGTTCATCTGGAAATAACACCGCATGAGTAAACATAAATTTTGAGTAATTTTTTTAAATTACTGAACTTACATGGAAGATGAAGTTTGAATAAATCTGATTCATTCATATATTTTAAACAAAACAAAATATTTAGAATTCTAAACGTTCTGGCCCAGTGTTGGAACGAAGACTAAAGAGGTGTGATTACTCGGAGTCCCACATAGCTCATGACGAGATTTGTCAGTGGTCAAATGGAATGACTGATTCTTGGACACACACATACACACACATACACACACACACACACACACACACACACATATATATATATATATATATATATATATATATATATATATATATATATATATATATATATATATATATATATATGAAACGATTAGATTCACGTCTTGCTCAGTCATATTTTATGGAAAATATTAGAATCCAGAATTGATCCTTCCACTAAATTAACAAACATGGCAATACTCACCAAGCATTTTGATAAAGATGAGAATGTCTGTCTTCACATTCTTGTCGAAAATGCCCAAGCTGAAAGTAAGTAATTAAGTAAGTAAATACTGCCCAAAATATACTCCGGAAGGATACAAAAGTCGGCTATAAGTAGTGGAATATTAAATTTTTTTTTATTCACGTGTGAAAATTATAACAAGACAAATAAGGTACCGGTCTGAAACAACTTCGCCGACTTTGGGGTAAAGCCATCCCATCGGACACCTTTTTAACCATAACTCTATCAGCGTCAGGAAAACTTCAACAGTTTCAAGATGCAACTAGTATATAGATATGGTGGGCCTAAAGGAACACGAAATGAAACAATGGATTGGATATAAGCTTAAAAGGTTTAATTAAAAACAGAACAAGTAGGATGAGCTTCAAGAGAGAAAGTATTGGCACCTGTGCCTTAAAGACCTCGAATAATTTAACTGACCATGTAATGCATTCCTTTCCTTTATACATTTTGGGATGACTGAGTAATTCCTGATGTTCAGATTGCAAGATGGAATATAGCAGGTTATACTGTAATAGTGACGCGCCTTTCTCATCGATAGTCAATGCTGACATCTTTCCCGATGGCAACGAACTGCATGCTTGAATTTTCAAGAATGCGACTAACCGTGCATCCCGCCCTCTATTTGAAAAGGTCACGGTTGTAATTGCTCACATCTTGTCCACATTTGATCTGTTACGATATCTGTTTCGTAATTATCTGGAAGCCCACCGCTGTACCTTTTCCATGTCAAGTACATAGGGGGTCGTATCGTTGCTTAAAATTGACCTGTCATCATGTACTATAGCTGTACCCTTTCCATGTCAAGTACATAGGGGGTCGTATCGTTGCTTTTAAGCAACGATAAGACCCCCTATGTACTTGACATGGAAAAGGTACAGCGGTGGGCTTCCAGATAATTACGAAACAGATATAGAGGGGCGGATTAAGGCTCACTGGTGCCCTAAGCACTGACAAATCTTGGTGCCCCCCTCCTTTTCACGTACACCGGGAAGATAACCCTAGGGTGCACCATGATCAACAAACAGAACATTATGATCAATT
Organism: Sinohyriopsis cumingii; assembly: GCA_028554795.2. Classification (NCBI taxonomy): domain Eukaryota; kingdom Metazoa; phylum Mollusca; class Bivalvia; order Unionida; family Unionidae; genus Sinohyriopsis; species Sinohyriopsis cumingii. Next base: position 2,987,945 of record CM068826.1, on the reverse strand, counting down.
TGCACTAGTTTCATCAATTTTTTTTTTTACAAATCTTATTCGTTTTTTCTTTTCTTTTCACCCTTTTCTCAACTTTGTGGTGCCCCCTATGGCCCTGGTGCCCTAAGCACGTGCTTAGTCTGCTTAATGGTTAATACGCCCCTATATATATATATATATATATATATATATATATATATATATATAATAACAAAAACAAGGGAGGACACTTCTCTCCTTTCTCGCGCGACCCATATGAGAATAAACGCTGTTATTTCAAGCCACATTTCGCGTAGCGTAATAAATTTGGTACCGATGTTTAGCTCAGGCATTCAACTGTGTATCCCTATCAAAAGTTTGAATTAATATCATACCTTTAAGAAATGCCAAATCATTTTCCCACGGTACCGCTCGACACGTACCTGATCGCGCCCGCTTAATATGCAAGAACAAAGCGCTGAATGAAATACTGTCCTTTCATTGGGTAAAAGAAAATAACGTCCTGTATTTATTTATAACTTATTTTCAGTTGACCAATGAGAAGGTAGCATTCCATTCAGGTCGTTGTTTTTGCATATTAAGCGGGCGCGATCAGGTACATGTCGAGCGGTACCGTGGGAAAAAGATTTGGAATTCCTTAAAGGTATGATAATAAGCCAAACTTCGGACATGCATACAAAGTCGAATGCCTGAGCTAAACATTAGTACCAAGAAAGCTCAGAGTCTTGCTTGCTTTCTTACAGATGTTTACTTGGATCTTCCAGTTTTGGTACAATGCTACAATGCAGATGCATATAGCTCGAACGTGTAGCCAGGTTACGGTTTAATCTTCATCAAACATGAAATCCGGACTTGGTTTAGAGGATGCAACGGCAACTGAACCCCATGAAAGTTTTAATATTTTAGGTTCAATGGCTTTGTGTTAGATGCTAAAAAGTATATTGCAACACCAGTAATTACAGGGCGAGAGAAAAATTTAACTGAGATAATTTCAAGTAAAATAAAATAACACTTTAAAGATAGCATCAATCAACTTTGATCGATTCTGGACTCAAGATAACACGTTATGCCTTTTTCTTAGCAGAAATCAAAAGTCTGCTGATGAAAGTAAGACAATACATTGCGGGAACATTTCATGGATAGATCTCTATTTCAGATCAAAGCACGTTTAACATATATGCAAAAGTAAAATAATGTGAAAAGCTTGAGACTGATGTTGAATACGCTTAACTTCGTAGTATACCATACAATACCACATAAGCATTTTTTTTTATAAATAAATTGGCACAGGGATCAAAAGGAACACGGTGAACTACCACAGAAACTAGTATGTTAAAATAATTGTAAAATTTTGATTCTTTGTGATTAAAAATAGGAGCCCAATAGAAAATCTTGAAGATCAATACCAGTGCGCGTAGAGGAAGAATGGACTAAACTCAGACTGTTTTATAGTTGCTTCTGGTTTATGATACAATAATTTTAGGACAACGATTTCTACAAATTTAGCTTCTACATATAATTCTTCAAGTTGTGTATTTTATCAAATTAATCACATTTTTCATATGAAAATGAAGAGATTGTTTTTAATTGTTGTTAACATATTTCTTGCGCGGATTGATCCAGCAAACAGTGTTGGGGCTTAAAACATTACAGAGTAGTCGTATGCGACATATCTCTAAGCGAAAGTCTTTAAACAAAAGATTTTAGATATTGTGAGGATTCTGGTTCTTAGTTTTGTTTATTTCTGTATTTAAACGTGAACTGTGAGGCCTTCACAAGTTTGGGGTCTAATTTGCTAAACGGACGCTACAAATTTCGATTGTCATTTAATTTCGGCTTGCAATCAAAATCTCATCCCCGAGTTCTCCGTCGTTTTCAAACATGATTATGAGAGTGACGCGAATTAAAATCGCTTCTGAAACAAGCAATTTTATTACTTCTAGTATATTTGATCGGCAGTTAAAGTTTGTACCATTTGTCATTGAGTGTAACAGGTACTTTATGTGTAACACTGAACATAAAAAAGAAACAGGGAATGTAACTGAAATATTTCATTATGAAAAATATAACAAAATGAGATGTATGTAAAAAGCATTGCTTTAGACTAGGATTTCATCTACAGTATTCTATGACTGCTGTCGAATTGTACGTAGATCAGGCGTGTTTTCAAACGAATTTTTAAGTATACGATTAAAAAAAAAGGAACATTATGTTTTAAAGGACAAAAAGTAGAAAATGTTTAAAGGTCCCCCATCATATAGATGCTCTTTCCAAAGATGATGAGAAAATGAGACATCAACACAACAGCATGGAATATAAATGTGGCATTCAACTAGAAGACCACAATTACGAAAAACTAAAAACATCAGTCCAAAAACAAATTTAACACTATCCTCAACCAAATTAGAAACGTTTTCTGCATAATCCCGAGAGATAACGAGAGTGTGTGTGTGTGTGTGTGTGTGTGTGTGTGTGTGTGTGTGTGTGTGTGTGTGAGCCTGCGAACCAAAAGTAAAATAGCCAAATTTGATAAGTATTAGATATTTACGAGGTAGTACATGGTTTGAGTGTAAGTAAAAGATGAAATGGGCTGGATACGCTTTGGGTAGGTTGAAGTCCAGGCATCCAAGCAAGGCACGAACATCAAGTGTCATAAACGCGAAGAGTCAGTCAAAGACAGCATGGAAGATAACCACTGAATGGGAAAAACAATTTATGTAGAAAAACCTCAGGAAAACAAAAAACTTGGAGGGGTTAAAAGAGACAATAATGGTTTCAGTTTACTGACGCCTGTCACACAGAGTTCCTACTACCGTTCGATCAAGTCCATGATAAAAGTAAGTTCTTTTATGATTTAAAAACGTCAAGCTGAAACCAAAACTGAAAAGTTTAATGATTTCAAGGCCTCGTATAGTACGCCAGATCTTAATCTGTTGGTAAAATCTACACAGTATGCTACGCAAAGGAAAATTTATCAAGCAAGATATCCTCCAACGTCGACATATCACTTACCATGATCTGTCTGCCAGAATTAGGCATGGACCAGTCCGCATGGGTCGGAACGCGCCACCCTATCTCCCCTACTCGACTGGTCTTGGGTCGAGGGAAAGGGGTGTTGGGTGCTGCTCTCCACAAATAGCTCACTTCGCTGCTTCCCTCCCTGGACATTGTCCCAATACCTATGTATCTGTTCTCTGGTTCCACCCTCACTCGGTGGTCCGTAACGCCGCACGGGCCTATATATATATATATATATATATATATATATATATATATATATATATATATATATATATATATATATATATAGAGAGAGAGAGAGAGAGAGAGAGAGAGCGTTGAAATTTAAAAACAAAGCACACACACACACACACACAAGAGAAATGCCGACAGATATACAAATATATATAAAGAATATAAGTCGGTCTTATGGTGAATAAAGGTCTATAAAGTGTAGTGGATCCAGCAAGTTATAGCGCATGTCAGGGTTTCATTAAGATAAATACAACAAACTTACAACTGATAGTGCAAAACTTGTTTGTAACTAGCGTAAGTGCTTTCAGCTGTCATTGAGTCTTTGTCAAATGAAAACCCTAACAGAGACAAGACAAACAATAAACATTAAACAATACGTTGAAAGGACAAAAGTTTATATGACTATTTCTTATGGAATTAAAGCTTGAAAATGTTTGATGTTTCGCCTCACTGGATTAGTTTGACTGATGATGTGGTAAACTATAGTTCGTTCCCCATAGCGTCGCAAATTTTTCCAATCTCAGTAAATTTTAAATGTAGCTAAAAGTACCTGTGGGGTTTATTTTGTTGATTTTTTTTTAAACGTAGCTTCAACAGTTGTAGTCATATTGCTACGATGTCTGCAGTGCGGCAGTTTATAGTGAAGTCTAGCCACAGGCATGCAGCATGATGTCCCACCCAGTCACATTATCCTGACACCAGGCCGACGTGTCCTAACACTAACCTCCTAATACTGAGCGCAATGCGAGGAAGCTGCTAGTACCATTTGTATGTCTTTGGTATGACTCGGCGAGGGTTTGAACCCAAGCCGAATCATGCCAAAGACTTATGAAATTGGTACTAGCAGCTGCCTCAGTTGGCACGCAGCATTAAGACTCGTTTTAAATACTTCGTGAGAAAAAATATTAGGTACTTTTAGCTAGGGCTTATATTTAATAACGCTGACCTGCAAATGTATAGTTACAGGTAGGAAAAAATCGAAGTGCTCTGTCGAACGAACTATAGTTGGTATTTACAAATAGTTAAAAGTTTTATGACTTCAAGCCCACATATCAGCTTATAGTTCACGTATGCATTCATGCTTGGCCGAGAACATTTTTAAGAAGATTGTGGTTCATGCTAGCGATGGATCGCGCCGAGATTTTTAGCGCATCTGACTCTTGACCATGTGAAGACGAAAACTATTTGCATGATATGCATTGCAAACACTTTAAGAATGGTATTTTAATTTCGTTCTCATTAAATCTAGTATGAATTGTTGAAAAAAACCACATTTTTAAGAAAACAAAATGCCAATTCAAAATAAGCAATACTGGTCTTCACCAACACATCTTAAGTCTAAACGTAGAATGACATCTATAAATCGAAATGGTTGATATTCAAGGATAATATGATGTTGTTGTTGTGTGATTTAACGCCATTTTTCAGCACACGATAGGCTATGCATGGCGGCCAGTATTAATGGTGGAGGAAGAACCCGGGAAAACCCAGAGAAGAACCACCGACCCACGAGAAGCTACTGGCAAGCTTTCTCACATACCCACATTGGCCGAATCCTGGACTCGAACCCACGCAGACAGAGGTGAGATGGCAGTGATCCGTAATGGAGAGCGCTTCAGACCACTCGGCCACTCGGGGCCCCCAAGGATAATATGAAATTGATCGCTCATTCGCTTCAAGCATAGACTGCATTTTAAACGTGTTGGTGAAGTTGGGGTCTGGTCAATATAAAATTAGAGCAATTTGTGACACCTGTATTTCAATTTGTACACAAGGGTGAACAAGTCACCTGATAATATAAGAATTCAACGAACTCTTACAAACTTATCTGCTTTTAATTGAGAGAGAGAGAGAGAGAGAGAGAGAGAGAGAGAGAGAGAGAGAGAGAGAGAGAAAGGGATTGGGGAGGGAGGACAGAAACATCTTCAGTTTCTATCCAATGACACACAATCGTCCCAGAATAATATTTTAGTCCAAAGAGCACCCTGTAATTCCAATTATTAACACAAACAAATGTCGCCTCTCAAATTATATCTAAACACAGAATTAAATAAATTTGCAGACTAATATTAACTAAAGGACATATCAAATAAGAATACAGAATAGGAATCCGAAAATAGGAATGAAATCAATTGCTCCGTTCTCTCCTTATATACACCACCAAGAGTCTATTATGGCAATATGTTGCAATATCCCCCTCTGTCAGACATTACTGCTCATTCTAATACTTCACAATATATATTCACGTGATCTAAGTACCAGAACTCAACCACCTTACTCTAAAAATCCACAATACATAACTAAAAACTCGAAAATGTCTTTATTATTAGAAACTTAACATCTATTTATAGATCATATGCAATCTACAGACACTGTTATTATCTAAAAATTGAATCTGTAACCGTATACGAAATTAACTATGCAATATCCTCTTTATAGATAATCACTACAATTTACAGTCACGAAGACCGCTCCGGTTGGTCTAGTGGTTAGAGCGTCCGCCTCAGATCCGGGAGGTCGCGGGTTCGAACCCCGGCCGATTGATATCATAGACTTATAAAACTGGTACTAACAGCTGCCCCGCATGGCGTTCAGCATTAAGAGGTTAGTGTTAGGACTGGTCGGCCTGGTGTCAGGATAATGTGATAGGTGGGACATTATGCTGCATGTATGCGACATGATGCCCCAGTGCTAGACATCACTTTAAACTGCCACACTGCAGACATCGTTGCGATATGGCTGAAAAATATTGACAGCTAAGTAACAAATCAAAATCGAACACACACATACAGCCATGAACAAATGTTATAAATAAATATAGATATAAAAAACAAAACCCTCATAAGGAAAAGAAAGATTTATGCAATAAAGCTTTCTTTAACACATTAATCAAACACCCATATAATAATAATAATAATAATAATAATAATAATAATAAAATTACACAGAAAATGTATTATTTATTATTTATTTTCCCTTATGTTCCTAATGCCGATGTCGTATTCTTGCAACAGGAAACTGCACCTCAACAATCTCGGATTTGTATCTTTCATTTTGTTCATTAAAGTAAGTGGGTTGTGATCACTGAATACAATACTCAGAGAAGGAGCTGAATTAATATACACTTCAAAGTGTTGTTAAACCAAAATTAAAAAAGCGAGGCAGTCCTCGATAGTGGAATAATTTATCTGGTGCTTATTTAATTGTTTTTTTTATATAGAGAAAAAACATACTGGATGATCCACACCATTTTTGTCTTATTAAATTAATACGCCACCAATCCCTACATCACTTGCATAAACATACATTTGAAATGATTGTTTAAAATCTGGAGCTGAAAGAACCGATGGGTTTTTAAGTATGGCCTTTAATTTATCGAAAGTCTCCTCATATTTATCAGACCAATACTGCTTGTTTCTCATGCAATAAATTCGTCAGCATGGGGGGTTCAGCAATGTTTGAAACATTTGAGCAAAATTTCCGTTAATATCCATCCCTACCCAAAAATAGAATCAGTTGCTTTCTTGCTGTATAAGAACCATAGTACCTGTCCTGAGAAGGACAATGAGGTATAAGCAAGAGAGACAGACCGTTATCACCATTCTGAAAATTTCTTTCCTCTGTAGTTTTGTCATACCTTAATGTCATTTTTGATTGAGTAGAGTGAAGATTATTTCTTACTACTTCACGAGCCTTTGACAGATTATTTCAAATCAGAGACATAAACCAGAAGATTCATCTCTGAATCTTCTCTTGAAAGAAGTTTGTTTTCTAACAAATTTAATGGGCCAAAGCTAGTTCTAAAAGACTAAACCGGAAGTATATAGTAAGATCTACATTATTTGGAAACATCGCTTTTCATTTTCAGTCAATAAAAATGATGTTAAGTCTTACTGACTCCTAAATGACCAGGAATTTGCAAACTTAATCACATTACACATTTGGCAAATTATTTTGGTTAACTCGCACAGAGGCTTTTCTTTGTTTTGTACTGGATCGTTGACCATTTTAATTTATTTCTAAGAACTCAAATGCTTCAAGAAAAATAATTTTTTATACCT